>VXBW01002460.1:844835-927855 GCA_013400375.1 Thinocorus orbignyianus
AAAAAAACCAAACAAAAACCAAAACCCCACAACACAAACCCTTCTGTTTTAATGAAGTTCATGACAAGAAACTCAAAATTCTAGTTTAAAACACAGGTTTGATTTCAGCTTTGCTGCTTCAGTGAATTCAACAGCAAGATTATTTGAATAGCTTGACCAGCTATCCTTAAAGGAGTAGAAGAAAAGGTCACAAACCCTGAAGAAATCTAAAGGTTTCAAGAACCTCCTCCAAATTTGCTGTATTTTTACTGTTCTAAAGTATGCATCCCTCCTAAATGAAACCTACAATTAATATTAACTGTTCTTACCCTCACACTTGCCCTAGGTCAAAGTGCTAAGTTTCTCAAGAAAGTTTATAACCTTGTGGGTTTTTCTACTGAGAAACTGTTGTGATCTTGGGTGCATCACAAATTAAGGCAGGAACATTTATATTCTGATAGGTTTTGAGAGAGAAATATTGTACATTCTAGAAACACAAGGCAGCTAACGGAGTATTTGTTAATCCTCAAAAAAGATCTTAGAAGACTTTAATTGGCTGGTATTGATGTACTACATCTACCCCACTAAATAGTTTCTGAAAAATATTCAGTAAGACAATTATGCAATGAAATTACCATTTATACGGTTCCTTTTATCTACAAAAGAGTAAAAGTCCTATGCATTTATAAGAGTATAAATACATACTACTGCTCAAGTGCAGCCAGTTCTGCATCAGGAAATATCAAACGCTCTGCATCAGCACACAGTATAATGGGTGGTATGAAGGGAACAATGATATTTATATCTAGAGAGATGACAAGCCCCAATTAACCAGATTAATGAACATATACTCTAGAAAGCCTTCAAACTTTTGATTATTTACCATCTCCTAAAAATTCAGTCCACTGTATCATGACTTTTAGACTTCTGAAAATGGCTTTACTTTCCTTGCATACCCTTCTTGACCATGCAAAGTAGTTCATGGACCCTCTACCAAGCAAAGTAATTCATGCACCCCATGTCAGATACCCACAGACCACCTCTCAGAATCCACTGCTTTCTTGAAAACATAAATCAACCAACACATAAGGGAAGAATGGCAGCAGGTATCATATGGTCTGGACAAATTCACTAATTCTTGAGTTTAATATATTCCCATTCGCCAGCTGGGCACTGTGCAGATGAGGTTTGTAGCATATATCTTATTCTTGATGAATTTATATGGAGAATAATGAGTGAAAATTAATAGTAAAACTTAGGTTTTTATATCTCAAATAACTCCAATATTCCAGAAGTTTAAAAGTGTTTTCCTGTGATGAGATATACATTAATCCCATAAATATTAGCAGATCCTTTGAACTGGAAAATGCCAACTATTCTAGCTTCTGTGAAATATTGCAGGACTGAAAACAGAATACAAGAGCGTCCCTGTTAAAGTTTACCCCCATAGAAACCTAAATAAAACTGCAGTTTGAAGTCACATTTGCATGCTTCAAAAGCCCATGAAAATAGTTTTGCAAACATATTTACACTTTTGAAGGGAATTTAGCCCATTAGGCTAAGATTAGTTTTTTCTTGAAATATAAATAGATCAAGAATCACAAGATTTACCTAGATAATATATCAGTATTTTTCAAACAGTAATAAATAACCTGTTATATGACTTTGATAGTTGAACTGCTTTAATCAGCAAGAGATCTTTCCTTAATTTTTTTTTAATTTTTTTTTTAACTTCCTTTGAAAAAATCTATTCCAGAGAATTACAACACAATAAAGCTCTCATGTTTTATACTGCACATTTTGTTGACCAATTACTTATTCATTTATTGGGGTATGGACTTACTCCCCATTTATGGGAATGTTGCATTCGTTCCAAAAGCTGAGCTCATTAAAGCTGTTTACACTGTCGTGATGCTCCAGATAAAACCTCCCTTTCCCCCCTTTCCAATACACTTAAGAGACAGCAGAGTTTGTCTTATTTTGTAGCACCTGCTCCTTTGCTCTGGATATCATGGTTAGGGTGCCTGAGCCCTCACTTCCAAAGGGAGGAATCTGATAAATCAGTGAGGACTGGCCTCCATCCCTCGGGAAAGGCATTAGTCCCTTCTCATTCTGACCACAGCCTGACCAGCCAGAGAGGTAAAACCTCACTGCCCTTAAACATTCTCCTATGTTGTCTCACTTCAACAGGAAAGTTTCCCCTCATCAAGGTGGTGAGGAGAGGACATGATCTGGATCATTCTGTTTAAAAATGAAACAGCAATGGGTGAACCGTGCTGTCAGAGTGATGCTGAAGGATGACAGCAGCATGCAGAAGTCAACTGCAGCCCCGTGCACGGGATCACTAGGGAAACCTATCCCTCAATCAAGGCACAGCCTGATGGCTGGAAACTGAGGGAACATGACTGATTTGCACAACTCCATGGGTAGAAAAACATTTAATTTAAGAAAGATTAGATTGTCACAATTGCCCCTGACAAGAACGCCTGTCTAGTGAGGCCTTGAGCCTGTATTTTGGGCTAGCGCTGTGTTCTAGCCAAGACCTTAAAAATCTCTGCAATACAGGCTGTCACCAGCACTACATTTCCTTGTCACTCTCTAAGTGTGACTGATTTGCCAAGATCGAGACTAAATTCACGATCAGCAGCAAGGGCACCTAACATGAATTATACAACTGGCTTTCCTTCCTAGCCTCCCGAATAAGCTCAAGAAAATGCTTTTTCCCCTGCATACCTTGTTGCTTTTTATATCCACACGCCATTCTCTGTGTAACGATGCATGACTGCGCAGCTCATCCCACTGTCTCCTCCCTGCTCCCAACACAAAGATGATTCTCAGTCACCGGGAGGCATTTGGCTATTAAATATCAAAGCCTGTATTATAAAATGCATTGATATGGCAAAGTGCCGAGCCATGGAAAAAAAGAGGGAGGTGGAAATGGGGGTGATTTTCCAAAGTGAGTTTAGCACCAGGGAAGGCAACTGTTTGCTTAGCACAGGGACATTGCCTGTGCAGAGAGCTCCATCTATGGAGCCATCACAGCTCTCTACTGAAGGTAAGCAGGGGAAAAGAAAGCACAAAAACAAGGGGATCAGCTGATTAGAGGAAAGAAGGAATAAGAAAGGACCTTTCCTTTCCTATCACCTTCCCAAAATCATAGGTACAAACACGAAATCGAAGTCACTAAACAAACAAACTGCATCCAGGAAGAGCCTGTAAAGGATCGGCATTTTAAATTTCCAACAGTGGTATCCCAGAGCTGATCAGCAGCAGGGAAATGACTGTCGCTACAGAGGAAATACAAGGCCTAGAGAATAGCACATTTTGGGAAGGGGCAAATAAGTCTCTTCCCAAACCCTGGATACAGCCCAAAGCCAAAGGCATCAAACAAGGGAGCCAGAGATGAGCAGTGAGGAGAGAAATCCAGACAGCGTTCTCAGCTCTTGCAAGAGTGAAAGATGATGTCTTGAGCATATTAACAAAGTAATAAATCCCAGAGAATAATCTGCCACCCTGAAAGCACAGCATATACTTAGTCTTGAGAGTTTTTGCCCAAGGGAAGAAGATACTGGAGTTTCAGTGGTAGCTCACATCTCAGATCCTCTTCAAAAGGTATCTTTAAGTGGGTCACTCAATTTACTGGTAAACTGCAAGATTTGATACCGAAGTCACACAGGGTTTTCTCTGAAGAAGAATTAGATGATAAAAATTTTAGACACTGATGGACTGGGCTTTGCTCACCCTGTCAATGCAGAGATAATCAGTGATAATGAATAAAGCTTCTTTTCTAAGCCATTTCTACAGACGTTTATGACCTTCCCTGCAGTTCTTTGGAAATCATTGGGCTTATTAAGAACTTTCACATTCTGGGTTTGTGTAGGGTCTCATTCTTCTGCTGCCAATGCTGAAAAGTTTATGGTAGTGCATCAAAAGAAAGACATTAATTAAAAAGGTTTCTGATCAATTAAGATGGAAATAACAACAAATACTAGGTTCCAAATCAATTATTAGGATAGATATAAGGAAAAGAAAAGAAGAAACCTTTTAACTACTTACAGAAAATAAATGCTCTAGGTTAAACTATTAGAAGACCAGAACAAATGAGAAGATTTAAGGCTGAAATAGCAGGGAGCTCTTGCTGACTACGATTCAAGCATTCTGTTGCATCAACCTGTCAGTTGCCACGAGGAGATAAGTGAATAATTCTTCTTATTTGATTTTTCTAACCAATAAAACCACTGTACTTTAGTCACAGATTAGTCTAGGTGTTGCTCAAAACCAACCCCCTACTATTTTCCAGTTATTATTTAGGTCTGAAAACTGCTCTAATAAAAATATAGTGAATAAACAAAGATAAGAAAGTGAGATGAAATTTAGATAATAATGCCAAATTTATCACAGGAGAAATACGATTCAGCCTCACCTGTAAATCTTCAGGAGTTTTTTATCCTTTCATTCCTGAATTCCAGATATCACATCATCTAAACCCATGTATTATTCATACTTTTCTACTATGGAATAATCTGAGAAATCTGACTATAAAAACGTAACAAACTTCTTACCAGGCATTAGGCTGCATTTCAACATCAGAGAACAAATCTATCGCAGATACTCCTGGGATCACACCATTACCCTTGTAGTGGTGTAGAGCTCTGGAGCATTGGTTTTTGGTCCCAATCAATGGCCTTTGTGCCCTAAAAATCTTGGCCATCTTTCCCACTAATTGCACAGAGTTAATTAAAGAACAGCAAGGAGCATCACCTGTTATTATGTTTTTCTGATGCTGCAAGCCTTTAGCTCAGATGGAAGCAGTTTGCTGCAGACTGAATTCAGCTACATCTTCTGCTTAATCCCAACCTGTAGTTACAGCCATCAATTTCTACATTATTCATTTTGTTAATCTAATATTTATCTAATATTTCACGCCAAAAGCTATCTCTGCATATAACCATATGAGCTCATAACATTCTTGCTTCATAAAAGCATTCTGAATTAATCTTTACAGGCCTTATTTCAAATGCCCAGGAAACAGCTTCTTTTTCTTTTTATAGACTCGATATGGTCCTAAGAAATAGATAAGTGAACACAATAACAGTTAACTGCCCTCAACCTGCAGCCTGTGTCTTTTGGCATCAGTAGAAACACTTAGAGCTGCAAGACCGGATTCAGTAGCTCCTATAATTAAAATTACTGTAGACAATCATCTTTGAAGACTGAAGCGTCCCCCTCTAACCCCTGTGTTAAGCACCAGCCTCTACAGGGTAGTTGTATCAAAAGCACTGATACCCTGTCAAAGCTAAACAAAGTTTACATGTGAAACTCCAAAATGGTGACTGTGCCTTTCCTATTGGAAGTTTGCAGTGTGTCACCCCAACTCTGGTGCACAGATGAAATAACAACCCCATTGTCTGGCAAGAGTAACCAGTTAAAGTTTGTTGAATTATTACATTAGAAATTGCATGACCAGCAGGACTAGGGAAGTGATTGTCCCCCTCTACTCAGAACCGGCAAGGCCACATCTCCAGTTTTAGGCACCTCAACACAAGAGAGATCTGGAGGTGCTGGAGTGAGTGCAGAGGAGGGCAATGAAGCTGGTGAAGGGCCTGGAGAATAAATCTTATGAAGAGTGATTGAAGAAGCTGGGACTTTTTAGTTTGAGGAAGAGGAGGCTGAGGGGAGACCTCATCACTCTCTACAACTGCTTGAAAGGACATTGTAGAGAGGCTGGTGCTGGTCTCTTCTCACATGTAATTAGTGATAGAAGAAGGAACAGCTTCAAGCTGAAACAGGTTAGGTTTAGACTGGATATTAGGTAAGAATTCTTCACAGAAAGAGTGGTCAGACACTGGAATAGGCTGCCCAGGGAGGTGGTTGAGTCCCCATCCCTGAATGTATTTAAGAGTCATTCAGATGTGGTGTTGGGAAATCTGTTGTAGGGGAGAACTTTGTAGAGTGGGGCTGATGGCTGGACTCAATGATCCCAAGGGTCTTCTCCAACCTGAACGATTTTACAACTCTAGTTAGTATTACTAGCAGCTTATGGCAGGTAAAACTAACTTCCCACTGAAAGTATATCACCTGTATATATTAGCGTTGACATATCCCTTTCCACTACACCATGGTGCATCCTACAGGAGAACAAGCCCCCACCCGGTTCTCTATAAAGCCCATATTCATATTTGTGTTTACATTCTTTGCCTCCCAGTGCCTCCTCCTGGGTAAGTTGTCTTATGGTAGGCAAAAGGTATGTCAGAGCCTGCAGGGGATGTAACTCACAGTCTGGAAATAAAGGATCAGGAACATCAGGCAAGTGCTCAAACTAAATACAACAGGATTTAGAACAGGCTTTTAGATTTAAGGAAACATGTAGTCTTTAAATTACTGCTCAGGAATTTACTGGCATAGAATGAAAGACCTTATGGCATTCCATCAAAGAGTTATATAACTCAAAAGGGTTTTCTTTGCTCAGTGTTGCCTGTGCAAGATATATTTAAGTAATAAAACACACTTCTGATACTAACCCTCCTATGCAGGCTCTATGATGACAGATTTTAGTTTTGAAAATACAGAGACATCTCTGTACAGGCCAGCATCCCTCTGCCATTTTCCTTACAGAGGCTTTCACTGGTTATTTTCTACTGTTTATTTGTTCGTTTGAACCAAAAGGCTTTTGATAACAACTTCAGAGAATTTGGCCGGGATGTGCATCCTACAGTCCCAGGTTTGGCATCCAGCACAAATCAGACCATGTTCCAGCCTAGCGCAGTGCATCAACTGAGACAGCCTTTCATTTTGGTCTCCCTGCAATTTAAAATGGTTACATATGATCTCTAAAAGCCTTCAATCTTCAAGCTTCACACTGTACCTTACAACATTTAGCCCCCCTGGGCGGCAGGTGTCTCTGACACACCTCTCTTGGGAATGTTACAGACAGAAACTTTAAAAAATTGAATTTGTAGCAAGTTGCTTTTATCTGTGTGAAAGGTAAGATGTTCCCAAAATAACAGGAAAATCTGTAGTTAAGAGGGAAAAAGTCTATTAACAAGTTGCAGTCTTGATCTACAGGAGGCTTTTAGCACTTTACCTAATCTAATTTGTATTTCATAAGGCAGGTTGTTTTTTTTCAAACAGTGTATCCACAATTCCCAGTAAGAACCCCTGCAAATGAAATTAATTATTTTTTACTTTCTGCAGAGCTCAGTTTTATATTTTTAGATATTCTGATTGAAGTCTATAGATAGTCTTGGTGTTGCTTTTGCCTTGTAATGATGTCATTTCCACAGATAATTAATCCCATTGATTAATTCTATTTGTTACTCAGGCAGCTACATTTTTTATTTGTGATTTGCCATTTACAACTCTATTGTAGTTAGGTCAAAATTAAGAAGTTGCCCACAAAACCAAGAACAGGCTGTTGAATGTGATTTGGGTCAGGAATTCTTATGAGTTGTAATTTATATCCTGAAGTTTAACCAAGGGTTGGAGGTAAAATATACTTGAAGTTATATCCAAACATGATAAACGTTTGAGGATGCCATTGGTTTAAGAGGCAAAACATATGATTATATGCTCAGTTTAGATTTAAAATATCTGGGGATACAAATAGGATATTAAAAGGAAATGCAAAAAACATTTGTTTCACTGGAGGTTTATTTCACCCCCATGCGGTATTGTTGGATATAAATACATACAGGTTACCTCCATCCTTGGGTTGACCCTAACCTCTTATCACAACTTCACTCCAAATGACACTGAAAGACAAAATAACATCACACACTTATGACACCAGATGCTATGTGTCTATTCCTAGACATTGGAGGAGCACATCTTTCTTTGAAGCTGAGATTTTAGAGAAGAATGTTTTATTTGTCATTTACTTTCAGTCTTGTGAGCAACAGTGAAATCAGGAAAAGTTGCAAACAAACCTGCCGATGCTGTAACAACACTCTGAACTAACCAAGTTGGCTCAGATCACATAGCTAAAAAATAACCACACAAACCTAAAAACAACTACATTTCCACTGCATCCCAGTGAAGCAGCCATTTACAGGTGTTGAGGACTCTTAACTGCAAGACAAGTGTCCAAAACCACCTTTATTTGTCACAGACTATGTCTTCATGCCAGCTGCCCGAATGAGAACAAGCTTAGATGTAAAGATGCTCTGCTCATAGTGGTATACATGGGGTGCTAATAATACGTAAGCATAACTGGTCCACAAACCTGGCCTTCATTCGAGCAAGTACTGTAGCACTTCATGCAAGTTCATGCAAACTGTTGCACTTCATGCAAATTCATGCAAACTGTTTCCCAGCAAAGCACTCTGCATCTACTCACAGTCCCCCAGGCTCTGAAGGGAACTGTACTCTGGAGGGAGAGCATCCTGTTCTCCCACAAGGTGCTACTTGGAACAGATCATTTTTATGGAGCTGCTATGGGCAACTCAACTTCAGACTTCAAGTCTTCAAATCTGTCTTCCACTTTAAAAACAATGGAGGAAGATAGCTGCTTCAGAGTTTTGTACAGCCATAACAGAAAGAGGTTGTTTTGTGGTTGTTGTGTTTTTTCTTTTTCTTTTCATTTTTCCAGACATTATGCTTTGTCATCCTAAGTCAGGGTGCCAAGAAAAAGCTGTGGAAATGATGCACTTTATCACATGTTAGAGAAGGACAGAGCTACTGATTAACTGCAAAAAGCCAGATTCTCTCTCTCCAGTTAGCTGGACCAATCTAACAATTCAGTTAGCCCCTAACTGAAACTAGAAATAGGCCAAATATAATACAGAAAATAAGTTTAAAAAAAAAAGTAAAAATTCACCTAAAGCCAAAACAGTACATGGTGGCAGAAAAAAAATAATACATTACATGATGTGATTACATGCCTGCAAGAAAAGAAATTCTATGTCTCAACACAAAATATTAAGACTGCAGGCCAATTTTTGAGAACTATGTGGTGCACAGCCACAGAGACAGAGGCAGGAATAGAACAAAAATATTCCCCTGCTGACTGAGCCCCATCAGCAGTTCCAGTTCACCACCACAGAGCCCACATGGGGGTGGATGTAATCTGCAGAAGACACACAATCAAGTGGAGAGGATTTGCATGACGCTGCCATGTATTGCCCCAGGACACAAGATCTATTTGCAGAAGTCCTGCAGGGAGAACTCGGCAAGGTTGAGCAGAACCCCAGATTAGAACTGCATCCTACAAGGTTTTCCTGTCTTTTTCTATCCTACCCAGGAATTGGAAGAGACAGCTTGAATAACACTGTCATCTCCCCTCTGAAAGCCTCTGCTTTTCTATTAATAATTTCTTGCAGTTTTGAACTTGCTCTCATCACAAAATGCAAATGAACATAATGCTATGTCTATGCCACTGACTGAAGAAAGTCAGCACCATTACCCATTCAGCCATTGAAGTTTCTAAAGGTTCTTTACCCTGCCATACTACCTAGGAAACTTTTCTGTAAAAGACATTTCAGGACTGTCTCCCACTCAAATTACTATTTTTTTTTTTTTAAAGGGTCTTTTTAAACCTGACAATGCAGGTTACTAAAAGTCTCTTGAGAAGTCTGCTCTATCAATCTGCAGAAATTCATGCCGAGATCTCACAACCAGCATTACTGAAATCTAAACTAGGAAGCTTCCCTTTCTCCTTTATTTCCCAACCTTTTCATGAAGGTCTCCTGCAAGAAAAAAAAGTGAGTACAGCTAGATAGGCCTAAAATGACCTACTTCACAATCTTTCCTCAATTTGAACAGGTAACAACAATGGAAGACAAAAGTTGCATTAACCAGAAAATATCCACCACTGTCACACACTTGGAACAAAATATATATAATTTTCTTCTACAAAAGAACCCCAAAGTATATTTTTAACAGAAATAACTTTTACTAGGATTACAAAACAGCAAACTAGAAGAATGTTGTATTTTTGACTATGGTCCTTTCTCCCTATGTATTTACTTCGATGGGTAGCACATTAAAATGGATAAAAGACAAGTAGATAGGAGAATAGTCCAAAGTATATGGAAACAAAAATTACTGAATGTAACTATATGAACTTTAAACTCTCTTCTCTGCTTTCCTCTATTTGTGATGAAAAAATACCACAAATGAGTGGAATGCAACTAGTTGAGCTCTCCAATTCTATTTTATGTAGTATTACCTCTTGGAGGAAAACCCTCACTGAATCAAAGAGCTCCACTTGCATCATCTAATTGCCAGCAACTGGGCACAGGCCCAGCATGTTTAGAGTTGTTCTGCAAACAGTGAAAACAAGTCCAATTTTTCTATTAATTTACATCCCCTACATCTTCCCATACCCACTATAATATTCTCAGTGTTCTTACTTGTCCTTCCCACAGACTCTATACCAAGATCATTGGTTCCAAACCACCTTCCACATCCTCTGCAGCAGATCACTGGAGTGCTCCCAGGTCCTCTCCAGAGCCCAAATTCCCTCCTGCCATTTCCTTTGGTTGGACAAGGTAAAGACTTTAATACAGAGCACCTGAAGGTACAGGGAGGGGGGGAAATGGAGAAGAGGCTATGAATCGCCCTTGAAAGAAGACTTAAGTCATCTAGTAAAATGTTTTGAAGATCTGGAGGACTCCATCTGACCTCCAACACTTAACTTCTAAAAAAAAAAAAAATAAATAAATAAATAAAAATTTAGCCCTCCCTTTCTGCTCAGGAAGAGCTGTCAACCTGCAAGTTATGTCCAAGCAGTTCTGGCATCTCCAGCCCAGGGCCCAAATATTTTCAGGGCCCAGACAGGTTCCTCTCTGAATTTTGTCTTAGATTCAGTGAAGGTTCAGAGAAGTGATTTTGAAGAGAACACTGTGAGCTCAGACTGACTTTTTTTCTATAAAATGCTTGTATCATTCTACCTGCAGCAACTATCATAATACCTCCTCAATATTATGTATACAATATCAATGTGACTTCTAACTCCAACTGAATACATTTAATATGATGCAATTCCTCTGTGCTGGACTATTTAAAGCCCTACATATTTGCGCATCTACACTGCACAGATTTTTTTTCTAATATGAGCAATGTGTTCACTTGTGCACTTCATGCCACACTGACAACTCACTGAGTAATGTCAACCCCAAGATGTGCTTTCTAGTCCAATTATACTATAGGGGCACATTTGAGCACAATGCATAATATACAGAAGATACACTCATAAATCCCATTATTGTTAATGGAAAGTGTGCACCGCACCTCCCACACATAGTTTAAAAACTATGCCCCACAATTATTTTAAATAACTCATATTCTACACACTATGAACCTGTTATCTAAGAACTACTCCTTTGCCTACTCTATTATAAACAGACAAGAGACAGTTTACAAAGAACAAGCCTTACAGATTCAGTCCCTTTGAGTTTCTAGCCTTTTCTGTTGAATACTAAAAATGTAAAACAGTCTGTATCATTCAAGTAATCTAGTTTTTCAATCCAACTTCATTAACGTTGCTGGCTGAAGCCAATTACAAATGCCTTAAGGCTTATATCCTCATAAGCCTAGTGTGACAGGTCAAGTTTTATTGTTTGCTCCATCCATCATTACTGACACAGTAATTCAAAATACACAAGGCACAGTCTACTCACTGCTTCTTCTTCCTCCCTGTGCAGCTGCTGTAATTTTAATGTAGAAGGCTATTAACAAAGTACACTGTCTTCCATCATCCAGTGCTGGCTTCTTCCCCACATACAGAAGGAAAGAGCCCCAAGTTACACTTTTCTTCTAGCAGTATCAATGTTCTGCCCTTGGGGGTAACTTGCCCAAGCAAGTAATCTCTGGTGATGTGTTTATAAATCTAACGCAATCTGGTAGCGAGAATTAAGAAGGAGAAAAAAAAAAAAAAGAACTCAGGCACAAAACTATCAGCACCAGGGGATACCCTCCCCACACACACTTTTTGATTGAACCACAGAACTAACCAAGATGTTCATCTGCTGCCTAAAACATGGCTTATAGGCTTATACCTTTAAACCTAAAGATGGTCACGTAACTCCATTTTTTCCAAGATGTTAAGGATATTCAGCCCCATTTGATTAAGACTTCAGCACATATATTTAAAAACACTGCCTAGAAAAAGGCTGTTTTTCTGAGTTTTTGGAACACCGAGCAGCCAACAGTGGGAATGTTACATATTCACACTTCTAATTATTTGCAGTAATTACCTGGGTGCCTAAATAAAAACACTGGTTTCAACACTGTAGGAGCTTGGAAATAGGAAAGTGAAAATCAGTGACATTCTAAACATGAAAAATGTTAGAAATCAAAGAATAATTAAAAAAAAAAAAGCTCTATCAATATTAGTAGAGACATTTGGGAAAACTGGCTTGTAAAAAATTTAAGGGAGTTGGATCCAAGAAAAGGAACCTTATGCTGCCTGAAACTTCATCTCTTCCCATCACTCAAATGGCATGTGTTTGTTGGAAATCTGAAGGTTATTTTATCCTGCACAGGTTCTTATACCATATTTCCCAGCATGGTATTTATACATCACTGTTGCAGCTACATATCAAGAAGGACTTTTTTTTGACTTTTTTTTTTTTTTAAAGGGAGTTTGGAGCAGTGTTTTCGAATACATTCAAGTTACCAAAATAATACAAAAAATGAATTACCACCTTCAGCAAGATGCCTAATAGAAGACATTTTATCACAATTTCCCCCAAATTCTCTGGGCTTAACTTGATAATTAAAACATTCAACTTTGACAAGCCTTATCTATGGTAAAATAATAGATTTGGGAATTAAAGAAAAAGAAAATGGATTTAGAAACTGACAAAATACGTTAATCACAAAGAAGCCAGTCTGTGCAAAGCCAAATTACTTTGGACTGAGCAATGTTAGAATATGGAGAAACAAACTAAAAATAGCCTTTCCCTGCTAGGCAAGGTTAGAGAAAGGAGATAAACATCACCATACCCCAATTAGGCCAACTTGCTAAACCAAGTTGTTAAAACTTGGGGGTACAACTTGGAATAAATTTTGCTTTCTGTCAGGGCCTTTTGCTTACTGGTCACAGTAGAAACCAAAATAGGAGGAATTTCAACTAATCTCAAAAGAAATTATACCAAAGAGGCATACAGACAGGTTGTAAGCCATCTAACACTGTCCCCAGAACATGCCCAACATTTCTGTTCTGCCTTTAAACAGGATACAAGATATCGCCCACATACAGTAGAATCAAAGCAACCTCCTTCTCTTGCCAACACCAACCAGTGGTTTTACATAGCCAGTTTCTCACAAAAACAATCAATATCTTCTGAATAAGAGGATTCCTCACAAGTTTCAAGAGGTTTTCTATTTTTTTCCCAGCCAAACTGTGTTTGCAGAATTGTGTTAATGAAGGCTCTTTCTCCAAAGACCAAAGGGATAGCAATAAGCACAATCTCTGAAAGAACATCATCTCTTCAGCCTCAGAAATTTCTCATTAATTCGCAGAACCTCAAAGCTGGCAATATGACACAGCAACTCTTACTCTGTAAAAGTTGCCCAGAGCTCATTGTTTTTTCCTCTATCTGTTGATTCAACAAAGAAGCTTCTATTTAAGCTGTTCTCACAATTCATACTACACCAGGTGAAACACCTATATATTTACGGGGTTTAGCTGGGAAGCTGCTGCAGAAGTAGCCACAATGCAGGGATCTGTGGTCACGCAGGCCTAGTTTTTCCCAGTTAGGATATACAATTGGTAGAGGATTATTTGGGATTTTGAATTTACTGTCTGACACCACTGAAAAGCAAAAGCTTCTCCACTTCAACATAAAACTAAATGAGATTTTAAAGAAAGCTCAGGAATTTGCTGAGCTGCATGGTTATTTGAGCAGAGTTCAAAAGACCTATTTCCCAGCTCCCTCAAGTTTAACAAAGGTTACCCCAACCACAGGAAAGCACAGATTTCCTCCCCCTAGATGGTTTATTTGCTGCCAAAACACCACTATGAGACAGCACTGTAAAGAACATAAGAAACAGAGTGCCACTTTTTTGAGTACATTAATTGACCAAAAGATAAATGTCATTCTTTGAGCATATGCAAAAATAGCCCTTAGGCATAAGCTATCTTAAGACACCAGGCTGAACTACAAGGCATGCAAGAGTCAAGCTCTACCTTGTTCCTGATTCTCTGCTCATTCCTTGAGATCACGCAGAGAAAAAAACCAAATATAAACAGGATGTCTTCAGGATAAACAGCACTTCATCAGATAACATTGTTCACCTCATGCTTCAAGCCGAATAAAACTCTGCAGCTGCAGTAGGTACAGTACAGACTTTTACGTGCTTTGCCTTCTGAGAGCCACTGTTTATTATTTAGGACTTGATTATGCAAAAATAACAGCTTTACATCGCTTTCAGATTATAGGACTTGAGTTCCACTGGTCCAGAGTAAAGGCTGAGGGGATACCAACCTTGTTGGGAATAAGGTAGCCAGATGGCCCCAGATCAAACAGGTGACCTACAAAGGTACTTGGTATTAGGCAAATTCCAGTTCTCCCACATTCCTCTTTGGTTTCCCCTTTTATTTGTGAGAATAAAATCAGTAATGCTGAAAGTCTCATGTCAGATGTATTGCTACCGTCAGGAAACCCTCTGCGACAAAATGAAACAAATAATAAAATACTGGGAGAGCTGCTTTGAAGTCATCCCTATTTCACTAAGGGACAGAGTCCAGACCTTTCCAAACCACAAATGAGGAAAACATGAGTTGCCCCGCATCATGACATTGGTTAGTAGAAGCACTGGGTACTGTGCCACATTCACCATGGACATCTTCGAGCCACAATAGACTGTGTAAGACCTAAATTCTGAACTTGGAGCAAAAAAATTGAGTTCCTAGATTAAAATAAAGAGGTAAAGAAAAAGACAAGGGGAAGAGAAAAGAATAACTTATTCTTCTACCTCCCAGCAACAATCTTAAACTGTGTTCAGGGATCAAATGCATAAGGATGACTTAATTTTCTTCTCCATGGATTTCTTTAACCATGTCCTACCACATCTTACTTTTCCTGTCTTTCCTTCCCCCCAGTTCCTTAATTTTCCATTACAAAAGTAAACCAAAGCTAAAAGATAACATAGAATGTAATCCAACTCTTTATCTAACTGAGGACAGGACAGGTCCTAATGCTTGCTAGGCCTCTGCTGAGTATCTTGTTTTCCATCAGGAAAGGCTGAAGCATCCCTTGGATAAACCACAGACAGGGAAGGCTGCATAAAACCTCAGCTGGATAACAGCACCCCAGGCCCTGAGGATGGGGAGTCCAGCTATCAGCTGAAGTATGAAAAATGAAAACATGTTGCACTAAATATTCAACACCTCAACACTTGGACACTAACAAGCGTTTCTCAATTGTATTTTTGACTACAGACTCCTAATTAAACACAGCAGCCCTCACATTGTACACATTTAACTAATAGTGTCTCGTTATTCTGGTCATTATTTTTTTCTGCCGTTTCCAGATACTTGGAGAATTATTTCTCTTGCACACCCCTTGATATCAAACGTGTTACATAATATTATGACGACAGGAGGTAATTTTTCCATTTTCAAACGAAAAGAGACATGATCAGGGACTTTAATTAGTTTGCAATGATTTAATTAAAATTTGCAGAACAACAATGTACCTAATTAGAAGCATAATAATTATACCAATGTACCTTTCCATCTTTGAAGGGACGATTATTCATTGAGGTGGTATGTTTTGTAATTTAAGATCATCCTTATTTTCATTTTCTGATTAGTTAAGTGCAGTCATCGTCATGTTCAGGTAATTGCTTTATTAACTAGCTTAATTAAACTTCCTGTAAAACTGACAGCTACAGAGTTATTTTTCTTAATGTGTTGCTGACAAAAACATTACCTAATTACATAGTGCTCTTTACAGGGCTGGCTTACCCCATAAGCTTAATTCCTGAGTACTTTAAAGAGCTTTGAACACTCTAACTGCAACATAGCATGGAAGTGCTTTGTATTGTCAGAGTATTAAATAGAGCTGTTATACACAGGAAACAGCAATTTCTCTCTTCAAAAGTTTTATAATATAGAAGAATGTGTGCCTTTTAAAACATCTGAATTTCAAGCAGTAAGTAGAGACTCAGTGAAATTTCTGACAAACCTAAAGAGTTCAAAGTTAACAGGAAAGGGTGAGAGGGAGATTCTAAAGTTTCCAAAACTATGGTAGTCCAAAAAAAAAAAAAGGAGCAGAAACTATTGCTGGAAATATGGTATGAAGACAGGGTAGATACAGGTCACGTTACATCTGTCTTCAGCCATATACCGCAAACAAACATCTTCATCCCCTTCTACTTTAACACTTCCGTGAAGCCAATGAGATGTCTCCATCATTGATCTAGGTTAAGTTTTGAAGACACTTCAGAAAGAACCACAAAGATTTAATGCCTGAAGGGTGGCAAGATTTTCAAGCAGTACCATTCCCATGTATGGAAGCTAATTCAACTTAAGATCCACTAAAGTACTCAGCACTCACGTCTCCTGTTGCGATAGCCTAGGTGACACTTTTAAAACCCTTGTAGCACAAGATCTGGACACAGACCTATTTTCAATATTTGCTGACTTACCTTTGTGTTGGGAACCAACACCTCTGAATATTTTCCAATGGAAGATGGAAAGGATAAAAAAAAAATTTTCATTTGACTAGCCCCCAAAGACTACATATCTGATGGAACTGAGGGACCAAGTTAAAAATCCAGAGTCTGCCTAGATCTACCAGTAAGCTTAAACATGACAGTTTATAGTTTGCTTTGAGTTGGATAACTCTCCCCAGTTTCACCAAGAAGTTCTTGCTTCTAGGTCTACGATGTCTTTCTTCATGAAGAACATTTCACTTGTTAAAAAATAAAAGTTGGTTTTGATGAAAAGCCATTCAGTTAGAAAATGTCAGTTTGTCACAGCGACTTCCCAAGGATGCTCAGAACTGCCATTAACCCAAGATGTTAACCTGAGTCAGTGTCCACAATCCCGCTTCACTCTTCTTTTACCCACAGCATCAGTTACTGAGCATCTCCAGAGGTGTCCAGATGTAACACCACATTGCAGTAGTGGGCCTCAGGAATATGCCACGCAGCCCATATTTCTGCTTGGCCAAACACATTTCCTCTGCTGCTCTGCAAATAGCTGCCTTCAGAGAATCCTAATCCCTTATAATTGAGGTGGATGGGCACAGTCAGTTCCCCAAATCACCAGCTCTATAATTAACATAAGCAAAACGCTTTCTCTCAAAACGCAATCTCTGCAGAAAGCACTAGAACAAAGAGTGTAACAGACCGAGGATTATCAAACAGTGCAAACCACCAAGATGATGATGCTTTTGCTGTTTTGCCATATAGCCTTTATGAATGGAAGATTTTATTATCCAATCAGGAATGACTAAGACATCATTTAAAAGAACAGCAACTCAAAATGCATTTTCAGTTACTTCATTGAAATTAAATCCTTAAAAGATTTCCTGAAGTTTTCATAAAAAAAGAGAACAAATCAGAATCCTCCACATTTCCCAAGCTCTATTGAACATCATTCCAGATGAAGTTCTGCAGTCTTAATTTTGTTTTAGGCTTTGAAACTAAACTTTGAAGGGGTAGAAACTAAAAATACTAAACAATGATATAAGGAATAATCAGGACCTGTTTAAAAAGAAATTTCAACTCAAGTCAAAGTTGAAGTGGAAAAGGAATGTTCCTTTAATAAAGAGCAGTACTTTGACAAAGTATGTCAGCTCCACTATCAGCTTGCCTTATCTGAAGATATAGATGCCTCCACTTTTGCATAAAAATCCAAGAACCAGATTAGTTCAGCCCTGTGATCCCTCAGCCTAGTTATCCTGCCAAGCTGCAGGCCCTTGTACTTTTTAAAGCAAAAAGGCTACAAAGGAGTAGAAGTAGCAGCAAATTAAAACCAGCACAAATCAGTCCTGCTGAACTCCACAAATCATCCCAGCTTCTGGTAATCAATGGCTTAGGGACTCCGTGTGCCAGAGGTTTACCAGCCTGCAGTGGTTATGTTCTCCATGGATTTATAGAAATCCCATTTATATCGTTGCCCTGCACAATGCCATGCTGTGGTGAATTTCACAATTTTATTTTAAGCTGAAAAAAAATAAAAATACTTTGGTTTGAAACTCCTGATTTACAATTTCATTAGATCTTGTTTTATAAGTACAGCATCCCTTTTCCAATATTAGCCATTATTTCATGTAAAATCATACTGAAGTGTTCTAGTTAATTCTGGGCTTCCTTGCAGGTTCCACACCTGACTGCCATTACCACTCTTCTCCAAGCATTCCCTAGTTCTACCATGTCAGCTTTGAGATGAAGTGATGAAAACTGAAGGCAATGAAAAGACCAGACATTTGCAGAGAAATATCATAATGTTTGGTTGGGTTTTTTTTTTTCTTTTTCTTTTTCTCAATTCCTTTTTTTTTTTTTGTTAAACACTTCATTTGCACTTCTGCCTGGCAGGGATCATTACAACATCTTCAGAGAAACAGCCAGAATTATTCTAAGACCAAGTGGCTAAATAAAAGCTTGGGATATGTACGTCTGGTTATTTCCTCTTAATGTGAATTACTATGTGTTTATTGACACCCGAGCTTGATGTTTATCAGTCAGTCATACTTCTGCAGTATCACTTCATTCATTTTTACCTCTACTAACAGTTTCAAACGTGGAAAGAGCAATCCCTGGTACAAACGTGACTGATGGTGTTGAAAAGCAGCCCCCAGTGACTAGCGGGATGCTTTGATGCTTCTCTAAAAACTCAAGAGTCCAAACACCATCTCTGCCATCAGGAAAAGGCTAAAAAAACCCACCATAATTCGGCCAGGACAAATCAAAATGTTGGTGTGCACACGTGCTGCCTCTGCCCATTTGAATAGATGGCCAATACACAATTTCAGAAGACTTTTTCTACCCCCTTAAATGGCATGGCCACTCTCCATTTTTTTATTTACAAGCTTAGCAAAAATCCTTTCGTTCACCCAGCACATCATCAGGTGTTCACAAAGCAGCTGATGCCCAGTCAGATACAAATGCATACATGCAAATGCAAAGCACTTTGGTATTTGCTCATACTCAAATGTCCACCTCTTTGCATTCTTATAGTCAATACTGGAACATGCCAGCACTGCAGTGCCAGGAATAACACTCGCCAACAGCACTGAGTATGAAAGAAAATTACCAAAGAAAAGCTTTGATTTCAGTAACTTAAGGAAAAGAAAGAGGAATCATGTTATCTGGTGAAAACTAACAGGGAATTTGAGGAAAGCAGTTGTAATCTGTTCATAGAAGATATCAGAAACCCATAATCACTACAGACCACAAAAATGTTACTTGTTAGGATATTAAAATATACCACTTAGTTTTAATGCTCTGTCTAAAGTCATTTCACTTCCTTTACCAAAATTTGTCTTTTGGAAAAAAAAAATCCAACCAACCAAAAAAAAAAAAAATCAATGAAGCACAACTTTTAGAAGAAATTGTAGAGCAGCAACGATGTTCTACAGGTCACTTTGATTATATACTCTCAGATTTACGATGTACTGTATATAGCACAGAACAATAGTACTGCTGTAAGCATCTCCTTGATACTGCATAAAGGTTAAGCAGACATGCATCCTCTTGCTAGGACTGGAGTTTGCAGAAGGATTACCAGTCAGCACAATACTGGAGAACCTTCAATCAATAAAGAAAAAAAAACAAACAAACAAACAAAAAACCCCACCATCTAGAAAAAGTAACTCTAAGTCTGCAGAGTGACATGCAATCACTCCTGTTGAACAGTACTTGGGAAGCAATGAAACCCCGCCTTCCCCAGGTGGTGGTAGAGAACGTGGGCAAAAACAACGGAAAAGGAGTTGCTATACTTCGGAGACCAACAAGTTGTCATAATTTTCAATTTCTAGGAGGAGCATTTGATAGCTAAACACGGAATTAGCAAAGGTGAGATAAAGCTGCTTCATAATAAATCTTCTGAAAGACTCCTTTAAAAAAAAAACACACCACCACACTCAAATAAAGATCAACTTGTGGGAAGCATGCCTTTGACAGACAAGCATGCCAGCAAGCAGAATTGCTTGATGTCTTCATTATAGCTGTCAGGTTTACATTGCAGCCACAAAGGTTTGGTGAATTTGTGACATTGACAGAATTTCTGATCAAAACCATTTGGATCTTATGGTAAGACAGACAGAAGGTCCCATTAAAAAAATAAAAAAAAAAAAAAAAAAGAAAAAAAAAGAAAAAAATCCCAAATATAAAACCACCAGAGCTAACAGGGAAGCAGGGAAGATGCACAGAAGACAGTTCAGTAGGATGTCTGAATATGCAGTGAAAGCTATTTACTACAAAGTATCTTACACACTCAAGAGTCCAGACAGGAAAACTGCTTTTCAAAATGAGCCCAGTTTTAATCCTAAATACCAATGCTAAATTATTGTATTACATACTCCTAGAAAGTATTACAAAGAGTAGCTTGTTTAACAGGCAACTCGGAGCCCTTTTTCTGCAGCCTGTGTGTGCAAGTATGAGAGTGTTTCTGTTGATTTGCTCCTCTGGCCATACCAAATCTTCAGCCAAGCAGAAGAGAGGCTCACATGAATAAGCCACATCGGCGTTTTTATTTTTGTGTCCATTAATGGACGAAGCATTCAAGCTGCCCAGCTGAGAACGTAGCTGCAACATCATCATAGTTACATCACAGCAGGGAATTTTTTCCATCCAATCACTTTATTTTCCCTGGATTGTGGGAAGGGGGATATTTTTGGATTTTAAAAGGTAGCTTACTGGTTGTCAAACCTTGCCTTGCATGCAGGGGGAGAAGAAAGCCATAAGAGATTCCCTAAATATGACTACCAGTGCCTGGAGTGCTGTTTATGGAACATGTATCCAAGACAGGGAAGGCTTTATTTGATAATGGGAGACCTGGGCCACTGAATGGCTGCGAAGTCAGTTCCTTTTATTGAGTCAAGTCCTAAGGTGATCATATTTTCAGTATAACAACAAGCCAATTTATCCTCACTGGGTTACGGGAATTTTTTTTATGGTACCGTATATGCTGCATCTGGCACACAAGCGTATTAAAACTGATTTAAATGAATTGTATTGTGTTACCCATACAGCCAGAGGTATTACCACCAAGTTATTTTATCATTTGAAGACCAAACGTTAAAGCAAGAAATATCCCAAAATCCTCTGCCCAAAAAAGCCAATCTTATCAAATGAATTTTCTCCTGTTGCATCATCAATATTGAGAGCGTTCTACTTCATTAGCAAGAATGAGCTATTTAGAGAAACATGAATCATGAAAGTCATAAGATTCTGATTTGTCATTCTGATTTGCCGTTTGTCAAATATGTAAAAATCTTCATTTGTCAGCACTTTTTACACAGCAATATACCAAGAACCAGAGTAGACTGTAATTTAATACTGCCTATTAACAAAAACTATTTCATCTCCACACCACTGACTGCTTAATCACTGGCAGAGCTCACCTTGGTGGTGTACGTGTGTCCATCAGATCCACAGACAGGGCTGGTGTGTGCCACAGGGCAAGGCTTGCATTTTACTAAGCTGGCTGGTCCGGTCCAGTGCTTCTGGGCCAAGGTCCCTTTCTTTTGTCGAAGGCTGTAAAATAAAAGACATCAGGTTTTCTTCAACACACTTTATAAAACAAAAGAATGGAAGCTTCTCCGAGTAAAGTAAAGCCAGATTTTCACCACAGTATTAATTTAAAGGAAGTAAATTAAATATAGCTCTTAACAATGCTTCTATAATATGGCACATTACAGTAAGCAATAAAAAAAAGGTCATAAATTGGTAGGCAGCATTTTTACATATTTACAGCACTTGGCAGCTTCATTTTGATTTATAACCACAAATTACTCCACTTAAGAATACAGCATTTTATTCAGCCACACAGCGTTTCTGGTAGAGCAGATAAGCAACATCACATCAGGTTGTATTTAGAGACATTTTCACCAGGCCTCCACCGAGTTGCCAAGTTACTGTTAAGGCAGCGACAATTCTAAACCAAAACCCTTTGAAAAACACTGCAACTCATATTATGATTTTTAAGACTTCTCAAATCCCCTCACACCTTTGCCACTGGACGTGCAGTATCCCTTTCAACATGTCAGCTACTGAACAGCTGGTATTCTCAGATCAATCCCAGTCCCCCTCAGAATGCCACAAAGTGACAGAGAGCATCTCCAAAGCCATTTGAGCCATGGGAGTGACTACAGTTCTCCTCAAGTCATGGACTACTCAATTATTGCATTAAAAATGTCTATGAAAAGACACCTGCTCCAAAAAACTTCTTGCAAAACATGCGCGATTGATACTGATTAAATAGCTCATCTGCCTGTCATAATGAGCTACTCGACTGTTACGACACTAAGTAATTATCACTGGCATACTGTTGTAAGCTGATTAAAAGTTTGCTTTAGAAATCACGAGTCAATGTTACAATGCAGATCCATTTTGGCCACGTGTTCTTGCCTTTCACTTGAAAACATTTACAAGGGAAGGCAAGGCATCACATCAGCTTTGCCGGAGACTGTTAAAAAAAATAACTGCCATCTGTTCTCATACCACACTAAAAAGAGATATAACTGTTCAGCTAGAAATACATTTCAATGCGCCGCTGAATGACTTTATCACAGTTTTAGAAAAATACATACAGATATATTTTAAAGCAATTTCACTTCAGCTTGCAATTTGCTACACAATACTGACTCTGATGTAATGACACATTCAGCTGCTAAAATAATAAAAATCCTATTTTTTCATCTCAGCTCTAGTTTTCTTCAAGTCTAACCTTTATCACAGTGATGAAGAATACTACTAAGAAGCTTGCGTCCACAGAAGGAATCCAATCGCAATATCACAAACTATTAATATAGAAGCCTAGTACTTAAGAAAACTTCAAAATAACAAGGGAATTAATGCCCAGAGCAGTTTTCCCTCCATCAGGTGCATTATTCCTTGCAGAGTTACCATTATACCAAACACTAAACACTGCAGATGGGGGGGTTGCTTGGCTCTGAACCCCTAAATACAGTTCAGCAGACATGCCAGGGCTCTACAAACAATTTATTGAAGTTTTCCCAGAGTAACCGACTTTCCTGCAGCCTCCTTCCCTCCAAGAACACTTTGTTACTAAAATGTAATGATTATCTTGTTTTCTCAAGCTGTTTCCATTACAGGCATTTCTTTTGTCTTTTCAGCTTGACAAGAAAATTTCCTCATTCCCTTTACTTACAGCCTTGTACTTCTAGAAACACACAAACTCAGAGCCAAGAACAGGTTTGGATGCAGCACTGTGGATACTGATGAGCAGAGCCTGGAGGTAGGTTGAGAAGTGCTGTGTTTCTACTTTGGAGACTGCAGAAGGATGGATCGTGGCACAAAGCAGACTTTTTACCTTTTCACAGACTTTGAGTTCCACAATCTCAAAAGACAGACCCATGTCTATATGTAAAACTGCTAAGAAGAATGTTTCAGGATCAGCTGTAGAAAAACAGCTGAGAAACACTAAATTTGAAGTGTATGATTTAGTGCCATTGCCATCAAAGCCATTAGCCACAATGCATGCAGGATGAAGACGAACAACCAAACTAATGAGTACTTCATCAAAATTAAATGTAGATTGAAGCTCTCAGCTAGACCGATGCCTATCAAATCACAGAATCAAGGCTCCAAGTGGCAAGTATGAAGTCCATCCTACAGCGTTTGTGGACCAAACCACACTCAGGCATTTTGCACTATAAACATACAAGAAAGGCCCATTTCTGGACACAGCTGCTTGTCCCTCTCTGCCCAGCCTTACAATCTCCCATCCCTTCATCTCCTTGCTCCTGCCTTGGTCCATTCGAGAGTCATGCTGCAAAGCCAGTTTCCATTCAAAGATTCTTCTTGAGCCAGTAATGATTTCCACTCTCCCATCCTCAATTAAAAAAATAAAGTAATTCAACTCATGCATTTCAAATCGTTTCAGCAGCTCATCAAGCCTGATGGCTCTTTACATCACTTCACTGAGATTAAAAAAGAACATGCCCTGCCTTAGGCCTAAACTGTGTTCTGGGTGCAGCCCTCCAGGTGTGTATAAGAGCTGAGCCTCCCCATAGCCTCGCCCAGGGACTAGACTGGTTTCACCCGAACCCAATCAGCAGTGATCTGAAAGTAACTTTATCCTCTTCCTCCCCCACCACGTTAATCTTCAGGATCTTCTTTATAAGAAGAGGAAAGTTACTCTCTCGAAGAGAGCAATATTTAATAACAAGACAAATTCACAGTGGAATGCATCTCAAGGTATTTTAGACTTTTTAAAAGTTGGCAATTTTAGTAGCACTTCCTAAGATGCGCATCACAAGCAGGGGATTACTGCAAGAAACCTGTGGCAACCCTTCTGCATGTGTGCTCTAATGGGCAGCACAGTGCAGCACCCATTTGGGTTGCAAGAAACAATCTGGGTTTTAAAATCTAATATATTCTTTTCAAGCTAGGCTTTTGTCAAAAACAACAGCACAAAGTGTCACTATATTTGATACAAGTCAAAAATAATTTTTGTCAGCTCAACCAAGCCAGCAATAGCTGAAAGTTTAACCAGATAAACAGATTCCATAAAATATAGGTGAGCACCTGTTTCCTAGGGCAAACATCTACTTTTCAAAAGTAAGCGTGTATTTTTCTGGAGCGGTATTTCGAGAGGCTGGATAAGACTTTTCGAAGCTTCTCAATCCTATAACCCCTAACAACACATCAAACATCCAAACAAACAAATTAAAGCCTAGACAAGAATATTGGCTGCCACGAGCAGCCAGCCTGCAAATCCCTTCTCAATGGAAGTGCACATTCACATACTCTGGGAACACGGTTTGCTATGCTAATCATCCTGTTTTAGAACAAATATGTCAGGAGCAAGCCAGGCCAAAGTAAATCAGGCCTTTTTTTTTTTTTTGACAACTTAACCAACTTTAATCCATTAAGGCTCAAAGTTAAAAGGATCTGCTACAAATCATTAGAAAATAACAACTGTGCAGAAAGAACAGACTAGAAACTCCCCACTTGGCTCTCATACTTCTGAGGACAAGAGGGCCAAGTGTTTTCAATACTCCAGAAGCAAACAGACATGTATGCCTTGCTCAAGCATTAAGGCTTACAGGCAAACCCTGGCTGCTTTTGCTTTTCAGGCTGGTGAACCGATGCACCAAGAGGTGCGAGATTTAAGGAGCAGTTAAATCTTACAGAATTCAGCTTCTTAGTTTTTTAACACATAAAGAAATTTCAGTGGTTTACAACATTTACACTTCAACAGAGAAAACGTACACTGACTCAGCTTCACTACTCACAACACAAACATACTACTTACCACATTCCATGAAAATACAGGGAGAATACATCTGCTTTGTTTGCACAGGGAGAAGGCAGCAGGGTTGCCAGATGCTAGGACCGTACATAGGAGCCCTAGCTAGACACACTGTACAATCTGAACACAAAGCCACAAATACCTACATACCAGCACAGGTTGCTCAGAAGATCTAGGAAAAGGTGGCTCCACCCAAGAATTTAAGGCTTCCAGGTGTGCCTTGTGAGAGCTGATGAGAGCAGCTGCAGCCTGGCCCCAGCTGGCAGCCAGGGATTGGGGACACCATCCCCACCTGGCTGACAGCATCGATTCCTGGTACTGACAGCCTGGGGGAAGTTTGAACTCTGCCCTTCGGTGAGCAAAAGTTTATTAAATCCATGCTTTACACAAAACATTTCACACTGAGCCATCTTTTTTTTCTTAAAACAAATCCACAACCTTAATTCCTGAGCAGGTCTCTGAGTGGACTCTACCGTTCAGGGATCTCTGCATCTTCACTTACAACAACTCTCTCCAGAACGGCACAAATGAGCACATGTGGCAATAAAATTTGGCAAAGCCAGAGACAAAAAACCACTTCTTTACCCAAAAGATTTTTTTCTTAGATGAATTTTCAAAGATCTGCTGCAAATAATAGCAGAAAGTTTCTTGAAAATCCCCCAACAAACAAGTTACACAATTTCTTCTAACAGAAAGTGTCAGGTAAACAAAATAAAGAAATTGGTGCTGTCTCTTCTTGTTCTTGAAGTCACAGTTTCAGTGACATTACACAAGCATAGAATTTGGTTCAATATATGTTGTAAATCACTTGCAAAGCTCACCTCTCTGTTTCTGCTGCCTAAAATAATGAAACTACTTACTTTAGGTCCTATCTGAATATTACTGAGCCAGTCGGGAATTTTTTGATAAAACAGGCCTTAACCAAAAAATACTAACTTGACAAAAGCAAATTATATCATGGAGATAAACTGGTGTTACTGAACTTTTAATGACATTACCACTGTAGATCTACGTGTTGTGACAGTTTATCTTAGGCTGCAAGTGACCTTGAGGTCCTAAGGTTGGTGCTTTGCAGATTCCTTGACACATGAAGTGCTACAGAGACAGAAACTCTCGTTCCTAATTCCCCTCCTCTGAAGACAGAAGCCTGAAAGCCCTCAGTTGGTCCTAGTTGGGCTGATAGCATGGAAGACCATCTCTTCCCAGTGTTCTCTTCCAGAGATCTCTTCCATGTAGGAAAGGTGATCTCACCATCCTCGGGGTTTGCATGTTCCCTGGAAGGCAGCTTGGAGTTTGGCATTCACTGCTGGGTCCAATTACTGAAAGGATTCTCCAGATAACCTTGTCTTTAGAGGACTGAGAGTTGTGTGCATTAATTTTCAGTTACAGCTCACATGGAGACGTTCCTCAAGATTAGGATTCACTTGATGCATCTTTCTTTCTAGACCTTATGTCAACCCAAAACGCCGTATCCCATACACAACTGTTTATCAATTGAGCCCTAATGAAATAAAAAGTTGGGTGCACCAAAACAGGTACCAAATATTTGTGTTTCCTGAGAAGCTGGAAAGAGCTCTGGACAAGCAAACTTAAACAGTTTCCTGAAGCTGGAACAATTCACTGTGGAAAGAGTTTAAAATGTACTGCCTGTATCTTCTCCATGCCTTGTGCACACTTTGTTCTTGTCTCCCTGAAGGAAGCTTATCACACAAAAGATAAACCCAGCAGCGCCTGGCTGTTTCTATCTTTCCTTTGAAAAAAGCTGTTTCTCTTGTTCTTGAGGAAAAAAATGACAGAGCTGAAATTTGCCAATAGAAATGCCACTGCTCTCTACTCTCTTTGTATCATTTTTGTCTTCTGTTTATTAGAGCTATGAGTTTGGCCTCATTTCTACAGACGTTCATATTTTTCACAAGAGCTGTATATACCTTGAGCCACTACCAGTCAAGCTGTATGAAAAAACCAAGTCTACACATATTTCCTTGAGAGAAAAAGAGACTAAGCTTTTGAATTAGACACGGACCCATTATTTAATACAAACACTGTACAATGAGAACAGACATACGATTAGAGTAATTTTTCTACCTGGAATTTACACCTTCCCATGTGAAGAATAACAACACACGGAACTGCCTTGCATTTCAGCATCATCCCGTTGGAATTAGATCCTGCCACTTCCTTTGATTTCATTATTCAAAGAAATAATTTCAACTATCTGATTGTACTAAGGCTGTTGATTACTTTTTTTTTTTTGTTGCCTTCATATCTGCTCCCCGACAGATCTGGAAATAAAAGGCCTCTGCTCACTGCACTTCAGTCGATGTGCAAAGATTCTTAATGGGGCATAGTGGTGACCAGGGACCTTTTTGGCAGAATGAGGCTTGTTCAAAATTTTCTCCTGCAGTAAATGGATAATCTACTTCCTTGCTGTTCTTTCAAGCAATGACACTGATGGAATTATACTGGGAATTAAATCTGTCCATTGCTGCAGACCAGTAGCCACAGAACTGTTCTCAGAAAGCACACTGCACTCAGAAGGTAGAGCTGGAGATGAAAAATTGAGAGAAGAAAGAAAAGGAAAATCTTGACCATTGAGGTGAAAATGTATCAGGTGTCATTCCAACGAAATGAAAAATAGGTATTTCCAAGGGAAGAGGGAAAGTCAAGGAAGCATCAACTCACCCTTTAAAAACCTCCAAAGAAGTGGTTGAGGTGCCATCTCCGGAGGTTTTTAAAAGATTGGGTTGACATAGTGACATCATTTAGTGATGGTTTTGGATTCTTTTTAATTTTTTTTTTATAAATTTTTTATCAGAGTTAGGTTGATGGTTGGACTAGATGATCTTAAAGGTACTTTCCAACCTAGACAATATGATGATTCCATGATTTCTTACCAACAGTAAGAAGGCAGTGTAAAATTAAGCATGGGGCAACCCATATACCAGGAGGAACTTCTCAGGTGGATATAGGAGAAAGTTTTGGTATAGCATTATGTTCTGCAAGAAAAAGTCCTGACACATCTCATAGGGAAAATACCCCCCAGATTCCTGCACAGTAGGATCTAGGCCCAGCTAGCAACCAGCTCTTGAAAGAGAATAAAGGGTCTTAGGGCCCAGGGTGCTCAAGGTTATGGGTTCTGCAAGATGAAGGAATCTTTTTATTATTTATTTTCTTACGTGTTTTAAAGGAACTGAGGGCTTGGAAAAGCTGACATGGATTCTGAAGACCTAGAAAAACCCTAGTCTGACTGACTTGATACCACTGCTGCGGGTAGTTTCTGAGACCCAGCAACACCCAGTCAGCGAACCCCCTGAATGCATCTGCTTGGGCACAGCCCCTCAAACAACAGCATGTCCTGTGTCTAAACAGCTACAACACAGCATTTAAATATGGCTACTGTTAAATTGCCATAACTTGTTCTGTCCAGTATCAGCATTTCTCAGTACAAGTATCCTTCTGAGATGTTAGTACCTGGCCTTATTTATTCCTGGACTAAAAATGATAAGATTGTTTATTAAGGTCATTAGAAGAGCACATGGATTTCTGCCTTTGGGCACTTTAATAAATAAAAATTGTGTTTGAAAGGTCCCATTACATTCTTAGCTAATATATTACTGTGCTTACAGGCAATTTATTTTTGAATTTAAATTCTTAATGATTTGCAACTTTCAGACCCAATACATATGCTCCACAGCTGCACAGATGTGAAAACTGGCAAGGTACACAAAGGAAAAGAACCAAAACAAAAATTCCACGCAAACATACAATCCTGGTGTTTTTAAAAGTCATTATGCTCTCCTGAATAAATAACACAGCTTCTAAACTCTGCCTGTTCTCATGAATTTTCATAAGAGAATTATTTTCCTTTTCATCATTATTTTTATACTAACATAAAAAGGAATCTCAGACACCAAACTATGTTAAAATAAAATGAAGTGCCTTGAATTTCAAAGGAGGAGGGGAGATAGCAGGAAGTTCATAATTAAAGCTGAAATCTTCTCTACCACTTCTCAGTTTGTAGTAATCTTCAGCAGCCACTTCTGAACCCTGGATTTTGCATGCTGTGTGAGATGCTGCAACTTGGCTCAGAGTGCTTAAAGGTGGAGTGTGAAGTAAATTTAATGCTTTTGTTGGCGTTGGCTTGCTTTCCTTTTTCCTATGATAGCCTATGTGTTTTTTTCCCTGCTATCAGAAAAGAATACTTTATAAGACAGTGAAGGTACCTTTTCTCTACCCAGGATCTGATTATTTTGATATTAAAATATTGTATTGATCAGGTCTGCTTCCTCCTGCTGGCAGAGCTTGTCAAGATCTCTGAGGATGCTGAACTGCACGATGGCATGTGAGATTAATCCGAGCTGTCACATTTGGTTGGGAAGGAGAGCTGATCCTCACTCACCATGCCCTGGTTCATACAATTAGACAGCTTCAAAACTGTTTTCCCCAAATGTGGCAGAGCAATGATTTTCCACCATTTCCCTGTTACAGTTCATATTTCTAGTTATGATGTTGAATACTGCATGGCTGAATAGCTATGTGAACAGAAAGGTGCAAGTTACTTAGACTGAAAACCACAGCAGATTTCTTGGCAGCATTTAATAACACCAGAAAGTTCCAACATGACGGATGAACCTCTCAGAAGCTGTGGACGGACAAGCTTTAAAATGGTCCCCATTCTTAAGCCAAATGTGGGGGCCTGTCAAGTTTAATGCCATCAAAACCCCAATGTCTCATTTCTCCACAGACATTCAGCTGCTGGGCAGAATGAAAGTGTTGGGACAAACTAGTGGGCTGAACTAGAAGGCAGACCCACACTTGGATATTTATCAGCCCTATATCCTTCCATATGGTTTATAGCCCATTCTTACTAATTCTAGCAATGGCAGTAGTTCAGTCACATGCAACACGTTCCTTACTTCTACCTTCCAAAAAGCCCTCCAGCCCTCCTGCCCAAAAAGTGTGGGGTTTTTCTCCTCTTTTCTTTCTCTGATTTTTTTCTTTTTTTTTCTTTTTTCTTTTTTTTTTTTTTTTTAAGCAAAAATGTTCAGAAATCTTATTGTCACTTTGCAACTGCAGGGGAAAAAATCAATGAACACCCCCCACAAATGCAAGCATCCTTAGACAGCTCAGCTGTGTTCTGCTTCATTATGTTGATTTTGCTTTTCCTAAGGCAAATAACATGCAGTCCTCACAAAAATTGACATATTGCTGGTAGGGATGAAAAAATAAATGCATTTTAAAAAATACAGCAATAATTCTTGCCCTTAAGGCACTAAACCAAATGTTTCTTTTTAAAAATGACTGCACAGTACTTCTGTTGTGTGAATACTCGCTACCATGCTACCAACAATCAGTTACAAGCTGTGCTAGCAAAATATTTGCCCCTTCTGACACATTTTATTACGAGAGAGGCTTATTAAATTCTCAAGAAGGCTACAGCAGATTAAGCTGTTGAGGATTTTTACAATTAGCATCCATTACCTAAGAATTCATATATGATTTCTGAATAGAATTGGCTTGTCAAACAACAGGCAATTAAAAAAAAAACAACCAACAATCCCCAAGCCACCTCCAGAGTGTAGTCACAATCCACGATTCCAGGTTGGTTTGGAAAAATAATCAGAATGCAGTTTCCTATGTCAGAATAAAATGAATGTGAGTGAAATGCATGGTAACTAAACCAGTTATAAATATTATAAAGATCTGGGTAATTTTAAAATCCCATCCTTTTTAGCATCTAAATAGGCTAATGCTCCTGTTGCTTATTCAGCACTGCTGATTTACAGAGCTCAGTACTATGAATGTCTAAACATTCTGCTGAATTTCTCAACGTATTCAGCGCTGCCTGTCTGGATATTTGATGCTAGAGATGGAGCTCATAATATCTACACCATTCCCAGCTTCTCAAATGAGGCCATCAAGAGCATTCCCCATCTTTTATCGGGCTATGTCTTAATGAAAGGTGACTGGAGCTTCAGGAAGATCCCAAAGTGATAGACAGAATTTACATAATCATATTAATTTATGATACAAACTGAATGCACATGATCCAGTCTAGAGACAGCACGTGGTGAAACACACCTTTAGGTAAAATTTGAAGATGAATGCAATCGACACACTTGCAGAAACTGCAAGATACACGTTTCATGAGTTATTTCCACTGAGTTATTAAAATTTAACTTTGCTGTGACCTTGAATCCTGAAGCCTAGCAACCAACCATCCATTACAAACCATCCATTCTTCCCACATTCTTCAAATACATAGCTCCATAGGCTCCTCAACCCATGGAGGCTCAAGATGCCATTAAAATGCAACGTAGCTCTGCATTTACACTTTAGAAAGTTTCAGCATTTTCTAGCAGCTTCCTCAAAAGCCTATTTTCCCATGTGAAAAAGTGAGACTCGACCAGTGACAGATTTAGATATATAGCATAAAATTGCAGGGACTTTTATGGGTTTCGTAAAAAACCCCCAAAATTTAAATACTTTGCTGCTGAGTTATTAGAAGAGGAATCAGTTTAGTGCAGATAATGTTGTCGGCTTAATATGTGGCACCTTACTTTCAATCACTCCTTCCCACCTGAATTTCAATTCAGCATGTGTTTCCCTTTGTTTATCTTGCTGTGATTAATTACACATCTGTGTCCTCACCTCTCTGTTTTGTCCCAATTTGTCCCTTGTGATTTAGCTTATGAGAAACTAACAGACTGAACAAGGGTCAACATTCCATCATCTCTATCAACTCATTTGGTCTAATCTTGAATTAACAACATCACTCAGAAGAAATGGCCAGTCTTTTGACCACGTTTTTGTTGTGTACTGAGCTCTGCTTCTGTGAACTCCCAGATGGCTTTCTCAAGTTTCTCTTTCAATCCCCTTCTCTCCACTGTCCTCCTACTCAGTATTGATTACTTATTCTTTCTTTCTACCATTTCTCTGCTGCTTTGGTGGAAATCTAGGGAATGCACTGATTTTTTTCACTGCAAATTAATCCTTTTTTCCCTAATGTAGCTTCATCCTTTCATAAAACACTTTTCTTCTCTCAAAACCTACTGTCTGTGGTATACATTCTGCCTGACTAGTACCTCCGACTCTCTTCCAGCCCTATTTTCTCAAGATCTGGTCGGCTTGTTTAAAGAGAATTTTATAAAACTGTGAAAAAAACCTGCAGTGCCATTTCTTATGCATTGTTATATTTAACCATTTTGATGACAGTCCTTCAGACTGCTCTGCTCTGACCTCCCCCCAGATAATCTCCTTTTCCTTGCACTTTCCACCCCTCAGCTAACTCTGGAACTTTCTTCTGCTTCATTCAACCTCAAAAATGAAGTCCCTTGTTGAAGTAGTTATTTCTTCACCTACTCTTAGCTATTCCTTCCATCTCTGCTAGGAAGTATCATATTAAGTATTATATTCTTCCTAGATGGTCTCTCAATGTCATTTTCGGCGCTTTACCTGTAATAGTCCAGTCTTCTTATCTTTCTACACTGGAATCCTTGGAAGTCTGAGAAACTTTATAGATGTCCTTTCTGGTTTATCCTTCTGTCTCTTTGTACTATTACTGTGATTTCTTCTCAGAAACACCTTGTCTGCATTACAAGCTCACTATGTCAAAATGAAGCATACAATATTTCTTCTCACATCAGCTTCTCTATTTTTCAGTCACTGTTTCCCTATCATCACATTCATCATCTGGACTTACTCTTTAACCATATGCTTTCTTTCCCTGATGCAAGCCACAGCACATTTTCTTTCTGCTTTTCAATATGTCCAAGAGGAAAATGTCATGAATTTAGCTATGTCCTATATCTTCTTCCTAAACTCCTTTCAGATCACCTGAACAATCATTCTCACGGTTTACTTGTTTGCAATCTATTCTACTCTTATTTTCAGTCTGTATACTGTTTCAGAAATAAAAGGTACTTTTACCCTTAGACCTATTAGAGTTCTGGGTCATTAGTAAATAATGCTTTTGGTGAGGGAAGGAGGCATTTGCAAGTGTAACATACAGAATGTGAGTTTGTTTCTTCCCAGAGGCTGAAAATAATTTACATGCTCTAAGACAGCTGTCTGCATGAGCCCATTTCCTTACATGAAAAGGAAGCCAAAGGCTGGTTAAATCTTACTCTGAGGGTTGCAGGAGAGCAGCTGTAAGGCTGCTGTATACATTACCAACTCTGTTTGGGATTCAGGCTCTGACGATCCTCAGTTCTTTCCTACTTTTTATAATTTAGCAGAGAGCCCTATAAACAGGTGAACTGGAGCAACCAGATCACTGACTATCAGGAACACTGAAACTTCAGCTTGTGTTTTCTCACCACGAGTCTGCAGACAATTTATCTCATCTCGATCAAGGTCCTAGGGTGTCAGTGATGGAGCTCTCCTCTACTCAGCTGTGAAGAGGGCAGGGTCCAGAGTTCAGGACTCAACATACCGCTGGTGTGCTGTCGAGGGATGGGTGAAACTCATTATGGAATAAATAGCTCTCATTGTGTTTCATCAAAAGATGGAATATGAGTTTCTGAAAGGATTATGAACCTCGGTTATACAGGCAGCTGGTTCAAAATGAAGCAAAAATTCCTGAACTAACAAAGGAACTAATTAAAAAAACCCTCAGACTTCTGAGCTCTTCCTTTGCTAAGCTAAAATATTGTTGCAAATGAAAAATTTATACACAGATAAAACAAAGGAGCTCAAGAAATTAACTATGGATGAGGTGCTAAGGAGGAATGACCTCAGCGTAATTCAATTTGGCATTCCTGGGCTTCAGGTAAACTGGATTAGCTAAGGCTAGAAAAATCTGCCAAAGGACTTGAAAGAGATTTAAAGCCAGATGGCTGACCAGAGTAATGGCACACATCATTACAGCTTACAGCAATGAAGAATGGACAGATTAATTTATACAACGAAACTACAAAATGTCCTTTCTGTTCAACAACGACCATCAATTTAAATGCCAATAAGGTACAAAGAAAGAATTTCTAAAGAAGAGGAGAGAAAAAGCAAAGGACATATAGGTTCCCCATAATTCTATCTGTTGAGTTTTGTTCTGAGCAATTCAAGAGACCGGCTGCTAGAGAAGAAGAGCAGGTTTGATTCCTTATTAATATTGTCAACTCTTAACTATCCATATTCTCTTAATTTCTTCACTCATTAAAGAAATTAACAAAACCCTTCACATTATGCTTTACTACTAAAGTTATTTAGTCTTCCACATTTGATGATCACTAACTTTAACAACCAACTAATTAGCATGGTTTGGTTTGTTTCATAAAAGATGAATTCTGTGGTGACCAAAGCTAAAGGCTAGGTAAATCAGCAAAGCAAAACGCCCAACTGTCACTCCCCATAGATATTAAATAACATTTTTCTAGATATCATCATAATAAAGCTGTGTCAGAGTCAGAATAATATAGCTAGCATAAGCAAAGTGTATTGGTCCTTACTAAATTTTAAGTAGCACGAATGTGGGTGACACAAAGACAATTCTCTTTAGTAGCTGTATGAACAGATGATGGATTCAATCTAGGTCAAAACTGGGACTGCAGTAGAAAGCTGCTCTAATTCCAAACATAATTGTCATGACAGTCCTGTTCCTGAAAAGTATAGTGCTGAAAGATGAGAATCTAATTTAGGCCAGAGGACAAATAAAAATACATAAAAATCCACGGGAGATAAAATATATCAAAGAAAATAATTGGGATTCAAAGGAACTGTACAGTGTGCTGTAGTCCTTGGGTGTATTTTATTTTCCTTTTTCCTTTTTTTTTNCAGGGTTGTAAAAGAGCCTCAAGGTACGAAAATTGTTCTTTATTTTAAAACTGTGTTATGTTGTATATATACTGATTCAGATAAAATATGCCTCATTAAAGGACAAGACCATTTCTTTGCTAATTGCAGTTCTAGACAAGAGGAAAGTACAGAGTGTCCAAGAATATTTATTTCAAGACAAGTTTTTCTGCTAGAGTTAAAATATAATATAAGCAAGATACTGCAGTAAAGTGATCACATCACTCACAAGAGTTGTGAGATTTTTTTTCCCTGCAGGCCTAGTAGCAACGCCTTTGAAAACTCTGAAGCATTTGCTTTTCCTGGAAAAGTATTAGAGATAATGATAGAAATTGCCTATTCTTTAGTATGCAAAAAGAATTCTAAGAAAAAAGGCTAGTTGAAGGCGACTGGGAAAGCCATCTATGCAATGTCAACTTATTAAAGGTACTGTCCCAGAAAATGGAAAAGAAAGGAGACCGGAATTTTTTTAAAATAGTTGGCATTTGTCAGAAATCAGTTAAGATCCAGGCAAAAGATTTCATCTTTCAGAAATAATAATCAAATACGCTTCATATCTCTACCATTGTAGAAAGGAAATACGAAAGCAACAATGCTAGATCACTTCCAAATAAAGAAGAGAAGAAAAAAAAGTCTCTGGACACTTTTCCAGGAGAAAAGCAATACTCTGGCTCTTGAGATAATAATGAAAGAAAATACTGTCTAATTTTCTCTAGGTACAAGTGATAATTGAGTACTCAAATCATTTGGGGGAACTGTATGCTACAGACCCTCTTTACAACCTTAACATAAAATAAATTTGTCGTACCGTCAAGACAGGAGGTGGTGATTACATCAGCTCAATTTTACTGACTTCTGAAAGGTGGTATGCTGGAAAGTCATGGGAGTGGATTTTATTTACCCTGCTATTAACAACCGCAGCACCGACTCAGTAGTGCTTGGGTCCTAGATGAATGGCATAACTGAGTGAACTTCGCATAATTAATGAAATATTTAGTGGGTCAGACGTGGGCAGATACCAATTTGACAGCCCAATGACTAGAGCACTCGTGTAGGGTGACAAGACCAAATCTCTTCTCCAATTAACACAAAGAACAAAAACTACAGACTTTCAGGGAAAACCACAAAGAAAAGCCAGTAGCCATTTATCAGAAGACTCTTCTACCTGAGTTACAAGACTTGAACCTCTCTTTTTTACATTCTACTTCCAAAGTCTTTTCAGTAACCTCTTCATATTTCTGAAGCGAGAGACTTCCTTGTTGAGAACTATTTTGTACATTCCTAGGAAATGTTTTGTTGAATTGACAGGAAAACCATTTTAGCAGAAAACTCCAGATCAAGTCTACTCAATACTTAAAGCTGAAAGCTTGTTTATATTTTAAGCCCGTTTCTCTTTCCACTTTCTCAAAATGTTCCAGTGTGAAAAAATTCTCATTAGGAAGCTGAGGGCAAACTGAGATGGTGAAGACTATACAGATAATTCTACAAAGTTAAGAGCTAATCCAAGAAAATTTAAAAAACCCTCAGTTTTAAGTACTGTACCTAATTGCAATATTTGATTTCACAGAGGTTTTACACTTGCTTCAATGCAAGTTTTCTTTTTTCTTTTTCCCTTCCCTTCCCCCTCCCCCCCCATGCTAATTAGAGTAGGACGTAACTATGGAATCTGCTAGAAATTTTGACTTTTAAATGGCAATCACATGGCAATCACTGAACATTCTGTACTTACTTGCAATTAATCTTTTAGGATTTCATTGTTAAATTAGAGAACATAAATCTAATAACTGATAGCAAAATGAAGGCTTGATAATTTTCTCTTAACTAATGTGAAAACTTGTTAATCTTCCTGCCCTCGCTATTTTAGCAAGATTTAATAGAACAGATCCGTAGAAATGTTTCCCGGTAATTACGGTTCATTAATGTAACAGAATTACAATTTGTTTATTTATTTTAGACAGCTCCACACTGCAGCCAGTTATGTGGCCTAGAATGAATATACGGTTCTGGATTAAAGACATACCACTGAATTTACAGATGAGAATGGTAAATATGGATTCTCCAAACACAAAATGACCCCGTTGGCTTCCAACTCTGCAGGCATGTAAGTATGAGATGGGCTTTAATGAATCAATATTTTCCTCTTGAGGAAAGTGAATGTTGGGGTTCAACACTGTCCCATGGACAGCCTCCAGCACATCAAACCCACCAGGCCAGACCCTGAGAGCTGTGGGGTTCTGAAATGGTAACTCTTCTCAATTTTTAGAAGCCAAGAAAAGGGTTGTTATGAGATAAAATCGGATCTTTTGAATAGTGGCACTGAGAATTTAGCACCGACTTTCACTGCAGATGCACGGGACACAGAATAAGGGGAAGAGCTCAAACTACAGAACAGAACTTCCTTCGTTTCCTTTTTAGCTTTTGAATTTCACACATCTGAACACCTCTTCCAACTATTAGAGAGATCACACAACAGTTTTGCACTGGTCAGATGGACTGTAATTACAATGCACATTGACATGGTGTTACCTTCCTTGACTCCCTTAAAAAATTGGCTGAACAATAAGAAGTGCGTAGTACTACACAGCAATATCAAGATTTTTTCCTCCTTTTTTTCTAAAGATGCAGAAGATGCTCATGGGAATGAAGCTATTATATATTATAAGACTGGTTTAAATCTACAGATACAAGCAATACACCTTTCATAAGTGGGCTGAGATAATACTTTTTGCCAAAAAATTAATGGCACAGCATTGCCTTTCTATTGTTAATTTATAACTGGAACAGAGATACCTGAAGAGACATATTTAAAAAGCAAAATATTTTGGGTTGACTTCTAATCATCATTAATACTCCCTACGTACAGAGCTTTAAACAGACTGTACTTTGGTGGCTCATGTCCATAAATAATGTCATTCGTGGTTCATTGGTTGAATTAATCTGATATAAAATGACTAAATTGAAAATCTGTAGGTTGAGCTCTTGATGAGTTCTGGCAGAGCACTAAGCAGGCAATCATAAGCTTATTAATGAAAAGAGAATGAAAGAAATTGAAATATTAAAGAAGCAGGAAGCAATAGATTAAAAGTTAATTTTGATAACATAACTTGCACCAAATAAGAAAATGATTGATGCAAGAAGTTCCTTTTCCCTGCTTTCATGTGCTATTTCTTTCAAAAGAGTGCCATTGGATGGAACTGTGTGGCTGTAAAAGTGATAAAACACCGAAGACTACCTTTTTCAACTTCTTATATTAACTGTCATTTATGCCCTTGTTGTTAATCTATTTCGGCACTGGCAAACCTATGTGGAAAAGGTTTTCACAGTATAAGATTTTTGCAACCTTTAACTCAAAAATAAAAGCAAAGATACTTGTTGATGGATCCTCAGGGTGGTCTTCATCGTTTTCCCTTGTGAAGCTTTGTGCCCAGAATGATGAAGGATGTTAAACAAGAGATGAAATTCAGGAGAACTCTGCAGAAAACCACTTTCACCTTTAGAAGAGCTAAAGTTTCCCACCCGACAGGTGGAAAGGGTAGAAAGCTGTGAGCTATTCAAACCAAAGGGCAAAAAAGAAGAGTCTGGTCCAACTCATCAGAATTTTAGCCGACTGGAATCATTCCCTTTCACTGCTATTGCAAGGCTTTAGAAGCAATAACTGGAAAATCTCTGAAGTGTGATAGTAAACTACAGAAATGTTATACGAATGATGAAGATCAATCTTTTGTAGGTTTAAAAGTTATCTATGTTGAGTCTGCACCACATTGAAGAGACACAATTGTAAAAAGCAGCAAACTGACCAGCATCAAATGAAATGCAATATTTTTAAGGCCTAATTTGCAAATTTCATACAAAATATATTGTTTGTAGTATTCACTGCAATTGGAATATATAATGCCATTTATCAAAAGGCAGATTTTTAAATGCTGCCCATTTAATACTTTTTTCAATATAACAGGATGTTGGAAATTGAAGAAAAGCTTTAATAAAATTCCTTTGCTGTAAACATCAGTCCCAATCTTACAAAAGCATGCCTTTTATTAGCACTAAAAAGAGTTTTCCACTGAACACATTCATGTCCTAGGGCTTCTACAGCAAAAACCAGCAATAAATTTAGAATCTCCAGTAAACAGATTATTGTATAAATACAGAATAATTTTCAGAGCATTGGAGGTCATTTGTAAACACTACAGAATAATTTCTGACTGACTGGATTAGTCAACGATTTAACATAAACAGCAAAAATACAGACATATATTACGTATTATTACAAATTTGTTTCCAGAACATAAAAAATAATAATAAAAAAAGAATTAATTAGGAAATAGATCCTTAATCTACTGGGCTATGGGAAACCCAGAAAGATTGCAGATTCCAGTTCCTGTGAATATTAACGTAGTCATAGAGAAAGCCAGGCAGCAGCTCAAGGCAATAACATGCATGTGACCTACAAGGTCAATGGTCAAATGTCCTGGTATGTGGAGAGCCTCTAGAACCATCCTCTGGGGTCCCACATCTTAATTTACCTACCTGTTTCCACCTTAATAATACTCATAATGATGGTGTGTTAAGGTTGTTTGAAAAAGTGTTGCAAACCCAGAAATTACTGAGGTACCCTACACACAAAGCCTAACATCTTCTTACAGGAAAAAGATACAAAGGCAGCAACTCCCATCCAACTTTATTCATTTGTTCCTTATTCATTTGTTGGCAAATCTCTTGACATTTGCCAAGCAGATGACATTTATACCAATTACTGTTTTCATTTCTTGCTCACTTCAGTGTGAGCAAGAGGAGCTTTCCAAACAACAAAAAAGCCAACATTCCTTATGTTGCAAACAGCTCACAATCCAAGTCAGGAACAGACAAATGCCATGGAGGAGGTGATTGAACTTTTAACTCAGCCTTCTTCCAGATATCTCAAGGGAAACAGGAGCTTTTGGAAACTAACTTAGCTTTGGATGTTAACTCTTGACAAGCTGATAACAGCTATATCAAGAGGTTTATATACGACCAAATCTGCAGTCAACAAAAGAACCCACAGAGATAGTAAACCTATTAAAGAAGAAACATTGTGTTGACCTTATTTTATCTTTCATATATTTAAGTTCTCCCGCTGGCTTGTGCTCCTTATGAATCTGCTGCACAAACTTATCATAGACTTAGAGAATTATTTAGCATGGAAAAGACATTTAAGATTGAGTCCAACAGTAATATTCACACATTCACTTTTCAGAAATGCATTTTCCACCATTATGTACTTAAGTTTCATATTAGTCAGATGTCAGAGCTCTAACCACTGAATTTTATATATAGTTTATAGGCAATGCTCAGCTTGTTATGACTTCTATTTATTTCAAGCTCCCTCTTCCCTCTCCTTTTGTTATCATGCTAATTAAAAATGTTTTGTTCAGGGAAAAGTAATTTTGGCTACTGTATGTTTCTAGTGAAGGTGAAAACAAATCCTTGAAACAGCAAACTGCACATATATCTACCCAATTCTGGACTGTGTATCAACCCAGAGACACAGAGAACATGAAAAGCAGAACTATTATCCAGAAAGGCCAGTTGAAAGCCCACCTGGAATATGTATTTCCAAACTGCAGATATTCTACTGGGGCTCATGGAAAGACAACCATAGGTTTAAAGCAGGCATGGATGAACAGGAACTTAAAAGAAGGGATGAATTTAAGAAATGAGGATTAAAATCTTAATAAGCAATGACTCAGAGGGAATATAATGCCTAAAGGTGTGCAAAGAGTTTAAATAGCAAGAAGACAAAGTGGTAATTTTGGGTTTCATTTCTTTACTAATCTCAGCAGCCAAGCCCAGTAGGCTCCGTTGGAGAGGGAAACTGAGACAGTCCAGAGGAATGTCTTTTTAAGAGAGCTTTTTTATAAGAAAAGAGTAAGAGCATTTGCTAAGTCTAGCAAAACCACAGAAGGTCATTATTTCCAAATAAATACTGAAGAACCATTGAGGAAAACTCCAGAAGTTTTAGCTGGATCTGAGTAAGTTTAGGCTGGATATGAGCAGGTTTCTAACCAGAAAGGCTGAGATGCTAAGGATTCTTCCAAACGGAGTGGAGGGGGCAGAAAACCTTACTATTTTTAAGACAAAACTTGGTAGGCTAATGAAAAAGTTTCTGTGATAATGTTGTGGAGGGATTGGACCTAATGATCCAAGAAGACATTTCTGGTCCATTTTTATACACTGCTAAAAGCGTACAACTAGCAAGAGTAGGGATGTTACAAAGCGATATTCAACCCATCCAATAATATTACATTTAAATGCATGAACTATTTATAAGTGTTAATTAAAGTGCAGAAGATAGTAAGTTATTTTCTTATTCTATTCAGTATAATAACTTTCTGACAACTACAAAGGTATCTGGAGGTATTCAGGTGGTTTTCATTGAGTGCTCTGACACCGGTCTAAAGGGAGTTACGCAGGAGGAGAATGTCTCAATAACCATTGTATTTTCTTTTGTGCTGACAGCATCCTCAGAGGAAAGTACAGCACAGTGAGACAGGAGCTGCAGTAAAAGACAATGACCTTAGCAGTAAGACATTGACCCCAGCAGCCAGGTGCTTGGTGACTGTGAATAAAATACAGTAAATCCCCTGTTGATAGCAAGAACGAGTTCATCTATTGCTATTGCCAGAGCAGACAGAGCTGAGGACTACACACTCCAAAATCCATTATAATAAGAGCTATGCACTATCATATATTTCAAAAATTACTCATGTCCAATAGGAGATGGTCACCTTGCACTACTCTAATGAGCTCTAAAGCTGATGAACCATGACTGGCAATGAGTTACCAGTTCTGGGCAGAGAAGTGCAGAGCGGTTAATTGGCCTTGGGATGCAGAAAGTTTCACTTTCTGGGCTATTGGTGACAACCTTGTACAATTTCCACGGGACCTATCTGTGCTCTGCCTGACCATACTTTAGCATGTCTGCATTTTCCTGTGGAAGTTTGAGAATGCATGGAAATGCCAAAATGCCCAAAATGCAAAAAGTTAGGCACATTTTGCTTTGTGTCAGGAACCATATTTGAATTCAGTTTTAAAGATGAGAGCAGTATTTAAAGTCAAGGAAAGTGGATCTTTCCTTCTACATGTTAGCTAACGTTCAGAGGTCTTTCACCTCTTGAGTTTTGAAATACATTGAAGAAAACAACATGTCTAGAGCTCAAAAAAGCCAGAAAACAGTCTAAAAGATACATGAAGTCCTGTCTATTAAGGGGAGATACCATAGCCAGCTTCCTCCAGAAAATCATAAACCGGAGGATTTTTGTATAGAAACTCCTGGCAGCAAGTAGGTCACTCCCATGATTCAGAACAGAACTAGCTCATATCATCTTGACTGATGAAATCCAGTCCCTCCATAGATTCTCCCTACGGTCTCTTTAGTTAAAAGCAATATACCTCAGGCCAAGTTGAAACTGAGAAATGGACTGCTTGGAGAATGAGACCTACAGTTTACAGATTATCCTGTTCAGCAGAGTAATACCTGATTCTAAAACCAGTGAGCACTGTTCCAATATTTAAGCATCCCTGGACTAGATCTTGGGCTGTTAAAGATGGAGACTGTCTCGGAGGAAAAGCTATTGACCTTTGGGAGTTCAGCCTTAGACTATAATTTTCATAAACAAAATTTAAAAAATAACTGCAATGGGGAATAAAGGAGAGTGTCAGACTCTTACACTGCTCTCTCTTAATATTCAGTGGTCCCCTTGAGCACTTGGAGATTGACGGCCCATCATACCATGTGCTCTCTGTCTTATTAAAAGGCAACTTTGCTCACGTAAGAAAAACAAACATTCCTGATTTCCATGTGTCTATGACTTGTCTGCTGTAAAATCCAAAGTGTTTGCGCTGCAGCAGAGGCATGTCTATGCTGTCAGGCAGTCCAGAGACGAAATACTTTTAAAAGCTTTCAAGTTTTCTCCAAAGAGTTACACACATCACTTGCACATCACATTATGTGATGTACTTAGCTGTGACCCCAAAGGCCCCTCTCTCTTTGATTTTCCTGGATTCTCATTTATTTTTCTGGACAAACAGCATGACCCATGGTTAAACAGTGCAATGTACCATGAGTGATTAGATATTAGGAAGAATAATTGTCTTTATAGAGTAATACACTAAACTTTACCAATTACAAGAAAAAACAAAACAAAACAAAACAAAACCCTTTCACTCCACCCTGCTCATGTCTAGAGCTTTAATTCAACTTTAATTGGGAGGATTAAAATAATTCTCCCAAATTCTGTCAGAGGTACCCTTGGGAATAAGAAGCCTAAATTTTGGCAATTTCCTCAGTATAATACATTTGTTTGAAAAAAAACTAATGCAATCAGTTGTTTTCTGTGAGTGTGTGTTTAATCAAATGTTTCAACGCTCTTTCTTCTGAAGCAAAAATCTTTGCCAGTAGATTACAGAAATCAACGCTCAGCTTTAGAGGTGGATAAAGCATTTTGCACAAAACCATACTTTTTTTAAAAGAGAAAGTTAGACTTAGTGACACCAAAACAGTTTGCAGAGAGACATAAATATTGGGTTTTTTTTTACTTGGAAAAATAAATCCAATAAATTTGAGATGGCTTTATTTTTTCGTCTAAGACAATGGTCAAAAGATTTTCTTTTTGTTCTGAACTGAGCAGTCTTCTTCCCTTAACTATGAAAATGTTAACGAACACAAGAATTCATTTGGTGCCCATAAACAAATCTGCAGTAAAACTTAACTCATAACTGTGAATTCATCCCAGAACTTACAAAAAACTCTGGGGATACTTATGTTTTCTGCATCCAGTGCATACATTAACACTTTAATCTTCATAACGATTTTATTATAGAGCTGTATTATCCTAAATTATTGAGTGGAGTCCCACATCTCACCATTAAAATTACAGAGTCCTGCTACTCCAGGAAGGCCACAGTGTCCCAGAACACATTTTTTGGCAAGCTGCCTGCCCACGATGGATGAACAGACTGTGCTCTGCTGCAGAGCCACTGAAAATAGCCGCATTTTTCCTCAACTAAGATTAAATAATAATTGGAAGAACAGCATTTCTACAGCAGATTTTCCAAAGTTTCTGCAGAATTTTGCCTGTCTTGCATCTGCCAGCTTATAAAAAAGCATCAAGATTTCAATGAAATGGGGGAGAATTCACCCTGTTAGGGAGGCACAGCCCTTCCCTCTTCATTTTAGAACAAACAGAAAGAAAAGTAGGGATTCACAGAGAAGTTAGAAATAGCCACGCTTGCCCTACTATTATCTTGGTTCTTCCATCTTGCTGCTTGTAGTAGCCCTTTTGAGAAAACACATTCAAGTAAAACACATATAATTAACCCTGATAAATATACCAACAGGAAGCGGAACAATGTAAAGTTCCTTTGGGATATGCTTTCTTCCCTGAATTGTACTTAATACACAAATGAACAACAATTCTTTTGTGAATCAGCATGAAAATGAGCAAGAGAACAGAAAAAAAAAAAAAAAAAAGCTATGAACACAGCAAGGCTAATCGGGCAACAAACTGATGTTACTGGTAGATCCAAGGATAATTAGTCATCTCCTAGGTTTGGTTCTGTTACAACACCTCATATAGATTGCTCATGTATTCAGGCTTTGATAAACATTGCCACATAAATCACACAGAATTAAAGATCATGAACTTAGGAAAAAGATCTCCCTCCCATTGGTCAGGCCACCAAAAATGTGGGAGTCCGATTTTCAGCATGGGAAGATCTTGCCCCTGAAGGAGGGCTTGATATTGTGCCAACTCTCCTTAGCATTCAGCAACAGAGAAAGAGAAAAGACAAGCAGCATTCAGAGAGGGGAGCAAAACAACAGGGTTAGGGTTTGTATGCCCTATATTTAATGCATTTTAAAAGGTAACTGTTTATCTAGTGCATAGACATTGAGGAATAGTGCTGTTTAAAATCCTTGCTTGCGTACACAACTTTTCAGTAAATCCCTAAAAGTGCATTTGCTGCGGTCAAAGATTTTTCTCTAATGCTCCTGAGCAGTTCTTGAAAGCAGGTGGGTCACTGACATTCTTGCAATTATATTAATTTCCTTCATTTGTGAACATCATTTTGGATACAATTTGAAGCAGAGAGAACAGCAGCAGAATGAAAATGCTGAGTCTCACATACAGGGATGTCTTACTGGGCTTGATTTCAACTGAGTCCTTCCTAACCAGGAATGGTGTATCAACCACAGGATTTGTAAAGGAAGAGCGGGAGCTCTGTCTGCTCCTTGTGGATAAGTGGAGTTGCCAACACTGCCACATTGGTCAGACCAAGCCTTTGATGTGTAATTTAGAAGAACAGATGTTTTGTCTGGGAACTTGTCCAGATCTTAAAAAAAAATAAGAATCTGTGAGGAACTCAGTAGTTTCCTCTTTTGTCAGCAGCAGTAGCCTCAAACGCACTGAAGAAATTCTTAGTAAGTATCTGGATTCCTAAGTCACAGCAGAGAAGCAGAGACATTGCTTGATTACCTTTGTGAGAGACATACACTGCAGTGATGAACTAATTGGTGATTGCACGTTAAATGTACTGAACAAAGTTGCAAACCCTGGACGTGTTAAGATGCCCATATTTTTTTGATCAATCCTGTTTTCTCATTCTGTTGTTTTCAAAAAAGCTCGAGAGTGACATCTTTCCTTCCCATCAGCTGCACCAGTAACACCAGCAGAGACAAGTGGCATGAAGTTTTAACAGGACTGCAAATGGATGAGAAATCTTTGAAAGGTATTAACTGCTGCATTTCATGCAAAACTGAACTAATAAAGAGTCTTACTCATAGATCATGTCCAAATTGAAAGGGTTTTTAATCCACACAAAAGATTTCATAAGGCTCTTTCATTAGTCCAAGGACTATTAAACATATAAGAAAGTACCTTCAAATTTATCTTTTACACACTCTTCAATCACTGCTCAGTCTTGCCTTTTCTCTTAATGCCCTGTCCAATTTGTACTGTAAACGCCTTAGAGGATGTGCTGATAAAATGCTATTATATGTTTGAAACACTTCTCAGACATCTTCTTCCTTATCTTCGAGACCCAGGGCTTGTCACCAGGTGACTGTGGAGCAGAGGGACAGGGAAGAAGGAGGCTGCATAGGAGGGGCCAGGCTGTTGCTGAGGTATGGGACTTCTGGCAGGCTCTTTCGGCACCCTGAGGTAACCCACGACAAAACGTCACTGGAACTGTGAGCCGCTCTCCCGTGCACTCACCCCACATAGGTGGCCAGCTGGGTTGGGAGATCCCACATCCAGCAGATGCACCAGGGGCGAGATGGAAGCCACAGCACTGTGCAATATGTGACAGCTGTGCTGCCAGATGTGAGTCTTACTCTAAAGGCATGAGACTTGCTCTGCCCGAAAGCCTTACAGGATGAGTTAGCCATCACAGAGCCAGAGTCTGAGTGAATGTAAAATAACAATTTTTCATTTAACTCGATTTTATACCCTCTCATTGTATCCGTGCAGCAGTTTAAAAAGTGTGCATTCCAGCACAAAGGAAATGAAACAGCAATGGCATTGCCTTGTCACTGGTGATTTCCAAGTCAGCTACACTATGTTTGGAAAAATAGAGTCTCCTTGTGCTGCAGCTCTTCAGCTGGCCAGTTAACCAGGTGACACAAATCAAAAGAGCTCTGACTGGAAACCTCAGCAATAAGGCAAGATGTTGCTCTCCTGATTACTTTTTGCTGAGCCTCTGTGCTTTGTAAAGCCACCACAGCAAGTTGATAAGAATGCATGACATGGAAAATCCTTCTGAGCACACCCAAAAGCACTGTGGATGCGCAACGCAATCGCAGTGGAGCTGAATAATGCCATGGTTCTTCCCATACATGCCCCCACACTAGTTCAGGATTTCATTAGTTTTAAATGGGTGCAATTCCACCTCTTGTAACGCCATTTACTCCTGATTAATACAGCCTTAAGTAGGACTGGAGGCAGTGGTATTCAGGTCAGGCACAGAAAAGAAGAACAGAATGTTGTGGGACTAAAGATGAAAATCTTTAGTAGTGTGACTCCACTGATTCAAGTCAGCAGAGAATTTGGCCTAGTTACTTTCCTCATTGACGCGTCTAGCCTCTGAGGCAAGGGTAGCTGGATATTTTGAGAATAAAACCACTTTGGGGACATATGTGCCACTATCACACATCAGCAGTCGTTCTTTCAGCATTAAAAAAACTTGCTGGAAATTGTTTGGAGAATTTTCAAAGTAAGTTTTCAATACTTTTCTATTCATCTCCACAGTCACAGTACTACTCAAAGGTTAGCTGAAATAGCTGCAGGCAGTGGAGGAATCATAGAGGGATCACATGAAACACTGCCTGCTTTCTGGAAAAAAGGGATATTCAGCTCCTCCTCTATACCATTACTCTGTATCATTTTGACCAGTTTGGGGACATTAAATACTGGAAATAGCTCGGAAAGCATTTGGCTCAACGTCTATGTCTATATATCATAAGGTCTAGTATATAATGCAAGCGCTTTAGATCCATCCTAACTAGAAAATGTAAGCTACATTAATGCCAAAAATGTCATTAGAAAGTAAGCGCTGCACGTAGCTACATTCCTAACATCCTTCTAGGCTTCATTCCATATTGGAAACCAAAGGTTAAACATACTGCCTCATCCACATTACATCATTATTTTTGTATTATAAATCAAAGAATTTTTTTTTTTTTTTTCAAGTAAATTAACTTCCTCAGCCAGGTAATGGTGAGATGAGATGTAGTGCTGGTACACAGGAATGAGATCATCCTGAATCTAGTTTGGCTTAAACAGCTGTGGAACTCAAATCTCAGCTGACAATGACATTTATGGACCCCAGCTGTTACAGGCAACTTTTTGCTTCCTTACTACATAGGGAAAAAAATTGGAGATCAGTTCCCAGATTTATCAGTCATACATAATGAAAGCAAGACAACATATTTTTCTTGAAGTACAACAATTCAGTTTTGCCCATTACAGCTGTACAGGTTTTATTCAACATCTCTTGGCAAATGGAGGGCCTTATTTCTTCAGTTTTAGTCTTAGTCTTGACTAAGAGAGACTCCGGAGATACTCAAGACCAGTTCTTTTCCGATTCTGCTTGTTCTGCATACAAAATAGGGCAACGTTTGTTTGTTTTCTCTAAATTTGTTCATAAATTACTTCACCCTTGATTGTTCTTAGCATATTTCAACCTATATTCAGCGGACTTTTCTTTGTTTATGAATAGTTTCTCTCAGTGAAGTTCTGATGTCAATTTGAAGATCTTGGCCAATGCTTTTAATGTATTTGCTATTTCACTCACTCTTAATTCAGTCATTCAGCAATCAGACCTGGAGCTTTCTGTAATTACACAACTCGCCAGGGTGACGGTCTGCAAAGTTCTACCAACATTTTTCAGTTCTTTACCGAATTTAAGCAGAGGTTTGATATATTTATGTTTTAAAATTACGGGGTTTAATGTTTACTTTGGAGCTTTCCTATTTTACTTTTCCCCATCATACTGGATATCTGTGAAGACACAAAACCCTCAAACAAGAAATTTCCTTACCTGTGTACCAGCTGCTTGCGGCTTACACAAATAGCAGTTTCATAGTCATGAGTGACACACACTTTATGTGGGCTGCACTTCACCTTCAAACAGGGATCTTTAGATGGATCAAGGGCTATAAAAGATAAGACATATTAAAAAAGAAAGTGAGAAATGCATATAAAGTCATCTCTTTCTTGACAGGTGACAAACAGATAGAATGAACAACCCCACATCTGAGTGAATAAATACTTTGCTGCTATACAGTTTGTGCTGTTGTTTTCAGGCTGCATGTTAAATAAAGATGTATAAGTAGCCAGATAGACGGAGAGCTTAAAGACTCTACAGAGTGCTAATAAATTTAATTTCACAGATCCTCTAAAACAGGTGCATTGTCTGGTAGAAATTACTTTTAATTTTTACAGATAAGCCTCTCCTGTACTTAAAACGCTTAGGTAGAATAGCAGTGATAACAATAAAATAATCCTGGGCTTTTTGACAACAATTTACATGACCAGCAGTGCTGTTGGAAGTGGGATTAGAGATCATGATGTGTTGTTATCTCAGAGCAAATACGCCCAAGCTGTTGTCCCTGCTGATGCTTCCCAGGGAAAATTCTTCCTCTAAAGTCAGTCCTCACACTCTTTATTCTCCTTTGGACACTATCCAATGTTCCCCCTCTCGGTGGTAGCACCCCCACTTTGGTCTGTGGCTTCAGTTCCCTGCGGAGCAATCACTACTGCTTTGTCCTTTCCTCCAACAGCCAAACAGGAGCCAAAGAGGATCTGGGGACAGACAGGGACATATTGCCCAGAAATATATCTTCAGTCCTTCAGCCGGCCCCAGGGTGAATATACAGTGAGCAATTTTTCTCTCCACAATTCTTAAGTTGCCAGAGCAGAGGACACGGGAGCAGTAAAGGGAACTTCTCTCCCTCTAATGTGATGGGTATTTGATGTACTGCAACAAGTCAAGAGTCTGGAAAATGTGCAAAAGTGACGTGCAACCCTGCACTGGAAAGAATTAACCTTCAGGATTAACACAAGTATGCACATACACACACACACACTCCTCCTCACTGACAGGAGTACTCGGAGACTGGAACAGCATGACGAGACACTGCCAATATTCTAACAGGAGGCTCCTACAAAGATGCCCATTTAGCTTGCAATGAACTGTTTTCCCCAGATGCAACAAAAAGACTGAGGAGAAAGGCGCAGAGAGAGTCTGAGGAGACCCTTTTTTTTTCTCTCTCTGAATCTGTCTCCTAACACTAAATAAAGAAATTAGTATATGGGACATTACACTAGGTTTTACTAGAACCGCACACACCTTTCTTCTCCCCTCAAATAAATGAAGATATTAAACCCATATCAGAGGTCTGATGTGGTAAAATTAGGGTTTAGTTTGGGATCTTCCTGTTTAACAGTCAAAGTGAGCAAGAGGGTCTGATCTCGGTAGAGACAGGAGCTGCTTCTCACAGAGGCAAGAAGATGCTGGAGCACTGGGCATGGGAGCAGGTGCTTGGAGCAGCCTCCTCATCCCTACAGAAGCTCCTCTCCCGAAGGGAGCCTACAGGAGAGCTGGAGAGGGACACTTTGTCAGGGAGTGGAGTGATAGGACAAGGGGTAATGGCTTTAAATCGGAAGAGGGGAGATTTAGACCAGATATTAGGAAGAAATTCTTTCCTGTGAGGGTGGTAAGACCCTGGAATAGGTTGCTCAGAGAAGTTGTGAATGCCCCACCTATGGAAGTGTTCAAGGCCAGGCTGGATGGGAATTTGAGCAAGCTGCTCTAGTGGGAGGTGTCCTGCTGTTGGACCTGGATGTTCTTTAAGGTCCCTTCCAACTCTAACTATTCTATGAAGCTCAACAGACCATATTTGTTGTCTTGCCAGTGTGCAAGCCTACCTGCCCCTACCAAGCTTCTATAGGCTGCTTCCATACATAAGTAGTAATTTGGTAATCTTTGAAATAAAAAGAGGAGTGATACAGTGCTACGCAGGATGCCACTCCAATTAGAGCGCTGATCCCACCTGGGAAAGTCTCCTACAAACGGCCTTTCAAATAGGACTTGATTGCAGAAGAGTATCTATCTAAATTCATTCTCTCACAAAAGGATGCTTCTGAAGATCAGCAACAAGACGTATCTGCTTGGATGAATTACAAATACTCAAAAAATGGTTATATGAATACTTCAGAAGGGAAATCCCATCCATACAGAGAAACTGCACCTTTAAGAAGTGATTTTAGATGACCTTTTTTTTTGGACAATATTTTGCCATGTATTTGACTTTCTGCTCCTCTTCAATGTGTCCTTGAATTCCATCTTACCTCTCCCCTCCCTCCCCACATAATGGGATGCTCTTGGAAATGGTAAACTCTTAATTTCATTTTCGGGACTGTATAAAGTTCTTACTGCACATTATGATAATTGATTTTCCCACTTTTACTGAACGATCAGCTAAACTTTTAAAGGATATTATTTGAAGTAAAAGGAGTTTCAGTTTACTGTGTACCAAATTTCTTCATAAATGGGCTTCCAAGAAGCAGAGGATTCTGTTTTCCTGCAGTGCTGAAGTGCTGCAGCTGTTCTGTACCAGTTAAAACAGCCGTAGCGACAAGCTTGTACCACATTAACACCCATTACACATTTGTGATGGGCAATTGAGCTTCACTAGTGCATATGTATTTAGTGAAATGCCTTTGGTGCAAGACATGGGAAATCATAAAAATAAAACAGTGTTAAAAGCTTTTTCTTTTAAAGCCATTAAAACTGATAGAAAAGGTGAAGTGAGCAAGGAAGGAGAAAAGACCATCTGTTTCCTGCACCATAAACAAGGCACAAATACGCAGAGAGCTGTCATTAGGAAAATACATGGGCGTTTTTTGAGGGGACAGAGTCCGTCCCACTGGGGAGACCAAAGACTGAAAAGGCTCTTCAGCGGTGTTTTGCTGTCACTTTTTGGTGTTTTTTCTAAGTCAGACCAACAGGCAGATGAGAAGTAGCCCAGTCCCTGCTTTTTACATTCCCAGAACACAGCAGGTGAGGTGGATATTCTTAATCCTCTCACTGGGGACTGAGTTAAAGACTAAGACAGGAATTTGACAGGGATTGAAATGGTAAGCCATGATTTCCTTACCTATCCGTCTAGCTAGATCTTCTTAAACTGCAAACCAGAATGAGATATCCTCTTCTGTAAAGCCTTTAATTTGTAAGTGCCACTTGGAGCGTGAAGGGTCAATAGAATATAGGTTCAGTGGGCTGACAGAATTCAAAGGTTGTATCTATAAAAAAAAAATTTAATGACCAGAACCTTTGCTGGCCTTGCTCCTTTACTGGAGCACAAGTGTGATGTTTGCTCTTGCTGGTGACCCATCCTTGAGGCAAAATGCTGCATCAACAGAAAGCCTTGTGTAAATTGGCTAGGAGCCCAGGGCTAATATCTGCCAATGCTGTTGGACTGCTGGAGAGCACTCTCTGGCCCACTGCTCACACTGTTCTATCAGCCAGAGCCTGTGTAAGTGAGGTTGTGGATTTAACCCTGAAAGTCAATACTAATTTGGCACAAATAAGAGACGCAAGATTTAGGCCCACATGGTCTATCCTACATCACGTAGAGTTTCAATACTTTGCATTTTTTCATAGCAAAATGTACTGTCATTGAAGAATTACATCCGCTTCAGGATGCTCCTCAGGTCGCCTAAGGCAATAAAAATGCATACAATTCTGAAATATGTATATTCTGAAACAGCATCACACAATACACTGTTGTGAAAAAAACCACAACTTTCAAATATTTTGCAATTAAAAAAAATGTCTATTGAGAAAGAAAAATATAACGGTCATCAGTCTGAAGCAAAAGAATGGGGAAAAGATGTTTGAAATCTCAGTCACTATTTCCTTTTAAATCAGGCCTCCCCTTCTCTCTATCTCAGTGTCTTGCTTCTAAAATCTGAAAAGAATAATAATGCTGGCAATAATAAAAAATGTTTTTCCCCACCTGGGTGTTGGATGAGATATTTTATTCATGGTGGAAAAGCTCATGAAGGTCCTTAAATGTAATACACTAGAGCAGCATAATTTCTTATTCATTACAAACAGCCCTTACATACAGTTCAAAACAGCAGAACGAAGTTCATTAAATACAAGCAAAACCATGGGCTTTTTCAGAAGACAGCAAAAAAAACCCATAATGTGGATGATTATTTCTCAAGATTTCTTTCCACTTATGCAGAATGCGTGATCCATATGAACATAAAAGGTCAAAATAGGGATTTATACGTCTTCAAAGTTCCTCAACATGTTAAATAAGTTTGGAAGGTTGTTCTACTGCTAAGCAACACAAGCCCTAAGGAGAGATCATAATAAGAAACAATTTCTGAAATATGCTAATCAAAGATCATGCTTTGTTAATCAGATTTCTACATGACTAGGAGCAGATGCTCATCATCCGCAGAAGAAAAAGACCCTTGGGAATAAGATGAAACATAACAACCATATTTATCAACACAGTTCTTTTTGTCCTAAAGCAACGAATTTGAAATCTTTGAAAGTGAAGAACCAAAAGTACAAATAAATAAATGAAAGTGGGAAGAGGAATAAAAAAAATAATGAAGTTTTTAATTGTAAAGATGTCCTTTTATCAGCTTGAAAGGAGAACTACAGCCATCCCTTTTCTATGTCAAAGAGTCTGCACAATTACTCAAGTCTGTCTGAACAGTAATAACAAAAACACCTTAAGCTTGACTTTAATAAATGAATATTTTTCCACTTATTCTTTAGACTAAGACTGAAGGGGAAATTAATACAGCTAGTTAATCTGATCTGGCAGTGCTGAGGACTGGTCCAAAACTTCTGTAGGCCATCTGTGTCCAGTCAACATTGGAATTTATGGTTTCACATGAACACAGATTCTTTGATGAAAACACATTACCAGTCACCCTGCCCATCTTTTGGTGAATCCAGGCCTCATAGTTTCCTGTCCTGAGCTTTTCTCACGTTGTTAAATCTCTGCACACTAGATCTCCAAGGGAAGCATCCATCCTGGGAGGCAGCTGGCTGGGAAATACCGTGCCATACATTTTTCTGTATAAACATGTTCAGAAGTTTTTCACCCTGGGAAAATTTAGTTCTATCTTTTTATCTTGGCTCACAAGCCTTACTCTTCCTCACTTATCACCTCAATGCTTCTGCCATTGACATTTCTTTTCTGGCTAGCTATCCCGCTACCTGAGCTCCGAAGTCTCCTACAGCAAAAAATGAGTAAGTGTTTAGATGGGCTAAAGCTTCTGCTTCATTGGCCACAATATTTCTGTAGGAAAACTGTAGACTCTTGGTCTGCTGGCTCTATGGGTTCTGCAGATTGCAGCGCAAGGGGGAAAGGCGTTCATCTAGATGCAGACTGGCCCAAAACCTATGCCAGGCCCATTTACACAAAATGCAAGTATAGGATCAGAATTCCTGTTGTTAAGAGACAAAGGACTTTTTTGTTTCTAGTCAAGCTTTTATTATTCATAGCAACCCAAGTTCCCTATTAAAACTATAAATCTTCTGCGGTTACTTCACAGAGATACCAGAATAATTGGTAAACAAGAAACACCAGGGATTTCATCACACCATTAACAATCTCCTAACAGTAAGTTGGCACCTCTTTCCAATACCAAAAGGATTACAAACACCAACTGCATCCCAAATCCCTTCTCTCCCAGCTCTACAACCAGAGAATGTCTGCTTATGAACTGTACACGTTTTCCTCTCCCCTCCCTGCACCATTCACCAGAGGCTGCGAGTTTGCAATATAAATCAGCGTTGGACAAAGACCTAAGAACAGTGTTTGAGATACTTTTCTATTACATTTTGTGGTTTTATATATTACCCCTATAAAAGAAAGACTTATGACTTGGAGGAAACTCCTTAGTTCAGAGAATGGCAGTAGAGGGAGAAGTTGCTCTATAAGCCTGTAGCTCTATATGCTGCAGCTGTGGGTCATTGTGTTAATCACAACACAGTAAATTTATTTTTCACACATTTGACTTTAAAAGGGTGATAACAAATAAATACTTTCAACGTCTCGCAGCAATGGATGTGTAATCCTGCAGAAACTGTACAACTAGTTCACAACAAGATTTATGAGCTTGATTTTGTTTTTATGACCGTTTGTTTGGGGGAAGAGAGTAATTTCAAACTCATAGCTGTTTAGTGGAGCTGAAACCAACTGCACAATCAAAAAGAAATGGCATTATGTAAATATTGGGGTTTTTGTTTTCAAAATTGCCTGACAATAAGTACTATGATCACTCAATGACAAAAATGCTTCTGCATAATGAAATGTCAAGAGCCATTGCTTTTATGCAATCCCCTTGGAACTGTTTTGACTATATGAGAAAAGAAGAACATCTGTTGAGAAAGGTACGATGAACTGGAAAACAGGACCTGCTGTCTGCAACAGAGCTCCTGGTGCATATTTTAAGAGCAGAAAAGATTGATAATGAAACAAAAAGTCTCTCAATTAAATGATGCATGACATTCTAGGTGTGCATTTCACTATTATAATGTAAAACTTGATACTAGCAACACCCCAGAAGCCAGCCCCAGAAAGACAGCACAGCTCCTGGCTGTAGAAGGCAAGCAGTGAGGGTACAGGAGCGATAGAGCTGGGTGGAAGGGTGACTCCTCACCTGGCTTCCTCCCCACTCTGTGTGAAGCTCAGTTGGCAGCTCATGTCAAACTGCAGATCTAAGAGGCAACGTTTCATAACAGCATCTTGTTGCCACTTATAGCACGGTGACAGCCAAAGAGAAAGTGTAATCAAATAAGCCAAGTAGTGACTTGGAGGAATTCTACCATATACTTCCGTGAAAACATGTAAGAAGCCTCACAGCTAGCTTAAATATGTATTAATAAAAATCCCTACATATTTTGCCACTGATTTTTGCTAGGAACAGGGCACATTTACAACACAAGATAGTTAATATGATGGCTGAAAACAGTTAACATTTCAGTTGTCTGAAGTAAACCATAGACTTCCCCCCAGAATTAGAGCTTCTACTCAGCTTTAAAGTAGATGACGAATTTATGATTTTTCTTCTTCCTGTGAACATGGCCATAATACTGACTTAAAGAGCGCTCAAGTGAACATTGCTCTGCTTTTCTGTGAACACATGATAGCCTTCAGGGCTCCAGAGGTAAACTACGACCTACCCACATTCTGAGTTTAGCCTGTCAGTGGAGTTTAACCCAAGTGCAATGGGACTTACCCATCATCTTTGGATGAACAAACACCCAAGTAAGCCTGGGATGCACTTCCAGGCTTTTAGAGCTATTTGAAGGTTTCTGCCTACACCCTTTCCCAAGATTTTCTTATTTTACAGGTTGGTAAGTGGCTAAGACTATGTGGTTTATTGGGGCTCAGTGAGTTTCTTCTCAGAGCTGGTTATCGCTAATTCTGGTTTAAAAAATGTTATTAAATAACAGATTACAACACCCACACACCCCCCAATATCAATTGCAAATAATTACCAATGCATTTTATTCTGCTTTTGCAAATCTTGGCATAAATCATTCTGCTTCATTAGGAAGAAAATTGGTGTTAGCCCTCCCCCAAGTCTAGGGGAGAACATGTCTTCGATTAACAAGCTCAGATATTTAAGTCTCTCTCTCACATGCTCCCTCTCTCCATAATTACTCAGAGCAATTTCCATACAGAAATCAATTCAGCTGAAAATTAATTACCGTAGGCCTGAATGTTTCAAACATGTATGTGAATTATTTTCAGTAAATGGAATTTCTCAAGGCAGTTAAACAGTAACATCTCAAACTGTCAGCATTTATTCCATCACTGCAAAGCATTTTTGTATAGTTCTGTTTTGCGGCACCCTAACATTTGAGGGTCTGAAGACACTGGTATAGCGCACAGGAACTTCTATTTTAATTTTTATAGGCACTTTCAAAAATCATTCCTTCTAACTGACAAGTAATTGCTTTAGACATCGCTGAGGGCCATCCAAGGCAAAAGATGCTTCAAAGGACTCTACAGATCTCCTTTCTGAAGTGACAGACAAGCACCTGAGTATTTAAAGGAACTTCCTTGACAAATATACAGAAATATGCAGAAATCTGATGCAGTGAAAATAAGTGAAGAAAACAAACAAAAAAAAAGGTAGGACTGCAAGTTAGGAGATGTGCTTCCACTGGTGGATGTGAAAATCATTCACAACCTTCAAAGAAGGTATTTGGCTAGCAACTAGCCAAGAGATGTGTACAAGACTACAGTTGATTTTCTGAAGAGTCATAAAAGAGAAGCTCCTAGTTTGATTTCTGCCAATGAACTGTTCTCATTTCTACCTCAATATACTGCAAATGTGTCTCAAATACTTCCCTACCCTGGCAGAAAAGAAGCTGTCAAACACAGCTACATCCTCACATTCTTTTTCAGCTAGCACCCGGTGCCCTTTGCACAAACAACTCTCCTGCCTGCAAGGGAAAGGTTCACCCAGTGCCAGCATAGGGCACTGGCAGGTGTTCAGTACTGTGGGATCTGGCATCAGAGCCATTCTCCTCCTCTAAATTCCAAGCACTTCCACTATGTGATAATTTGTGCCTGTGTGTGTCATACCCCAGGGTGTGTTTCTGCACATCCCAGTGAGCTGAAGGCAAAATAGACCTAAAAATCCCACAGACAGGACGTTGGTCAGATGTTCTGTTCAATTATTAATTGCAGGAAGTAGTGAGGGCACAAAAATAACTCCATTCTCTGGGATTCACAGGGCTTTGGCATATGTTTAATGACAGCAGCCCTATAGTTTTTATCTAGCATCCCTAAAACCCCTGGGGTGATCAGCTTCAAGCACCCTGGGATGGAAGTAGTGCTTCAAAAGATCACTCTAATCTTTAGTTGGTGGAACATGAGAAAATGAAGAAACCCATGCTTGTGCCTTGCAGGGAGGACACAGTTCTGCAGTATCTGGCTGAGCAGCTGCTCAGCACAGGAGCAGAAGCTAAAAAACACAACCGATTCTTTCGGTCAGCATCAGCTCTCTGCTCGCTTTCCAAAGGTACCCTGCAACAATGCAGTCAAGCGTTTCTAACCCCAGGCACCCTGCTACTGCTACTCACTCCAGATGATCTCCATCCCACTGGTTTGTCAGGGATCTGCCACTGCAGTTGTGGCTCTTGCTGCAGAAGAGCTATTAGAATTCCCTGCTCCTGCCCCTTGGGTGCCCCCAGCCCAGCCAAACCTCTTCTGGAAGGAAATATGCTCCCTCAGAATTTCAAGCTTAATTTTCTAGCAAACAGGTTTGAGGGAGAGAGAAAGCACTTGAATCTCCACACTGGTGGAACTGGGGAGCTGATAACATCCTGTAAAATGATTGTAAGTCAGATTTGATTTTTTTAAGAAGCTGAGACTGCAGTTTTCGTATCTGTTATTGAACTTGGGTCCTGCAATACTGGCTGATTCCCTTAGATCTCCAGAACAGAAGAAACTTTGGTTTTCTTTCCAAAAGCCAGTAAGATCTTGTTCTCATTGCTGCTGGGGATATACTGAAAACATTAACTGCAAAGATTCTACAAAATCTAAGCAATAGAAAGACTCTAAATCACTATTAAAGAAAAAAAAAAAAAAAACAAAACAGAAAAAAAGAAAGCGTATTTAACATAGCTTTGAGATTTCTCAGTGCTTAGACTTAACAATCCTCTGGTAATTTTGAAATAAAAAATATAATTTTTCTTGTGAACTGACCTAGACCATTTCAGCTTCCTATTACGCAGGAGTGAATTAACATTTATTTAGTGGGATTTCATTTAATACAAATTATTCTACTCCAAGGCCAATGAAAACAAAACAGGTTATACCTTCTTCAGAAAATATTTTAAATTATTCATGCATAATTAAAGATATGCCTTTCCCATTTCAGATGAATACAATTGTGATTTGGAGAGAGGTTGCATCATATGTCATGAAACACTTCTGCAATACTTCTGAGGCTGCTGTAATTTACACCTTAACTGAATTAATAATATAATGGGGAAAAAAATACCATGATTTAATCAGGTAGGTAGCTTGTGAGACCCTGTCACGGTTTAGCCTCGGCGGCAACAAAAGCGCCACGTGGCAGTCCCTTGGCTCCGCCTCCCCCAGCGGCCGGGGGAGGGGGNCCCTTTTCCAACTTTTTGATTAAGAACTATAATTAAGTGTAATACTGTGAACTATGAGTAGAAAAAAATAAAACTGAAACAAATATAAGCAGATAAAGAACCCCTCTGTTCTTTGCTTGAAAACATGTATAATATGGCTTTAAATGTTTGCTTCTGTGTTAGCTCTCTATATAAAAGTGCATCACTGTTACTATGGATTTCATCAGCAAACAGTAAAAAAGGAGGACTAAAACTGCTGGGTTTAGGACTCAATATTTCAGTATGATGCATAATTACAATTCTTTTCTAACACAGCATTGTAGAGAGCCAGGCAAGCAATGGAAATTCTGGATATGAATGCTCTGAAAGGCTGACAAGTTTGCTCTATTTGTTGACAGATTGAATGTCAATGTTGTTACAGTTAGAGCAATTCCCAGCCAGGCACCCTGTGTACCTCTACATACTCCTATTTAAATGTTAAACGAGGTACGATATTCAGCCCTGGAAAGGAGAAAACCTCTACTTCATCCATTAAGTATCTTTGCTTATTTGTTAGGATAAATGATACAGAACTTGGCTCCAAACATTATCAACTACTGAGTATAAAATATAGGAGCTTGTTTGATGTGTACTTAATAAGGTACAATATGGATAGCATTCTTTAAAAGAGTTTGCCAGGGAAGAACTACCAACTTTACACTTGTTTTAGCAACTTTGTACATGGGCGGTGTCTGTTCTAGTCAAGAGGGCAAGAAGAAAAGACACCCTTACGTTGTCTTCTTGTTCTGTCAGTGCCTTTTTTGTGACTTTGGATAAACAAGTTTGTCACTTGATGCCTCCCGGTCTTTTTCAGTATTTAAAATGGGGACAGTAATATTTACCTGTCTAGAAATGACCTGGGGACTCCTGTAAGGCATCACAAAAGACAAACAAAGGGCCCCTGCGAATGACATGTTATGATTTCAAAACAGCAAAATTCTGCAGAACTAAGAGCTGTTTCTTGTTCATTTATGGCAGTCTGATTGTTTCCATGGAAACATGGGCAAAACACTTTATATTTTCGATATCAACAAAGGAAGATTTGTTTCCACATTACATTAGTTTTAGTGTGCACTGAGCAAAACAAACAAAAATAAAAGACTTTTCATTGACTGATTTCATTATGAGATGATAGCAGTTTCAGTCCCTGTCAACCTGATACCGCAGTGGAAAACCTTGCAAGACAGGCAGCATTCTGCAGAACACCTCTGGATTAGGGACAAAATAGAAAATTTGCACATTTGTTAAGTTAACAGGTAAAGAACTCATTTTCAGAAGAAAACACTGGAAATTTGAAGTTATAGAGTCACAGCCATGAGACATGACAAAATTACATGACCCTACAGTTTGTACAAGCCCACGATTCGTACATAATCTAGAAATCTGTACAACATCAAGCACATCAAAAGTGCGAATTGGCTGGGGGCTGGCCAGTCTAATAGGTTGTAGCTTAATGTAATTTTCATTGCTTTTGAGAGGAATTACCTAAGCAGGGGAAGATAAAGCTCCTCTACGGATAATCAATTAGTCATATAATTGATATCTGGAAGAGGTTTAAATGGGAAATAAATGAAAGGACAAACAGCTCTCCTGGCTGGTTCTGAAGTATAGTAAATAAAAACACAGCAAAAAGATTTCCTTCTTCTAGCATCAGTTTAACAAAAAAAGTGGCTGTGAAAAATGAGTGAATCTCTAACACCAATCCTCACTCCACAGTGCAAGAGAAAATCTCTAACATGAACCAAATAAGGACAAAAAATCATAAACTACAAAATCATTTTGTAAAAATTAACTCCACTCTGCTGCAATTGACCAGCAATTGCTGGAATCGTGTCAAAGGTAGAAAATTGGAGACTGGGAGCTTCTAAACAGTAGAAGATTGGTGACTTTTCTGCACAGGGTGAATTAAAAGGGTAAAAGAAGCAACTAACCTAAGAAGCGGAAAAAGCAGATTGTCAAATGGGCTGGAAAGTGGCCACAAGGAAGAGCACTAGCATTGCAATTCTGAAATGTCTAGTGGTACAATAGCAAAAAATACAAAGTTATAGGTCATGTACAGCCCTGTAGAATAATAAACACAGAAGGGAAAAAACTCAACATTGGGTTCTTTCTACAGGGTTTTTTCTTGCTGTGCTTTTGTTGCTCAAGTTGTGGAAACTGATGATCAACTTTGAATTCACCGTCTCTTAGTTTTGAGACCTCAAAATTAATTTTCAACAACAAAAGATCGCCTCTACAGAGCTGCTGCTACATAAACAGGTTTTGCAGTTGGCTCTGGCAAATACGTACCAGCCTAAATTCTAGTCTCATTAATGCATTCCAGGGCATCCTGGTATGTCTTTTGATAAGCGATTGATAATAATTTTTAAACACACAAAAACAATGTTTAGAAGGCTTTAAATGTATTCACAGTTTAATTAGAATGCTTTATGTTTCTCAAAAGATTATACATTGATGGAGATGATATCTGACAGAGGAAAAATGCTATTTCTCTTGCCAATACTTAGCTAAAATAATTCTGAAAAAAAGATCTTTTATGAAGTTAAAGTTTGAACAGTCCCTTGTAGACACTTGAGTAACTGCCTGGAATAGCTAAAATGTTGGTTTGTCCTTTTCCCACCGAGAAAGAGCTGAGTTTGCCTCAGGCAATACAAGAGCAAATTCTGTAACTTTGCACTCAGCATGGTAGCTAAAATCCACTTGTACAACAGGAACAACTGTTCATAAGAGAATTGCTTCATTTCTGGAACACCTAGGCAAGAAATGCCTTGAAAAAGAGTAAGCTCCCTGAGTTATGAAGTAACACTGAATTATTCAGGGTTCCCGATGTACATGCTACTTTTTATTAGAACCAAGATAAAACATGGAGTTCTAATAAAAAGAAACTATGTCTATCAGTAATGCTGAATAATTCAAACACAAAGTAACAATGGAATCGGAAACTGGGTTTTATTTCCTTTCAGGGAATATATATTATATTTCCAGAGTCAACTTGCCTGATCTATCTCTAGACATACCTAGAGGCACGCCCCAAAGGTGAGACAAGAATAATTCGAAAAGCAAGAAATAGTGTTATCATAGTTTGGAGATGGGAAAGGAGGGGAGATACTGGTAGGAACTACTACTACAATTCCAAATGAATTAACTTCTTTCAGTTTTGATCTGAAAAGATGTAAACATTACCTGTAACTGCTCTCCCCTTCTAGACTTCACCGTTCCCAGTGAATATGGAAAACATAGGAAGAGACGCAGTGGATCTCAGATTGGAGGGAATACCAAATAATGTCAGACAGTTTTCCAATTTTAAACAAGATCCTTGTTGTAAAATGACACTCAGAAACAGTGTAACTGTGACCTCTAGCATTAAGGGGAAAAAAAATATTTCCATTGATATAAATGTGCTGTGATATTAAGGGAACAGAAATTGTATTTCAGCACAATTTATCCATCCCACTGCTTCCTCTACAAAATATATTTCTATTTGTTCTTAATCAGTTAATTGATGTTTTAATAGGGGTGCATCACTACAAAGAGGCCTTTTCTGCTGCAAGAAGAGGATGGAGCAAGCTGTGCAGTAAGACAGAATGAGAATGAGAGACCATCTCTGCTCCTCTGATTCCTGCTTCCTCCCCCATGTGGTTTGCAATACCCCTCGTGTTACTTGGGCAGACACTGAACTGGAAAATGAGTTTAGCTTGATTTTACCATAGTCAAATATTAAAATCTGCTCAGAGAAAATGCGTTTGTCTGACATAATGACTGAATTTGCATTTATAATTTGGGCAAAATTATTTTTCTAGCTGATTTCATGGTACTTTCCAGGATAGAGTCGCTGCCAGAAAAACTAACCTAAAATTGCCATCCACTCTAAGTCATGTCAGAGTGAAGACTGCAGATCACCTGAATATGCTTGGTGTGCAGGAGAGAAAAAGCTAACCAAGAGCTTAATCTTCTGTGCTTTGACCTCTTTTCAACACTCTGGATATTAAATTAACTTTCTTTGCTGAGATATAGAGGTGGAGAAGAGCTGTACAAACTACAAGCCTAAGCAACAGTTCAGTTACAGTCCAAGAGGCTGGATCACAAGCCTTGGAAAGAAATACTGTCACATCAGGTTCTGCTGCTGCCCCAGAGGCAATCTTAGCGTTCACCACTGTAAGTTCATCAACAACAGAGTGAAAATGCAATTCTGCCCATAATGCTTGAGAGCCATTATGTTATACAACACAATTTGGAAGCAGGGAGTCAGCCTTTCAGTCCAGGATATTTAATGCAGCTACTTCCACAGTTGCCCCTTGCTCTTTCATATGCAATACATACACATACAAAAGATGCGAAGACATTAAAAAAAAAAAAAAAAACAAAATTAAAAGAAATATCAGTATCTTAATGGATTATTCTATGTGTATGTCTAGTATAAATGAGCTACAAGGATATATCACAAGAACTGAGATTAAACTACAGCAACAGCCTTTGTACTAATGTGCAAGACCTAATGAGGGAATTCCTTTCTCTCTTTCTCACGCAGTATCAATTTCATGCCCTATAGGTTTTTAAATGGCCCACAAATCTTTGTGATTTGTTTTTTTGTCTAAAGGAAGACTACCATATCAGGTCTTTTAATGCAAGTTGAGCAGTCAGTAACAGTCGAGATACTTATTAGGCATCATAGCCGCCCCAAAACACGGAAAAATCTATATGGGACATGGCCGTTAGTATGTGTGTAGCCTTTACTACCAGTTCCCAGTGTTTGATGAGGTGGATGGTGGTTCACTGACATGAATTTATAGACAGGGTATATAAGGGCTTGGCAACACTTCAGAACAGTACGAGTCCCAAGTCCCAATGTCATTGTTTCAGAAGGAAGATCCTTCTTTCCTCCTTCCAGTGCATTGTTGCAGTAGCTGCTCCTTGAAGTTTTCTATCCAGCTAATTAATGTAGCAGTCTCTCAGGCTGCAGGATAATTTGAAACTCAGCGTATTCTGCTACTGGTAATTTGTTAGTGTACATAAATTTCACATCACTGAACTACACTTTTCAGGTGGATTTCCAGATAATTTGGTGTTAAAATGAAACAGGACAAAGCCAAAGGGTGGCAGATAGAAGGGCTATACCGACCCTTGCTATTTCCTTGCAGCCTGAGAAAGCAAATACAAGAAGAGGAAGCTCCGCAGGTTCGTGACTGCAAATATGGAAGATTGATGTGCATTTTTACTGGCAGTGGACTGTCATGTTTTTGTAGCGAAAAAAATGACCACATAGTCTTTCTGTTCTGTAACTCTGTTCCAGCTGGAGTACTGACCCTATAAAATACTGTTTACCCACAATGTGCTCTGATGGCATTAACCAGTAGCCTTAAAAAATGCCAGAGAAATGTCAATATCCATGAGGAGCCACTACCTGTAGGGGAAGTACTATCAGGGAATTCACGAATTTAAAAATGGCCCTATTTTTACAGCTTATTTATTTTTTAATGATGAAACATTGGGTATTATCAAAACAGTGGAAACTTTGGTTTCTTTGGGATCAGGATTTCACTTCCTGCTTGTAAATGGGCTTTATTAAATAATTCATAAGGTTGGGCCGGGAGAAGGCAGGGAAACTCAAGGCTTATCTAAACAGCAGCTTTGGTCACTTGGAGGATTAAAATACTTCTACTCTACTGCTGATGCGTTTGAGGAAAAAAAAATGCACAAATGAAACAGAAACACATGGAAATACAAAAGTAGACAAACATTCTTGCCATCATGGTAGGGCGGTAGCTTGGCAATAAATACTGCCGCTCATATGATGTTCTGGAAAAGAAAACAAAAGCCAAACATAAGGGACTGTTTGGGTCATTAATCCCACCTCAGCTCGCTGTTGCGGTTCCAGTACCACCATGTTTGATGGTGCTATCAGAAAGAGCAGACTGGAATAGTTAGAATCTTTCATTCTTACCCATTACAGCAGTTCTTGTGTATTTAATAATTCACATCTACATTATTTGCTTAAATTGCTGAATGCTGGGGCTCACAATCAGATAATTAGTTAATAAAGAATAGTGGGTATGTTGCACACTTCACTTACCAGTTTCTCCAAATTAATGTAAAGATGACAATGTGCATTCATACAGAACATATACACAGGCAATGTAGGAAGAGTAAATCTTAAAAGCATCACATAACTACCAACATCTAGATAATGTATGTAGCTTCAAAATAATGTTAAAATTTGACCAGTGCTGCAATCATACGTGTGGCTTTTGCCATATAACATGCACCATCGCACTGCCTGAACTGATCCCACATCTTTCTGCAGCTGAAATCAGAGATGGAGAAACCCACAACTGATCACACTGGCTTGCAGAACAGAAGTTTTTGGCACTTCCCAAGAGGAAAATCAAATGGAAGCCACTTTATTAGATTAGATTACACTTTTAATTTGAATTACATTATCCATCAACATTTAAAAGCTTCTAGACTCCTTTTACTATTTCTTTGAGATTAAGTGGGCCTATTATCAACTGTCCTATGTCATACCTTAAGAATATGCAAATGCACAGCACAGGCTTAGATTTAGTGGGAACGGATAGAAAGTCCTTAGGGGAATATTGCTACCTGTTAACAACATCTCAAGCTGTGCCCACACTCCCGTGTCTAGTTATTTCCTCCCCAGCACCATGCATTTTCCAAAACCAGTATTAAAAAACATTGTAATATTTGTCATTTTATTAGAAAGGCAGAGAGTGCTGTCAGGATTTGGGTCACATTTGAAAGAAGTATACAAGATACAATTTGTAAATCGCAGAAAGGGAGGGAGTAGGGCACAAGGCCATCTGTCTTCTGACTGAAACTGATACAGGCTTTAATGGAGTTCCACTGGGGATCTGGCTTAAGCAGGCTGGCAAGAAAAGAAAACAAATGTGGAACATTTAATGAAGCAGAATGTAAGTGAGCATCAACTAGTGTGATAGCCTGTGATGACTCTGAAATAAAGATATGCGCTCTTCTTGTAGGAATTACAGGCTCCTGAGGCAAATCTTTAGCAGAGAACACCTACTTGAGCAGCCCTCAAAGAATACTTAATGTTATGTGAAGAACAGAAGGCTCCATGAATTGCTAACTGTGCACCTTTCAGGGAAAAAAACCCACATCCAAACCAAAAAAGGATCAATCAACTAAAGCCCTTGGAAATGCATGAGAGAGAGAGAGAAGTACTAAGAAACAGAAGTACCAGAGACTCTTCTTGAGTGTTCCATCTTCCCTGTGCCCATTGACCCCACCAGTATCTCTAACTCATACATTACTTGAGAGCTTGCAAATGCAACTGGAGTACTACAGCAACGCTGCGTTTCAGCACGTCAGTGTGTTTTGGTACTTTAACCACAGGTTGTCTACTCGCTGACATAAAACAATCCTCATCTCTGCCCAGCTCTAACTTGCTAATTTATCTTGCAGCTAGCATTTAACTGATCTCTAGGCTACATTCTCATCTTTGAGGAAAGATTTCCACATCTCACTTCAAATGAGTCAGAGGATTCAATATCCAATTAATTTTCTGAAAATCAAGTTGTTCCATAATTTTGCCAGTTGGAGTGAGGGTGTGTTAAATTTACTTACTAGCAGGATCTTCTTTTATTATAACTTGACATCAAATCTCACCAGTACTGCCTTGAAATATTGACCTCAGAAAATATGCTGATGTTTAATTGGGAGGGGGAAGGAACGTGTGTGTGTGTGAGGGGGAATTTCATCAATTAGCCACCTATCAAATTACTCTGTCAAGAGGGAACAAGCATAACTGATATTACATATATCCTAGATGAGTCTGGAAATAGCACAAAAGCAAGATCTATATGATCTTAACTCTCAGATTGGAGGATAACAAATTCTAGTATAACTAAATACCTCAATCCATTGAAATCCATACTCCACAGTACATTTTACTAATCTTTTAGAAATCAAGGTTTCTATTAGGTTTCTAATAGGTTTCTATTGAGCTTGAGTGGTAGGATCTTGAATCTACAGAAGGATTAGAATTTTTTTTGGTATCATATACATAAAACAGCACCAACAATGCCTGTTTTTCTTAGCCTCGAATTTATTATTCTGAAAATTGATCCAATGTATCAAAAAAAGTTGTTCAGTTGAATGCAACAACTGAAAATCTATGTGATTGAGATCAATAGGTTACCTAGACAATTAAGAGGAAATGAAAGGAATAAGATGCATTTACTGATGGAATATCCATTAGAGTATGTGAAGAAGACACACTGATGAAGCAGAAGGAAGTTGATGGAAACTAGAAGGCAGAGCTGCAGTTAGAGGATGTGGTCACACCAGCTCTTGGGAAAGGAGCATGGGCTTGGGGAGGCATTACACATCTTGATTTGCAAAGCAGGCATCAAACACAGAAAGCATCACAACACAGATTTCAGCTGTGGCAGGCAAAGCCAGATTGCTATTTTGCAAACCCTCAAATTCATTATGTTCCTACCTGTAGTCTAGTCAATGAAGACACTTTTTATCATCTTGATGTACAGCATAAAGAATGATGTCCCTCATTAATACAAATTGAACTTTCAGTTCCAAGTAACTCAGATTACAAGAGGCTGTAAGAATGTGTGGCTAACCCTGCCCAAGTTTCTCAGGATATGACCCTAATTAACATTCTTGTGGTCAGTTTTTCAATTTTATATGTTTCAGAATGTTGTGTTTCAAATATAACATGGCTATGTTTAGAATGTTCAGCAGGTACAAAACTAGACAAATATATTGATGAGATGTTCTTATTTTAAATACTAGCTTGCCAGCAATATGCCATTGCTGTAACATCATGGTGAAATAGACAGTTTACACCAACTACTGTATAGTCCTGTGCATAACTGAAGCTTATATTTAAAACAAAATGAAGCAAGCTTGGATTCTGTGGCATTGCACTTGTGTGTCATAGTGATACATAAGGAAATTTCCTCTCAGCAGCTTCTCTTGCCTATAGTCTCCTTGTTTTAGCCCCCCATGATGAATGGGTTCTATACAAGAAAATATGGCACTGGGCATCATCTGTAAGATGCCAGAATTTACTCTGATGCTACAGTTCATTAAAAGGTAATAAATACCCAGGACAGTATTTTAAGCATGACAAACACATGCTGAACTTACCTCAGAACTAGGACCAGTTAGCTCTATGTCCGAGTCAAACTGATTCAAGGTGACTGGCTGAAGATCCACTACAAGAAATCTGTTGTATGGAAAGGTATTACACACAGCTTTTCTGTGCAGGGGTAGCTAATGGTGATGGGAGCCTCCATTTCAATAACACACTTTCAAAATAAAGTATTTTTTTCCTAATAGCTGAGGCAATTTGAAGTGCTTGGTGTTCATTTCATGTAAGGGAGTGCAATCCCTTAATACGTTCTGTTCCACATTTCCTTACAGTCTATATAATTCAAAGGGACAAAATACAAGAAAATAAGATTCCCCATTTGAGAGACTGAAACAAGAAATGAAAACATTCATATCTTTTAAAACTGACTCACTCACACTTCAATTGAAGTTTAAAAATTTTTAAAATTCTCCCGTGTTTGACAACTACTAGTTGGGAAATTATGTTGATGTAAAAATGTCAAGATACGTAGATACCAGGTGGGAAACCATCTCATTTAACATTAGATTCTCACTCTGTAGGCATCTAAAACATGACTACTCTTCTGACTTGTTTTTTGACAGCTATCTGAACAAGAAATGAATTGTACCCCAGAGTATCTGTTTGCCTGTACCAATGAGAAAGAGAATCCAGACAATCAGATCCATAGTAACAGAGAACAAAATGTAGATAGATGAATCCCTGCTGCTGCGCTGATGCACCCTACTGATGATGCAATAATCCATAGGGGGGGGGCAAAAAAATGAGACAACTTTGTCTGGCTCCTGTGTTGCTGAGGTAATGCTGTTAAAAATATTTAATTGCTAACAACTCTACCATTTCCTTTGGGCAATGGTTTCCCTAGAAGAGGAAAAAGAGAGGGGTATATTATCTTCAATTACTCATCAAAAAAGTTCCAAAAGCAATTATGCTTTGAATTTATCAGCATATACATCAACAGGCACTGCAATTACTTCTTAAACAAGCAGAATGCTCATCCCTGTTCCTGAAATCTAAGACCTGTCCCTGCATATCTTCTGAGTATGGGGTTTTAAAAGCCTGGTAAGCAGAATTACGGATTCCCTGTTTAGACTATGTAAGTTACAGTGACGTTCTTAACCTGAGCTTTTATACTTCAGTTATCTATCAGAGCTGGTGGCTTATTCTGATAGATACAGCCTAACATTATTAGCACCTTAGGAAGATTTTAAATTTCTTTGGTAATCCTTCAAGAACCTTAAAAATTGCAGTAGCTGCACTTTAGCCTGTGGGAAAATGAAAGCAAGAGGTTTATCAGTCTTAGGTGAGGAAATATAGAGAATAAAAGGCAGAGCTAGACAGAGAATTCCGGTATTTCAGACTGCCAGTTCTAAGCCAGTTCACTGAAATGTGCTTTTCTGGCATCATGACTTAGCCAAATCATATGCTGCAGTCTCTCTTTGCAAAAGCTGGAAGCTTCTGGACACAAGTGCACATGAGAAAAGACCTCAGTCACTGGGAGAGTGGCCTCTACTGGCTATTTGAAGGACTGGTATTGACAGGATTAAAGAGAGGATTATTTTATTTGTGCTGCAGACAGGAAAAATCCCTCTATTCACAGAAATGTGAACAGAGCCCTGAATACGACACAGTATATCTTACAGGAGATGCTATGCTCCTCATCGCCGAGCTCCCTGCTGATCTATCGCAGAGATGGACTGTGAAGCAATTTCAGAGCATACTATGTCTTGCACTGTCACCCAAGCGATGAATAGCATGGTGCCTGCCAGAGAGCACTGGGGCCTGGGAGTAAAAAAACAGCAGGACATGGAAATTTCCTGCAACTGCAAAGTTCAGTGGATCTGGTAAGAATTTTTCACTCATGTGCAGAACTCAAAAAAGGAGAGAGATCACTTACTTCCACCCTATATTCTCTACAAGAAACAAGTGAAAGAATCAGTATCAACAGGTGAAAGAATCAGAATTAATTGGCAAACTAGAACTCACACAGCATTAATAAATAATAAAGTGAGGTTTGAATACAATTAGCTTAACGGACATCCACTACAGGAAGCAACAGAAGGTGAATTATATTGCTGAAGCCACAAAAGACAATTTATGCTCTTAGAAGTACTGTAATTGCAGAGGTATTTCATATTTGGGGTGATCAACAGAATTTGCAAATAGAAGTTGTGAACTTGGGGAAAAAAATCTTTTCCAGATCTCAATCTAAAATCAAATTCCAAAATTCCTTCTTCCTCTGTTATGAAATGCTGTTCTGTTTGAGGTAACTATCCCTTCAAAACATGATAGACAGAGAAATACACCTTCTAACAACTGTTCTTGAAGTCAGAGTTGGATCAGAAGATTTCAAGAGTGGCAGAAGCATTCCCATATTGCCCTGCCTAGTGGCAGGCTTTATGCCTAAGACCACCTCCAAAGTTCATTATTTGTTGGCTATTTATTTTAGTTATAAAAAATAAAAAAAATTCCATGATGTTCTGAATGCTGACAGTATAAATATTCATTCTTTCTCCTGTTGTTTTTTTATTTATGCACTCGCTTCACATACAAAGACTTTTTAATGGCATGAGCAGGTCCCTTTGGGATAACAAATGGTCCAAGTGAAATGCAAAATGATTTTTAGTTTGTTATACTAATAGTGACAAAAATGTGATCACTGCTGAAGGAGATTTGTGTCCCTCCAAATCCTCCTGATATTTACGCGAATACAGAAAATTGCTGTGTTTTCCTTTCTGTGGAGCAAATCTTTCAAGCCACGGTGTAGAAGCAGAGTCTCTATTCTCACAGAGTAGGTTAAGGAGCTTGTCAAGTGCATCTCAAGGAACAGAACATACACAAAAGGCAGATGGAAGCAATTCAAAACCACTTGAAAAATCCCAATGCAGCAAGCGGCACATATGTATTAATTTCTCTGGACACAGGCTAGAAGAGACCTGAACCAGGGTTACCTCATGTGCCCATGGAAAATATTAATTAGCATAAAGAACATCAGGATTTTGCTACGGAGGGATTTCTGGCCAACCCGAGTGGCATGGATTTGGGGAAATGCTCAGGACTTTTGGATCTCACACTGCCTCAACTCCTTCGCCAAACCTTCCTACAGATTTACAGAGAAGGAAGCAATACAGCTTGCTATAAAGCAGTTTCGCATTCTCTGTGTAAAGTTCCCTGCTGCTTTATTTGGTTTATCAGGGACTGTTCTCCTGACTCTTTCCCTGCACCGCTGTAGAGTTCCATTACATCTCCACAGTAATCTGTAACAATTGAGTCTGAAGTGAAGCTATTAAGAAAAGACAAAAGCATCTTGCTTCAGAACTCTCTAAAAATGAAAAACATATTCCAATTTCACATTGGTATTTCATTTATTTTAGGCTTATGAGGGGCTCTTATTCTCTAATCATACAAATGGATAATATATTTCCGTTTACATTAAGCTTCTGATGTCAAATTTTTCTTCAGTATTGAGGTAATGGAATTTCTTATTATTTTCTCATACGTTCCACTGAGGATACTTGGTCTTTATTTGTAAATAAATAGAATAATAAGTGAGGAGATAATGATAGTTTGCACAGAGAAAAAGTCTGCCTATGGGGTTGTGTCTTGAAGTATTCTGGACTTTACCACAGCTTGGTAAATTTGAAAGGTTGTAATTGAAAGCCACTGCACCTCTGACAGGCTTTACACTGATAAAAAGGGCCCAATAATTAATCACTCGCCTTATTAGAAAGATAGGATTCTTCACAGTGATTAAAAATGACTACAAGAGCTGATAACCTGTTAACTCCTCAGGAAGGCAGCTTTGTAAATGCAAGAGACAATAACTGCAAGTTATGTTAGCAACAGAATACAGATGAACTGCAAGGGAAGAGGTAAGGGCAGCATTAGCATCAGGAAAGAAATTATTCAAATACAATGCATTCTAAAACCACCTTCTGCTAAATTAAAGGAACACACTAATAGCATATGTGATGAGCTGGAAAGAAAATCTCAACAGAAAGCTAAGGCTGAACTCTTTCCTGATTTTGTCTTTCCAATATTATCATTTTTTTTATTCCTTTAACAATGGACCCACATGGCTTGCTTCCAGACTATATTCTGCTTAATTAACAGTATCTTTGGTTTCAAGATAAACCACAGTTTCCTCATTACCTTCTACCTTTTCCCTATGAACCCGGTTATGCGCAGGACCCAAGCAAAATGCAAGGTATTTGAAAATGACCAGCTGCCTTGAAACTCTCTATAAAGCAAATCTATCTTCAGCAATATTGGAAAAAAAAACCCAAACAACAGAACAGAACCAAACAACAACAACAACAAAAAGAAAACAACCACAAACCAACCACATTTTCCTACTTCAAATAAAAACAAGAGAATGTTGCTGTGACCTGGTGATACCTGCTCTGGTGGGTCATGACTGGCATGGAAATTCTGGGTTGTTAAAGACTAATTACTTTTGAGTGATTCTTCCCTTCTCTTGATGAAACAACAGATAAGAGGAAAAAGGCTGAAGAAATTAGGATGCAGAGTTTGTTTAGGGGAGACACAGAGGCAGCACATATGTTAAAGTTATGATGAAGCTCAGGACCGTTCCCAGCAATCACAAAGTGTGCCAGATGCCTGAAAACAGGCTCTTCAAAACAGTACTGCAATGAAGCTCGGTATCTTAGTACGGGTAATACTGACCTTAAACAAGAAACTATTTTGAGTCTTTCAGACTAAAGAGAAAAACAACCGTCTAAACTATTGCTTATTTTGGAATCAATCAGATTTTTATGACCTGAAATTTTCAGAAATCAAGGTACTGTGATTCAGCAATGATACTGCTGACATGGGAAGACTAGAATCAACTTCTGGCTTTCAGAATATATCTTCTCAATGTCTTCCTCTGATACCTGGGGAAGAAATGCAATATGAATATGCTTGGGATATTAATGACAGCAAACTACTTGAGTTCACACCTGCTGACTGCGAGTCATTAGCCTTGTCTGCCCACCCATGCTTTGTCTCCTCATAATTTCTTACTAATTATCTTCTACATCAAAGCTTTTGGGTGGCTGTAATACTGTAAAATCATCTAACGAAGCACTATACTTCAAATTACATTTTATATAACAGCAGGTTCTTGGATGGATAAAATACAGCAGAAAAAATGTCCAAGTGATAAACCACTGGAGCTTGCTGTGATGCTCAGGACCCAGGCAATGATGACTCTGGAATATTTAAACCAGCTGCTGGCATTTCCTAGGAGGCAGTGGGAAGCGTGAGAGTGTGAAGGGTGGTGGACAGTACCTACCACAAGTCAGAGTGTTAAGCATTGATTCAGGGGAGTATGTGAATGGGTAACACAATTGAAAAGATGTCTCTTAGGTCCTCTTTTTGATTCAGTCCTCTTTTTTATTCTGTCCCCAAAAGCTTTGGTATCTTTGTCCAGACAGTGCCATAACAAATGTGAAGAAATCATGAAAGAGACAGTTCATCAAAGCTGCTCATTCTCTGTAGCCTTTAATATCAGGCTCAGTAACCTCAAACAGTGCTGAAATAGGTGGGCATGTTGCCACCTCTCCTGCTATTGAAGCTATTCCACTGTCAGCAGTGCACCACCTGCCCAAACATGGGCTCCCTGCTGTTCGACAGCACGGTCGGCTCTGAAGAGCCAGTCAGGCACAGGAAAAGAGAGAGATGACATTAAAGCAGCTTCTCTGTTGCCACTGAAAAAAAAGAAAAGGCCCCTTTGCTGTTTCCTCTGTTGAGAAAGGTGGTAAACAAACACTGCAGAGAATCTTCTCAGCATCACAGGACACCATCAACGTTAACAGATTTTTGCACTGCCCTGTATATTGGCTTTTGTAAGAACGGTTCGGGATTAAGGCTGGTATCAATATTACTTGCCCTCAAGGGAAAAATGTAGGCAAATCTTATTGGTACAGCAAGTGGAATTTCCTCCTGAGATGTACGAACAAGCTTTGCAGGAGGGAAGAAATATCAGACCACTTACAGTTCCATATGTGCAAAACGCTCTTCTTTGAACATGATATTTGTGTACATAAATGCATGCTCCAATACAGGAAAACAGTAATTTGTGGCTTAGTTTCTCAGAATTCAAAACTTTGTATGAAAGTGAACATGCAGAAGTACAAAATAAGTAGGGTTCTTTTTTTTTTCTGTGCTGACCCATCCTGAAGAGAACTGCAGAATTACCACCACAGGAAAGCAATGAAGCCAATAACTTAACGAGGTCCCTAAAGTACTGGACATTTATGCAGACAGCAAAAATACCTAGAGCTATCATAATTAATCACACAAAGGATTAAAGATTAAATATTTCAAGGCTCAAGCCTATATCTGTCAAAGATCAGGAGCAAGACCCAGTGGGAAGATCTATGCAGCTGTGATGCATCATTGTGAAGGTGGCTGTGCTTTCTGGTTCACTTGCTCTCTCTCTACATGGTGCCTGCTGGCATCCCAACCTTTTATTGGTTATGTTAAGAATCCATGCGTGCTTTGGGTACAGAAGGTCCCATTTTCTCTGTAGCATTCCTGCTGGGTGCAGCTGTAGGAAATTTCTCTGGTTCTGAAGGTGGTTTTGAGGTGGCCTTCAAAGGACAATGTTGTTAATGTACCAACTTCCTGAATATTTGCTTATTGTACAATCTTAACACATTTTTTTTCTGATGCATCTGCCTCAAGCCACTGTGAGAAAGGAGACATTGGACTAATTTGTGTCATTTAGAAAATAAATTCCTATTTTCCTGTGTTGTTCTTTCTGGTGAGATACATGATAGACTTCTGCTGACTTAAAACCCAGCAAGCTGTGCCAGATGGCTGACTTATCCAAAGGGAGAAACTGAACCTCGCACAGACAGTAAAACAATACAAAAGTAACAATTAACAGGTGTCACTGGGCCTAAAATTATTTATAAAAACGATTGGAGACCCCAGGAAGAGGTCAACAGTCCACTCAGGCATCAAACATATATCAAATGGGAAAAGAATCCCTATCTCTTGCAATGTTCAGCTCAGGCCAGAAACTGCTGCCTCCCACTTGGGTCTAAATTCGAGTTATTGCTATAGATGTGGCAGTGCACCAGGATCTCTCTCTGTTTCTATGTCACAACTGTGAGTCATTCCATTCCCATAATCCAGGCGTCCAACAAATACAAGCCCAAGACACACACAGTGGTTATTTGCAGCCATATGTGTGCTGTGGTTGATCCATCTGCAGCCTGTTCCACATGCCAGTTACTTTCAAGAGCCTGGACTGGAAGTAGGGCCCAGTAGAGATCCAGAGTTAATTAATAATATTGTCTTTGCCTTTTATCTTCTCTTTCATCTGTGGATGTAATGCTACAACAGATACTGATGTACCTTTAGACACAAGTAGCGTTGCAGTGGCTTAAATATAATCCCCAAATAGTCTTAAAACACTGGCATGTGGGTGTGGGTTCACCTACTCAGTGAAGTTAATATTGGTAGATGGAGTATTTAAACAAAATAGCTTCTTTTGATGTGCAGATTGGCAGATCAAGGAAACGTAATCACTGAACTAAATCTCTCCAAAAAGCACTGCAGCATATGTATGCTCATTAGAGTACAATGCTACTTATCTAGCCTCTGAGTAATATTTATAAAAGGAATAAATACAGTTAACGTGAACAGTTCAATGACTTGAGTGCCTGAGCAATGCATTTGATGGATTTTAAACATGACTAAGACATGCCTTAGCTTTAGTTTATCTAAACATAACTGAAACTCTACAACCTCAGAGGCTACTACAGATCATGGTCAAGAAGAATTTATGTATTACTTGTTTGCCCTTAGTGGTTTACAAGAAATACCCAATATTTTTCAAATTAAAAAAAAAAAATAGTAGTGGAATCTCAGTGTGAAGATCTAGTCATGCTACAAATCAGATACACAGTTAAAAGAAAGATGCTTTAGTTAATGTAGTATTCGAGATAAACTAGAGGTCAATATCATGAAGTAGCATGGAGCTTGCTAATAAGTGTATCATGCCAAAAAAACAAACTTCAAAATAAATAACTCCCTCCCCTTAGACTGCTAGAATCTTTGATATAGGATACAACTATACTACCTTTTTTTGTTTGTTTTATAGTGCTGCTTCTGAGTTACCTTGTTGGTGACATGAGAAACAAAACCCACTTCCTTCTCAGTAATTTGTCCATCTTATTCCCAAACCCTTAAAGAATATGTAATCTTTTAAAAAAATAATATATATAAACCAAGACAGTTAAAAACTGCAAAGAAAAAAAAAATCGTAACCTTTGGTAGAAAGGCAGCGGACAAATACAGGCAGCACTATTCTAACCCTTCCCTTGAAAAGCATTTGCTAAACAAAACCACCATCCAGTCAACAGAAAATTAAAAAAACCACAAACCCTGGGAACATTAAATAAAATCCTCCAATACTCAGCAAAACTCACATGGAAATACAGAGTCTCTGTAGGCTCTTGGTAACTGAATGATTCTCTCAGCTACACATAATGTATGATAATATAAACCTTTTATAGCTGGGCTGCTGCCTGGTTCACTCATCAGAGCCTTACTGGGTTGTTGACCGCAAGGTCTCCCCCCTCTCAACTCCCACTCTTCTTTTGGAGAGCTCAAAAGTTTTTTCAGCTGATGTGTCTACCTGGAAGATCATTTTTCCAATCTTCGCTGCAGTAGAAGAGGATGTATTTCACACATTTATGAGACACTGGGAAGAATGAGAAATGAGTCAAGAAGAATTAGAAATGAGTTGATGCTTCAGGCTCCATGTGGATATACACATAAGACAAGACCGTTGTCTAACCAGAATCTTAAAATGCCAAGTTGCTGTTTCCCACAAGCTTCTTACATGCTAGTGCACAGATTATATCAGAGGCTCAGCATGAGGGTATTGTTCTTGTAAAGCCACAGTACACCTGAAAGGCTGGAACCCAATGTAAATTTCAGTGTAAAGGAGCAAAATATTGAAATTAAGTAATCGTCTCATGGCCCTAAGCTATTTTATGTCTGTCATCACCACTTGACCTCTTGCTTCCCTGTCCTGGAGGTTCGCAGTGATGACTCTTCATCCACCACACATGGCAAGTACCATCAATTTATTGGACGCGTGATTAACTCTCTGCTCAAATTGGTTTCTTGATAAGAGAAGCAATGACAGTAATTCTGCAGTTGTGAAGCATTATAAGGGTCCAAAGCTGCCAACAATCATGTAGATACGAAGCAGGGTTAATATTTCTTGACACACAGCTAGCACAGCTTCATCAAATACTAGTGAGAAATCCAGCAGTAATTGGTGACCAAAATGACATTTCTTTGTTCACTTATAAAACTTATGAAGTATAAAGATTAAAAGCACTGAGAAATTTCAACCAAAAATGACTGCAAATACATAATTTTATACACTCACACATGCACATACAGAGTACATGATAACCTTCTTTTGATGACTTACACATGCCATCTTTTACTCCCTGTGCCTTTCTGATGTAGAATAAATTACATACTTGTTCTGCTCCAAAATAATTTTAAATGTTCTTGCCCCACGTTTCTGGATAATGTTATCTCTCGTGTGATGTGACAGACAAGCTCTAGAAGGATGTAATGTTTGACAGCACCATCTTCCCCACGTACCTACAGCAAAGGACACAAGCTTTGCCCTATTGAAAGACAATGAAATGATGGTCTCATTTACTTTAATTGATGGAGTCTCCCTTTTTAATTCATGAAATTGGAGTGGGTGGATTAATGCCATTTCAGGAACAAGAGGAAAAGATAGCTACAACAAAGGAATGCTGTAGTAATTGGCACTTGCAAAAACAGAGGCAGTGCTTGAAACCTATTCTGTAACACCAGCAGACACCGGGTTTGATCACACTGGTGAATATAAAAAGCCTCAGCTCTCTATGCTTGGACTAAGAGGAGCAACTAAAGAGCTTCAAGGGCTTTTGCGAAGGCAACAGCGAAAGGCTAAACAAGTCTCAACTCCTACCAGCATCAAAAGGCACTTTGCATCCCCAAGGAGACACACAGTACTTTGCAGAATCAAAGCCTATAAAAATATATTAATTACTATCATTTACAATATTGGTCTAGCTTCTACTACTGCAGCTATAGCCCTTTAACCTTTGCACAATCTGGCAAATAACAACATCTAAAAGCCTGGAAATGACACAGAAAGCCTTGACTGCTTCCAGAGGGGGGCTCAAGGACCTGTCCCAACTTACCAGCCCCAAGCTCTTCTGTCTCCATATCCTCTATCGCACTGTGCTGTACTATTGGTGTGACTGTCATATCAAACTCCCTTAGCGACAGTGTATTTCACAAGTAACCAGTGGCTTGGTGTTTGTTGTCATTTTTTAAGAAAGCTCATTGAATTTCATTAAATGTCTTAGTAGATGCTATTTCTGAGTGTAGTTGTGAAAACAAATGTCTGGAGAGTGGCATATTACAAACCTTGAGTGAAATGACAAATCAATCTTTTTTTACACAGATTTCTGGGGATATAGAAAACACAACTGTTCCAGCCAGGCAATGATGGCTGCCTGGTCAAGACAGAATAAGGATACACCAAATCACTCATATTATACCCAGCAAGAGCCATCCCTGCCCTTGTCCTGCACTCAGACAGAGAGACGTAGCTCTTCTGCGAGGGCAGGAGAACATTGGGAGGGTCTGCCTGGAACTCTGCTGCCTCCAAGGGATTCATAAAGCTTTATAAAGGGGCACCTTTGCCTGCACATGCAAAATCTGGCTCTAAACAGAGTGGGATTAACAGATCACGTGAAGAGGAAGATCTGAAAACCATTTTTCAACCCCTACTGATGTCAATGCTGAAACACAGTGGTAACGTACCATTAGTCGGGAAATTACGGTGTTCAGTGCCACACAAATACTATTCAGATGAAAAGGAGATGGGGAAAGAAGGTGGGAGGCAAAGAGAAAGAAAAAGAGATCAAGAGAGGTAGAATAAACCTTTCCTTAAATCTTTTATAAAAGAAGTTATCATAACTAACAATGATATAAAAGGGTTTTGGCTTAAGGAATCCCATCCCCTCTCAATCGTTTACACAATGCAATGGGGCTGGAATAATTTGCCTCCAGAGATTACCCACACATAGAGCAGCTATTTGCAGTATATTCCTAATTAACATAACATTCTTTAAAGCAGACCAATCTTTTTTCCAATTCAAACACAGACTTCAGTCCTGCCAAGAGGATCTTTACACAATATATGCAAACTGTCCCAACTGGTACAATGACCAATTATACTGGTATTTAAATCAGAGCAGAGTATTTGTGAAAATAAAGTCTAAAATATGCTCGGTTCTACATTTTTTATTCATGCACAGTTTCCACCAAATATAAAATGTCCCACTGCACACCAGACACCTCCACCAGGGGTGCATGTGGTCTGGAGAGTACACCCAGGAAAACATGACAAAATTGGGTCCAAAATGATCTTGTCAACACAGCTGTTTAAGCAGCAAATGTAAATTCTGCTCATGCTCATACTCAGCAGAGAATGAAAGAAAATACAAATGGTAACTAGGAAACAAAGACACTTGAATAGGAGGAGAGATACAATAAGTAAAAACACAATGTCCTTCACCCAGCTCCCAAACTTCTGCATATTTTCATGATTTGTTTATTGACAATATACTTAGTGTAGAATAGTAATATAATTCAAATGGCACTAACTTGATAAAACTGCAAGAGAGTAGCTTAAGAATCCTTTACAAACTGAAAGAATATTAAACAAAAAATAACATATCTTCAATTTGTTTTCTGCCAGTGGTGTTTTGTGTTGTTTTGTTTTTCTTCTGCAAAGCAGCAATAATCTGTTGTAGAAAAGTTGGTAAGGAAAGGGAGGGGGATGCTGTATTTGAGGCACTGGACTGTGTCCCTTGTAACCTGGGTTGTCTCCTGAGGAAGCTTCAGCCATATGGACAGAGGAACTAGCCCTCACTTCTGCACAGGTAACATTAACATTCTTGCCTACTTCAGAAATATTTCATTAAAAAGTGTCATAAACTGTGAAGGATTTGTATAGTACAGTGCTAGTATAAAATCATCATATATTTGTAAGCTGACAGAATTAAGAGCCAAAAATTGAGCTACTGCAGGTTTCTCTCTGTAAAGAGAACAGCAGTCAGATATGCCTTTGGTGAAAGATTTATTTAAAAAAAATGCAAATAGTCTTATTTTGTTGAAAAACAAAATTACTCAAACAACAGACAATAGATTCCTTGCCTAAAATTGTTAATTTCCTTTCTCAGCCAGCACTCCATCCTAAAAGCTCTGCTACTTCTACAGGCCATAACATCAGTGTTTCTTGGCTGTTGACCTCCTTCTGCTGTACTTCATGTTTAAGTACAACATCCCAGATGTTTTTGAGCACACACAAGCATTCTTCCATCAAAACCAATAACCCAACCTTCCACATTTTAAACCCTTCCAGATGTACAAGTAAACTTGTTGCACATGGGCTGCATTTTAGGAATGGATTCCAATCCTAATCCCAAAGAACATTTCTCATACTAGGCACAATGAGAGGCAATTGCTAAATCTATCAGTTTCCACTACATTTGACTCTCATTTTTTCCTTATAATTGATAAGCTGGTGAGGGCATCTAGCTGTTCCAGTCATGACTGGAACACAATTTCCCTGAGAACTACAAAAAACTACACTAAAAAGGCTTTGTGATTAAAACTAATTTAGAAGAATCAATGGGGAACTTAATTTCTCTGAAAAAGGAACATTCTGCAGAAACAAGAGTTCAGAAATACTCAAGACAAATAAGTTTCAATTCAATTCAAGTTTTCAATAAAAAAATCAATTTACAAACAAATTAATTCCAATAATCATATAATTATTAATATGAATTTATATAATTATATTTCACATTATTTTAAAATATACTGCTACAGCATAATAAAAACAAGTGAAGGGCTATCAAAACAAAGTACACATATTTTATGGGAGTTTTTACTTTTTCCTATTGATTCATTTTGGATTTTTTTTAGAAATGCCACTTATTTCTGCAGTGACTGAGTTCTATGTTCCGTGACATGCAACTTATGTTTCAAGTTACGACTGCACAGGAGAACCACTGATTTGTGTTTGACAGGATAAATTAATTCTGTCCTACAGGAATAAGGAAACCATTACATGGGTCTTGAGGAAGCTGCTGCCTTACAAAAGACCACACATTTTCCTCTCCATCAGCATCCTAATTCCCTGAAGATAACTTCATTTTATCACTAACACAGTGGAAGTCCACAACTGAAATTGCCGCTGTTATTTTTTTCATACTAATTAATTGTTAGGTATATCATGACCTGGATGCACTGGTATCTCTGAAATCACCACGACCACTGGGTCATAAACTGTGCTAAAATCCTGTATGAATTCATCTTCATTCATTCTCTAGTGATGGCTTTCTGCTTTGCAAATGCCTAGTGAAGCAAGTGAATTCCCTTGTAGAAATGAATGGTATATTCCGTACCCAACAGAGCAGCATAGAATTTAAAACAGAAAATTGATTTGTATGAGCTGCTTGAGAATATATATTATTATCCAGTCATGCCTGGACAATGCTGAATGTGTAGATAAATATGTACACTGAAACTATACAGGGTCATCACCAAATGCACATATTTTTAAAATATATATTCAGTTGCCTGAGCAACAGGCAACATCATTTGAATATGCTTCTGGAACAAGCACAAATATTTCTTTTTTCTTGTCATGACCACAGAACAACATCACAAAATTCAAGTGCAACGGGGTAGAAGCCCTAGGGGATTTTGCTGCATCAGATCAATCTCATAGGATTCTCCTTTATTCCAGACACTTTCCCAGCTCCTGCAACACCTGCTCTCCTCCCTCTGGGCTCTGCTCAATGGGCCAAACTCGTTTAATTTTCCACCTCTGGAGAGAGCGAGCAAACTGATACTGCTCACTGAATATGAGCTGAGACTCATATTCATCTTTAAATCAAATCTCCTTTTTACATTAGATGCTAAGATCATAGAATCATAGAATGGTTGGAGTTGGAAGGGACCTTAAAGATAACTTAACATACTTAACTTAAATTTAACATAACTTAACATTATCCTGTTATGAGAGAATAAACAGGAGGCAGCAAAATGCCAGCCCTGAGGAAGGAATGATCAGTAATTCAAGGATTTCAGGAAGCTGAATACCAGAGGGTCTCTAATTTTCTCTGTTCTGAGCTTCCTTGCTTTGTAGATCTTTTTGACTGAGTGGCTGCATTCAGAGATAAATATCTGAACTGCACGTCTTTATGAATTTTGTAGCTGAAACAAATGCCATAAATCACAGTTACCTAATATAGCACAGTAGGGGAAAAAAGGTTCAGTTCATTCCATGTGACTTTTGGAATAAGCATTTCTCAGCTAAACATTATTTTTAGAAATACTGAATTCAAAACTGTTGAGGTAAGTGGACACTTCTTAACACTTGGAGTAGTTCACATAATTGTACCAATATTTGCTAACAATTTTTTTTCCTTAATGCAAGCAAAATCGCCACAGCTGACTTCCTTCCTCAGGACTGTTTTCAAATTCATCCATTTTAACAGTGATTCAGGACTTTCAGACACTGTAATACCTAGTCAAAAGGTTAGAGAAGAAAAACTCTGATTCCAACTTAAAGTCTGACGCAATTCACCAAAACCAGCAAAACATTTCAACTTCATCTAATTTATTTAATCTTTTCTTTTCTCTGTATGCTTTCATTACGCAGAGCATTTCCACAACAAATTCAATTCTACTTATCAAAGATTTTCCTTTTAAATTTTTATCGTTCCAAATGCCCTCTTTTTATGCTGCTCTTACCTTCGCGTGGCAAAGGGACTCCCTAGTGTATTTTAGAGATGTATTTCTCCCCATAGCTACTATAACTATTTACTTCTTTCTTTAGTGAAGCTGACATCCCCTTTAGCAAGGTAAAAAAAAAAAAAAAAAAA
>VXBW01002460.1:927882-1063035 GCA_013400375.1 Thinocorus orbignyianus
AAAAGAAAAAGACAAAAACCACTTCCCAGATTCTGGTTTTTTTGTGCTATAAATTTCAGAAAAACATTTTAGTAAAACATACTGGAACTAACCAGCTCTGAGACCTTACATTGCAGTCACTGCCTACTTTACAATGAAAAATGTAGTCTACAGAACTTGTCCTTCTCTTATATAATATGTGAACTCACTGGGTTTTTTCAATCTTAAAATAAAAACCAGTTCAGAAAAGAACTGAATCTGCTACAAAGTAAAGCAAATAACAGGGGAGCTGTTTTGCTTCTTCATCAGTTCAGGGATGGGTCCCCTGATTTTCTCGTAAAGTTGCAGAAGACCCTCAGGGCTTTAGGGGTTTGTGGACAGAGATTCTACTGCAACTCATCAAAGCTCTCCTTACAGCATGAGAAAATTTTTAAGAACAATGAAATACCATTTACTCACCAAACAATAAAGGGGACGTAGGTATGTGATGCACGTTGGAAACTCATAAATAGTTTTTACAAAGAATATGAAGATATACAGGACTATGTGATGGCATTATCTTCATGGATCTTACCGAAAAGAATTTGTTCACCCTTAACTAATTGAGTAAACCAAGAGTTTTTTAATCAAAGCTGTTAGTGTAGTGAGTCATGTAGACCATAATATAGTTCTTTTTCAAAAGCAGCTAATCCTGTGAGGAGCTATCACTAACTTAATCCTTTCAGAATAAATTAAAACATAAAATATAACCAGTGGTTTTGTTTCTCCCCAAATGATATTGCACTTGCAGGTTTCAGTTTTCATTGGTGTTTTTTTTTTTTTTTGTTTACCTAACTATTTATTTTTTATATATAAGTAAAACATCATTATTACATCATATGATTGGCATATAGTGGAAAAAATGTTTTGAATAAGCAAATGGAAGACTTCATTTTAAAAATGTAAAAAACATAACATTCTGACTTTATTAAGTTTCTCCTCTATATAAGATGGCAAAACCCAACAACTTCAAAACATGACTGTCGATTTGCTTCTGTCACTTTTCCCTCCCTGACAAATCTTGCTGTCAAATAAGACTCTTGTCAAATTGGCTTCTTTGGCAAATCTAAAAATCTTTGGAATCTCACTGGACTTGTATCTATTACAATTGCTAACATGGGTTTGCTTTTTCCCCCTCCTTTGTGGTTTTCCTGCATTGCAGTCAGGACTTAAATCATCATGTAACTCTTTTGTCAGCTTGTCACTTGGGTGTACAAAGGGCAGTTCTGCTTGACAAGTGCGTTAGAGGTGTTCAAAAATTTAATGAACAAGTCTACAAAATAGGAACCATCAGAATCCTAATAATTTAATGGAAACTAATAATGATAATGCAAATTTGCAACTAAAAATTGAAACTTCACTAACATTCTCATAAATGCACCCAAAAGAAAAAATGTTTCCTGTGAAGTCAGACATACTTATCTGCATTATATAACATTAATGAGTTCCCCTGCTGTTTCTGAATTAACTTCAACTACTCTCACTGTAATACTTGTTTATATAAAATATAATGTTACAGTATTTCAATTTCCTTTTATTAGGATTTTAATATTTCCCTTGTTAATACACTTTTAAAAAGTCCCAGACAGCTCTGTCAGGGTCTTATCCAAAACCTCCTGCCAGCTTCAGATTTTATCATTTGAAATTAATCTGTCTTAAAATTTGATGATGCTCGCTATGTAATCTTATATATTGTTATCCCCCAAAACCCCAATGATTGATTGTGGTGGTATAAAGCCTCAGCTAGATTAGATGACTGAAAGGAGGACCAGAGAGTTTAATTCATTGAGATACTGTTAGAATCTGTGTGACTGAAGCAAAAGTAAGGGCTTACCATGACATAGCAACAGAGCTTACATTTAGGGAGTAGTTATATTTCTGAAGTGCCGTAGAACACCTCAAAACCTTTCTAACTCTGCTATACGGAAGGTATAATTAATCCCATTTTATAGATGAAGAAAGTGCACCACGATGAAGTGCTTTTCTAAGTTCCAAACAGCTCTTTCATTCAATACTAGACAAATAATCCTCAAGGTCAACTTTTTCAAAAGGCTTGAAAATTAGACTTCTTAGAGCTCAGGCTGGATTGCAACATGTTTCCTGATGTCAGGAGATTTCAGAAGAGTTAGCTGCTTGTGTTGTAAGTGCAAATACTTTGGGTGAAGGAGAAGCAGGGAAGATGGGAAGAAGGAAAGGTAAATGTATGGGCAATACCCCCAAAAAGGCTGCACTTCATCCACATCAGAACTGAATGTGGTTAGACCCAAGTATCTGAATGTTCTTGGTGTTTGTAGCCCAAAATGCAGAGCTGGGTTTATAGTCTTCACTTAAACTACATTTTCAGGAAGAGTTATGACACCCCCAAGCTGCTGATAAACTACAGAAATTACCTAAAATGCACAAATCATGACAGTAATTTCTGCATTCCATGTATCAGGGATGCCTTTGGTTTTAAAGAAAAACACAAGTAGCAATGAAAACACTATCATGGATAACACCCAAGACCTTTTTCTAAATCTGAATTCCTGTTTAGGCACAGCTCTACTAAAAATGAGACTGTAAAAACCCTAGAGATTAAAACGATTGTATTGGAACTTCTTGGAGACGAGAAAGGAAAAAAAAAAAAGCAATAAATCACATGGTGTTTGTTACCACAGACTGACTGGCTGGTCATCAACAGCCACCTCCTACCTAAGGACTGAGGAACAGAACTGGAAATTTAATTTATAGATGCGTGTATGAACAAATATTCATTAACTGTAAACCATTCAAACTTGCCGGACAAGTGATTTCATGAAAAAATTCATCCACTGCTCTGAGAATGTTGATTTAGGAGCCTCATACATATTCAGTACCTGGATGTTTCTTAATCAACTAATCAAAACACTTGACTAATTGAATGTTGATTGCTTTCTGCACTAGGCTGAAAGTCAGCTCTCCCAGACTTGGCTGGTGTTATTCCAAGAACTGATTATAGCTAGTTTTTATAGCTGACTTATTCTTAACAACCATATTATCTCTAATGAAAATTCATTCCATTCTACTTATTACTTAGGTCTGAAGAGAAGCTGACTGTTGCTATCAGATTTCTTTCGAGTTGTCTTAGCAATGTTTGATAAACTTCACACACGTCTATGTACATTTAAAACTCACCAGACAGATTACTCTTTGGGCTCCAGCTAAAACATTTTGCTGAAAGCTGTGATGGATCACCAGGTGAAATAAAAGCTTTGGGACCTGATAATGCAATCCATTTTCAGCAAAAACTGTTACCGATGTCAGGCTAAGCTTTCTGTTTAAAGAGTATTTGAAACAAATAAAAAAAAAAAAAAAACCAGGCCCTATTTTCTGTCACACTTGTGCAAAAGAGGGTTTTTCTTAACTCTAGGAATTTTCTTGGTTGCTTTACCAAACATTGCTTTGAATTTTATTGTTTTCCTGTCCTAGCAAAAGTACTTTCTAAACGGTGTTTGAGAAGTAAGTGACAAAAACTTTTTTTTTTTTCATTTTAACACACATCTGAAAAGATTTGAATTAACATTAATATTTTTGATAAAGCTTTTATGCCAATGCTGAGATTCAATGGAAAACTCAACTACAACACACCTGTTGGAAAAAAACCAACCCATTTTGCATGCTTCTGAGGAATCAGCATCATTGCTACACTCTTTGTAAATTATTCAAAGTGTCTAGTTGGGGTGGGGCGTGGTGAGACTGGAGATAAATACTTGAAGGTGTCTAAAGATGTGGACTAGATGATAGGTTTAAAAATCCAAATAAAGTTATTTAAATATTCTGTAGATGATGCTGAAAGTGAAAGTTTAAATGGGAGGTTGCTACCTGTTTCTTTCCCATTCTGTTCTCCTGGAAATATTGCTGTCACGTTCTAGGAGGGAATTAAAGGTTGTCCCCTGGCAGCAAATGAGCTTCCTTGTGGAACTTGCTTTTATTGTTTTGGCTAAATATGAGATCCATAAAGATGATAAACTGGTCTCGCAGCCATGGAAAGTGAGGTTATTTGTGGATCCAGACTACTGAACTTATAAATTTTAGGCAAAGAAATGTAATGTTTCATGACATTACCATCACTCAACCTCCCTAACTTAAAGGGCAATATGGTATCTATAGCCATTTAAAAACAAGTCCAGAGACTTCCAAAAGTCATAAGCAAAGAACAAAGTTTTTCTAATGGGAATATTCATCTACTGAACCAGCATATTTATATTCTTGGTGTATGGCTTACATTTTCAAAGGGAGTACATGTGGAAAAAGTGTCATTAATCACAGCACTAAAAGATTTATAATTGCTCAATGCCAAAATGTCTGATCATCCATAGCAAAATCTTGGGAGAAGAGAAGACAATCATTTTAACATAAATGCTACCTTTCAAAGTTTCAGAATTAACCGCCTCTCCACCCCCCCACCCCCCCAATTATATACATTAAAAAAACAGTGCATTTGCCTACTCTGGTCTGCCATCACTCTGGTACAGCCATAAATATACTACAGAGAGAAATTTTGAAATCAGCCTGAAGGAAAAAGGAAAAATATTAATTTCTTCAATAAGATGCTTACAGTCTGCAGAGAACTTTCTTCTAAGCAAGACCTTTAAACTGGGAGGATCTAGTCACATACTCTAATCTGTGGCTAAACCTGCAGTTCTGGCAGTGTAATTTGCTGCCACCCTCGGACTGTAGTTTTACTATTATATACAATTTCAAAGACAGCTTTTTTTTTTTTTAATTTTTCCTTTATTTTTACTGTAAGAGCCAGAACTCACTCTTCTCAGTTATTCCAGTGTAAATTGAAAGCAAAGCCTTGAAACTCTGTAGCATTACTGTGGATTTACAGTTTTATAACTGAGTGGAGAAAAGTGCCCCTAAATATTCTAGGTTATTGTGTAACGGTTTTATAGGAGAGAAAGATATTACTCCAAGGATAAAATAGGGAAATTAATCAAAAAGGATTAAAGTCAGAAAAATCTGACAGTTCTAATCACTTAAACAGCACAAGAATGAAATCAACTTGTCTTACCATAGCTATAATACATTAATCGATTTATTTATTTATTTATTCCAAGAAGAAGAGGTGTAAAGTAATTGCAGAAATAGCTAGTATAGTATATTGCTGTGTAAGAAAAATAATCCACTGAGAATTTTTCTATAGCTTCTTAGAACAAACCTTACAGCTAGACATAAATTGCTCTTTTGCAACACACTGATGGCTGCTTTCTGTATGGAACAGCTGTTTCGTGAAGTATAACGACGTTCTGGTGAGCACATGCTCATTCCTCAGTCTTTCTACAATGATGGACAACAAGTAACGTAACCAGCCTTGTGTAAGGATGGAAAGAAGCAGAGTAAAGTATGAAGAACATTGTGGAACCTCATAGTGTAGACCACAAAGATCAGAGGAGGTGCAGTTAAATACAGTGACTAAGTAGTGATCATCATTGTTGCTAGTGGGAGAAGGTAGTGAAAAGTCATAGAGACTCCCAACTTTTCCACTCTTCTACTCCCAGCAAACCTACAGCATCTAACCAAACACTCAGCAAAGCAGTACCACAAAAGAACCAAAAATCAAACACTGAAATTAAAGCGAACTTCCCAAATTTTTCCAACACATTTTTACCATGCCAGAAAAAAAAAAAAAAAAAGGAAAAAAAGAAAGAAAAGGAATGCAATCTGTCAGAAACTAGTCATGCATTTCGCAATGATTTATATAACATTCACACCAACCAACAGTTGAACCACTGACCTCAGTATTTATGGATTTTAGGTCTGGAAGAACAAGAAAGGGCTGAAAGAACCTAGTTTTTAAAAAGAGAGCAAGAACACAAATGTTCTGTATTTCAGAATCTCTTCGCATGTGTCGCTAACTCAATGGACAAACACAACCTCAAAAATTGTTCTATTGCCCTCTGAACCCTAGGAAAGTATGTCATAAAAATCATTATTATCAGAGTATATTGAAAAAAGAAAACATGCTTCAGCAATACTCATTTTTTTTTATAAAAAAATCTACATCCACTGTGTTTCATTTTTTAAACCAATGCTACCAAAAACGTCAAATGTTTGGGGAAAAAAATGTAAGCCATCTAAGTTGAGATAGACTACTTTGAAATGTAAGAAAACGTCTTCTCTTTTGGATTTATTCAAACTGAGAGAGGCATCCTAAATTTACTTAATATAAGTAGTAAATGAAGAAAGATACAACAGGCAGGGAATATAAAACTATTTTCAAAACAATTTGTTCAGCCAAGTATCAAGAGACTCTTTATTCCTACCTGATGACAAAGGTTACAAAATTTTGTGTTTGAATCTGACTAAACGTATATTACTTTAACCAAAATGCCTTTAAAGAACGTAATGTTGAAGTCAGATAAAGGAGATGCAAGAAAATAAAAAATCGTGGAAGTGATAAAATATAAAGAGAACTTGAATTTTCATTAATTGGTGTACTTGCCAGTTTGGTTTTGGTACTCGACAATAGAAAAACTGTAATACCACCAATTTGCAATTGTCTTTGATTTTGAGACCAATAAAAAAGTTTAGCTGGAGGGAGAAGAAAACTTAACACTTTCAGCAGTAGGTTTACTACCTGTGGTTCCTTTTTCCAGGCTCCTTTAAAGTAGCTGATAAAGCCCTGAAAAAGTTATGGACTACCTTGCAGAAAGCAGTTGTATTACAAAAATACATTCTTTGGGTACATCAGGATAGAAATAAACATTCTAAAAGGACTAAAAATACAAAAACACTAATTGTAAAATGCAAACCTAAATGTTATACCTTTGATTTAGTGCTTACATATTAAGATTTCTGGTTTCTCATTACTGAAATGTTTGACTTTCATATATTCCTCTCTCTAATTTGCCTGCAAAATTTCCATGGGAAACTTGATTTGATACATATTTTTCATTTCAGAACTTGAATCTGTAGTATCATCAGGCTAAATGTATTATTATCTATAGCGACACAATTCTCATGTTTCATTTTCCCCCCTTCACGATGTATTTAGGAAAAACCCTAGTTTCTACTAATTTGCAGTAGGGCAAGGAGAAAGATTTCATTTTCCTTTTACTCTGGAGTGGGACAAGATACAAACTGGTTAACAACAAAAATTTTACATGTTCATTTCTACCAGTAGACCCCCTAATGCCAATAATAAGAGAGTCCAAAGATCTGTCAGAGCTGTTAAAATTCTTTAAAGCTAGGTATTTTGATGGTGCTAACATACAAAAAGACAAGAAATTCTGTCCTCTTTTATTCTATGCCCCAAACCACTTTACTGCAATTGGCATTCCCCATATTCCTACATATTAGATGCTGCATACGGATATTAACATATTATACAATACATTACTGGGAAACTCTCTGTCACCAAACACTTTCTGTCATTTTGTCTAAAAAAGCATTAAGTATGAATAACGCCTTATTCAGCTTTTTCTTACACTCCTTTAAAAACTTACTGCCATAAACCAGCTGAAAATGTACTGATTATGATAAAGGTCCTCATATGATTAAGTTCATCACTTACTTCAGACTAAAGTCTTACTCTGCTGGGTTTTTGGCATCTTGCTTTCAAGCCTTACCATTACACAAACCTTTGTGTATAACCTGCAGGCAATTTAATGCAATAATCTGGCAAAATCTTCCATCTGATGATAAGAGAATGTGTTACATAGTTGGCACTTTGGTGGTGGCGGTTGGAGAGTCCGGTATCTTTGCCACGGATTCCTTTTATGTCCTAGTAATTAAATCTCTCTAGAATGCCTGCATCAGTAGATGATGTTGGTTTCTGTTTGTAGTCACTGAATGTATTAGTGGTTTTATAAAAAATGTACCCACTGGCTGACAGGTTATATAAGAAAGGATTTATTTGCTCATGTAGCTACCAGCTTGCTTCCACATAGCCGATTTGTTTAGAGGAATTATTTGATCTTGACAGGATTTCTAGGTTGTAGTTTGTGAGAGACTGACCCTGCTGACTACAGGCTTCCAGCTTTTGTGTGCTGCTTCTCCTTTCTGCCTCCTGCCTCCTGTACCGCTGCTGCTTGCAGTGAGGCTGAAGGCAGAGCCATCCCCATAGACGTTATGTCTTGACAACCGAGGTCATCTATGGAATTCTTATTAATTCAGTAATTACATGCCAAGAGATGTCTTTATTCCTTATAGCTTTTTCTAATCAAGTCTCAACAATTAAATTCTCATTTGGCCTCCTCATGTGCCTGGCTACTATATGCTTAAATTCTCTTGCAAGAAAATTTGGAATTTGCTGTCTTTCCACATCTAAATACAATATTAAATCATCAGTTCTGCACAGAGCCTTGCATCCTATTAGTATTTTTTGCTTGCGGCATTGATGTTTGTCCACCTGCTAGACTGATCCCAAATGACATTCTCCAGCATCTGTATCTGTTGGCTGATGTCCAGCATGTGGTAAACTGAATTGCTAACATGCATTTTCCCTTCAATTTTGCCATCTGTAAGTTTGATTTCTTTTGCTGCCTTTACAGCAAGAGTCCCTACGCTAGTTATTTTCCATTATCTTATTATTCTCCACACCACTCACAGGTAGTGTGTGGTCTTTTATCTACTAATTGTACCTTTCTATTTTTACATTAGTTTTAATTCTTCTGTTTTCATGAATTCCCTAATTTACTGAACTGTCTCTGTCTGTTCCTTTTATTCTTTGCTCAGTATGAGCCTCCTCACTAGTGTTTTGTAAACATCTTGAGGCATTCATAGACTTAGGATAGACTCTCCAAATGCTCATTTGATCTCCTCCTTTGTTCTTATTTCTAATTTATCAGGAATTAACTCATCTTTTAAGATTTGATAATTGCATGAGCAAATGGTTTGGTACAGCTTAGCTAAATAGTCCTTTAGCATTTACTGAGGTCCTTGATTGCACAGGTTGAGTATCTTTCTTGTGACATTTCTGTGGTTTGCAAATATTCCTGGAGTGCTCTGAGAGCTTTGTGTGGATCCTTTGTTTGCTGCTAACTAATTGTTGGTGGTCTGCATAATAACACGTCTGCTCATGTTTTGTTTGCCTTTTCATATAGCACCCACTGTGATCTGAAGAATATTCAACAGTAAACACATCCCGTTTCTTGTCCATCTGCTCAAAGACCAGAGTTTGGTATTTTTCCATGAACACTGTTTGATCTTTCTGTTTTGTTTGCTTATATGTACCTGTAGGAGTAGCCTCACTTTTAACATTATGTTCTCTCCTCAGCACGAGAAGAAAGGAGGATCAAAACCATGCATTGTTCAGGCTTTGTCTTTTCTCCCCATGGAGAATTTTTCTTCTCAGCATTAGCAGGTATGTTATCATACTCCCTATTGATTACTACCTAATGTAATCCTCCCTGTTGGAAGAAGTAAATTGCTGCTAAAGGAAACCCTCTTCCAACCTGCAGCAAGTTTCCTGTGACCCAAAGAACTCAGATGTTATGCCATGTTTCTGACTGTCATCTGCTGTTTCTTTATCTGTTAATTAGCTATTTACTCCTTGTAGTTCTCCTGCAATGCTTGAATGAAGGTTTCTCTGAATGTGGGGTCTGCACATAGTGACAGAACATATACCATATCCAAAAAAGTCTGTACACTTCAGCTGTCACTGTCATGAAAGTAGCTAATTACAAATGATCTGAAAAGCAGGTTTAATCTAACCTCTTTCCATTTTGCTTATCATTAATTTGTTAGACCAAAACCACAGACTTACAGAAAACAGTTAGCTCACTTCCAAAGTAAAACCCCAAAAGAGAAGTATCTAATAAAAGTCTTCCAAAAATCTGTGGAAGCTACTAATGCATATTTACACCTCTGTCTCTAAAAATGTTACAGCCTAACATGTTTCTGACTGTCAGATTTTCACTGCATTTGCTGATTGCTCATCTCTCTGTATATAACAAAGGAAAAGCTTGACTTCAGGACATAAGGGTTGTCAGACAAGGTGATTGCGTTAACTGGAGATCAATGCTAGAAATATGGAAATTATTACACAGGCATACAGAACCTTCCAGAGAGAATCAGAACAACCCATTCTCCATCCAAATTTCAGAAATATTCTACATGTGCTAAAATATTATGTGCATTGAGTTCAGATTGGATTTTGTACCATTTGCAACCAGCGCTACCAGGTGTTACTGAGTAAGTGCATTTATGTAAGTGAAGGAGATCATTAGAGGTGCGGTGTTTCAGATTTTACCAAAACAGACAGTTAAAAGAAGAAATTGCAGCTAATGCTGAAGTTAAAATTTTGGTTGGTTTTCATTAACCATCTTTAGGAATATTTCCTTACTCCCCTTTGCTGCAACTCAGAAGCATGGGGGGCTCTGTGGGGTTCACATACACAATCACTGCTGGGGTGTCCACTGCTGGTGGGGAACTTAACTTCACTCAAGTTTTGACCTGCAAGACCCCAACCACAATCCTGTCTCCATTCTCAACTCCATCTGAGGGTTGGTTGTCACAGTCTGGTTGCAAATACTTTCAGGTTAATTTTCCACAATCTTTGGTCTTTCTCCCTTTGAATTCTGTGCAATTTTCTTCAAATGGAGTCATTAATTGAAAATTTAATTTGGCAGTGACCATGACTTAGCCCTGACAAAATAAAGGTGTCAAACCTGTCTAATCATCATAATTGTTTTAATAACTCTGGACAATGAGAACATTTTCAGACATACGATTGCTCATTTCCAAAATTCATCTTGAGGACCCTGGAAGCCAGGAGGCAGAGTTTTAAAGGTATATATATGTTAAGATCCAGATGCAGTATGTACAAGAATCATCGTCATAATCTACTTATATTTAAAAGAGTTGCTTCTGAGAGCAATCCTAGAGGTCACATCAGTAGAGATTATACCATCTAGAGATGACACTACTAAATCCATCTTTAGAAGCCTACCTATCATTGATTTCAAAACTATCAAGTGGCAGACCACATTTGAAAGTTGGACATGTATTCCAAATCACTCCTTTAACACAGTTTTATAGACAAACCTCTCAGCTTGGGTCATGAATTGACTAGAATGTAATTCCCACAACCTGCTCTCTATTCCTGGGGCAGTCACTAGACATAAACTCAAAAGAGTTGAGTCTGTTTGATACAAAGCTTTCTACTGTTTTACATTACCAAATCCTTAAAAATTTAAGATAAGCAACAAACATGCCTACAGGAAAAACTTTCATCATCTAAACAATTTGTCCAACAAGCTGCTTACATAAAATATGGGTAGTTTTATTATTTTCTTTTTAGGAATAAGTCTAGTAATGTTCAAGCTGGAAAATCATTCATTCCAAATGATGTGCACAGTGGTAGGTATTAAGATTTTTTGCAATACAAATCTGCAAAGCGTATTTCATGAATATTAACAAGTCTGCATGAGCAGACTCAGTGATGGATGATGTTGGAATGGAAGATGTCTCCAAAATCTCACTGATAGTTGCACGGGGGAACTGGTCCAGATGGCTACACAGGTGTACCATTAGTTAGAAAGCTGTATTTTAAAATATGTTTCCTTTTCAAAGGCAGGCTTCTTGATGGTAAAGATAGCATTACTTGAATATAGCAGCTATATGATTCCAATCACTTCATATCTCAAAAACTGCTGCCTTTAGCCAAAGAATAACAATAAACGAATTTTGTGTATTATGAAAAGTAGGTATGAACTGGTAAGGAGTCTTTCTCCAAAAACCTGCAAAGTTATTTGCACTTACAGAGAGACAGAGTGAAGTAGGTATAAAAACACTGTTGCTAAGAAAGCCAAATCTCCTATATCCATTTTGCACAGATATAGAGCACAGCCATTTCCCAGGAAGTGAAATTAAGGCCCGTTGTTTGTTGATTTATCTCCAACACAATCATATAAAGAATTATCCAGAAACAGTAAAATTTCCATTATCCTAAATCAAGCTTAATCTAGGAGAGCAAAAAGCAGCTCCTATAGGATATTGCATCTCTTTCTACTGGTATTCCTCTTGATTTCAGTGAGTGGTTATCATTCAAGACTATAGATCACAGCATCTGTCAAAATCAAGCACTTGAGTAACAATTTCCTCCCATGAAGAGATTTATGCTCTCAGGGCTGCACTGATGAGGCATGAAGAAGTGAAGTCCCATCCTTTTTTGCTTAGCTAATATAATTGTATATGCATATGTTGAATCCTTTTTATTACATATCAAAGACATTTACTACTTTGTAGAAGACTTGAAATAATAGCTTGAGGATTTGCCAGCAATAGCTTTTAAAGGAAAACAGAAGAAATTACAGGTTTTGGAACTATACAGTATATAAAACTTAAAAAGTTGATGGAAGGACACTTCTGCACTACCTGAGAACATCTGCTGTTCTCAAGTACCAACCCTTATAAAAAATTTATTTTAAGAACTAATAGGAGAAATTATATTTTTTCCAAGCAATCCAAAATTATTATAACGTATCCTTAATTTGGGTGGACTTCTGGGGAAAACATTCTGACCTCTCCTGCAAAAGGTCACATATACACACCCAAACTTTGCTAAGGAGCAAGGTAAAGGAAAACCTGAACAGCATTTGCAACAGCTTATCTTTCACCTGTCCAAATAGCTGACCTTGGGATTCTCTAAGCACTGTTGGGTTGGGCAAACCTTCAATTCTAGGGAAAAGGTAGTTCTAGTAAGTACTTCTAGTTCCAGTAAGTACAGCTTTAACTTTCATCTCAAGGAGCAAAAGCTCTATGGTAACATTACCCCTCTGACAGATCCAGTATTTGGTCATTCTCAAATCTTACTCTAACAGAGTTCAAATGCACACATACACACTGAGGCGTACCAAAACAAAGCCCCTATCTCAGGTAGTGACGATTTATGGAGTGGTCCTAAAGCATGCTGAGATGTCTGTTTGTGCTGTGTCTGGTAGGGAGAGTTACATGAGTTTAACAACATAATTTCTATTCCTCTTATCTAAGTGTCCCTGAGCCATTTTAAATTCACTAACTGCAACTGAAGAAAATTGAATAAATTTGTTTCTGGGTTTACAAAATAGAGCATCTTTTCCTGTAATGACATTTTGTACCTCTGCCTATTCATGATTTTACAACTCATTAACAACTACTTTAATGTTGCTTAATCTTCCATAACTTTTTCCCACTGCCAAAAAACAACCCCTAGAATACAGTTTTGCTCCATGACATGGTTTTGGACTGATAGCAGTCAAAATGTAGATGCCAGAAAACTCATATAACCTTTCTTTCCCTGAAGTTATTATCATGGCTTCACAGTACTACTGCTTCCCTGCTGAAATAGTCAGCGTGCACTTTTTAATCCTTCATGCACCTGAACAAACAGTTCCAGCAACACTGAAGATAAATGAAATGCTGGACAGATTCAAACGGCTTAAAACTTACTGCTATTCTGATAACTTATGCAGTCATCTCAGGTCATTCCTTACCTATTTACAAACAACTTGAAGTTATCCATAATACTTCCTTTCCCTCTCAACATTGATTGCTTTTACGTTTTCTCTGTTTTTCAATAATGCAATCAAATCTGAGGAGACCCAAATGACCAGGAACTTGATTAACTTTGTCACTTAAGCAATGGTTTTATGGTGGGTTTAGAGATGATCTTCCATCATGCAAAATGTATTAAGAGCATTACAGCTTTCCTTCAACAGAAGGCTGCTGCCAGAGCACAAATACAAATAAAACTTTCTAAAATCAAGGGCCCCATTACATCACTCATTTCACTGGTGGCTCTCCAGGCCAACAGCCATTATTTATGAATAATAAAAAATTCTTGTCACTATATTGCAGTTTCAATGAAGAGAAATAATATCTATGGAATAAGCAACAAAGAAATCAAAACTCTTTCTTTTCAGTGGAAAGGTTTGGACTTTTGAAGAACTGTAAAATAATGATTTGACTTTCTTGCAGTAAATTTCTGTAGTACATCAGCAGCTCTTTTCCAAGGGAAACCCAAGAAAAAATTCCAAACTAAATCAGTGGCAACAGATCATTCCCCTACTATGTGAATGTAATTAATCTATTATTGCCATAGTTAATTGAGAACTGTTTTCTTTCTAGCCATCAACACTATGCTTATCTGTTATTCAACTGACAAATTAATATCTCCCCATTCTGCAAATCAGGGAAACATTTCTGATACATTCAGAAGTGAGTAACTTTGAGTAAAGAGTGAACTTCTATATTCAAGGTAACTATAGAGCCATTGTTAACCCTGTTACTGATGTTACTCAATCATTTTAAATGGACTGCAATTGAATTTTAAGAGACCATCATATTAATTACCGACCACCAATTTTTATCCTAGCTCATCCCCTGTCTAAAGACTCCTGAAATGAAGCAGCAAGGAAGTTTCTTCTAGCAGAGTTTTTCCTAGCTTAATGGAAAGCTACAAGTCAACCTCACACAGACTACACAAGAACTATTACTCTGACACTGCCGCCTGCAGAAATGCTACAAAAAAAACTTGTTATCAACTGCTTTGGCCCAGCCATGGGACAGGTTAAACATTGCAAAAGGAACAGATGAAGTGGGAGGAGAAGAAACTCAAGACAATTCTGAATTTCTTAACAAGCAAGTTCCAAGACCCGAATTTTCAACAGTACCAAGTCCCTGATGTTCACATCTATTCACTTGAAGTCCTGAGTGTACATTAGCTCTGGAATAGCCAACAAAATTAAGAACTAATTAATGCTGAAAAAGCATTTTTTTCTCCTTGTTCTTTCCATCCGATCCCCCTCAAGCAAGTTTAGAGACACAATATCCTCCACAAAATGTTTAGAAATGAAAGCAGTACCACTTGGGCTATGCATGAATTATATGGCATTTGAGGCGACAGAAACCTCTGAAGTTATATTTGGGGTGATTAAAGGCACTTCAGTTCACAAAGAATGTTTTCTGTAATTCAGATCCACAGCTTACCCCAGAAGAGATTTATTTCAAGAAAAATTCACAGTATTTCCAGATTATAGAAAAAGTGTTGTTTATTGAAATGAAAATAATAACTAAAGAAAGGACAGAAAGAACACAATTTATATCAAAGAATGTGGGGAATCTGCATGGAAAATTAGAGCTACCTGAAAACTACTTCTTCTAATGCCATATCCACAACAAATGAGTCAAATATCTCAAACAAGTAGAATCATAGAATTGTTCAGGTTAGAAAAGACATTACAGACCACTGAATTGACCTAACACTGCCAAGTCCATCACTAAACTATGTTCCTAAGTGTTACATCTACAAGTCTTTTAAATACCACCAGGGACGGTGACTCAACCATCTGCCTGAGCAGCCTGTTCCAGTGCTTGACACCCTAAACTAGTGCTTTGTCATACCTTCATCCATCACTGACTACAGAGTCCCACATGTTACAATGCATATAAAACTTCTCAGTTGGAGCTGGAAAAAGTATCAAGCAGTTCTTCCCACAAAATTCCCCATAAAAAGATGCGTATCTCAATACCGCATCTATGTAATCAATGGTGCTGTACTATCAATATTTCTAATAAAATCTGCCTTCCTCTCCAGTTTCTTTTCCATTCCTTGCTGTTTGGTTATTTGTTGAATCCAATTTTGAGCTCATGCTCGAGATTATTTGAGCAGAGACCGGAGTTTTCTACTTTTCCTAATCACGCTCAGTAGTAGCTTGTGTGAGTACACCTCTGCTGAGCTTTTGAGTGGAAAAGTGGTCAGACAGAAGCTGTAGATTCGCTTGAAAGTTAAGGGGAAAATGAATCAAGATATGCTGGATAAAGTCCAAGGGAGCTGAAGGAACGCATGGCCAGGGTTGGGAAAGAGACCAAGGTTACATAAATCAGGAATTAGAAAGGCTCAAACTGCTGCAGATCCAAAGCCTGGGTTACATGCTGATTTTTGGCAACCTGACCTAGAGTGAAATAAGTGAAGACACAAGTGAGCTGCAACAAACAAGAAGATGGATTTTTTCTTTTATCATGTCCAGATCAAAACAATAATGGATTAAGAAAGCAATAATGAGGATCTGGAAAGAAAACACTGAGATACACAAACAGCAGTGATGAAAGTAGAGGCATTTAGCAGGTTTAAAAGTATTGGTGCACTGAGACCAAGCAAAGTAAACCAGACTTTAATATCTCTAATAAAAATGTATAATTTGAGCCTGCATCTTAAATAAAATTTAAAAAAGAGAAGCTGCCTCTTTAATAATCGAAGGAACTCTCCCATGAGGGATCTGAGATTCTAGATATCTAGATGGTTACTTGCGCATATCATCAAATGGAAGCATTTCACAAAAGCAATTAGCAATCTCTTTACTATATTGTCTGTTGGGAAAACTCACAGGAATGAGGTGGCCACAGCATTGCTTCATCTGGAGTCCTGAACCCAATAACAAAGAATTCTACAAAGTGCCATATAAAGCTGATGAAGTGAACTGATGCAACAGATTACTAAGAATTATTAATGTCAGATGTATCTGGCCTCTGGGGTACCTCAACCAAAGAGCTTCAAGCCAAAAATATTCTGGATATAATAATCAGCAATTTCAAGTGCCGTGTCTCTAATGATCTGATCACAAAGAATTCATCTGCTTTTGTGCATTTCTACCCTTTCATAGCTTGGCAGCTTATAAAGAAATCAATTGCAAATTACTATAGTGCAGTATGAGAGTATGGAAAAGCTGCTGAGTTTTGATGCAGTTGTATCAAAAGGGTTTTAGGTAGCAATAAATAAAAGCTAACACAGCTCCTTCATTCTGTAGTTGAAGAATTCTTCTCGGTATTTTTGAGAGTAAAGGAAAGTGACTGAAGACAGTTATTTTGTTGGACTATGTGAAGGACTGGATAGGCTTTTAAAGTAAATTAAGAATGTTAATCTCACTAAAAACTGTATCATGAAATCGTTGATTTACTCAAGCAATTAAAAACCTCATTTTGATTTCAGTGTTCTGGATTTCAACTAAAGAACTATAGGCTTGCAGGACTTTAAAGGAGTTTGGAATGAGGTAAAAAATGACTTATTATCAGAATCTCTCAACATTTGGTAGTATCAACAATTTGTCTACAGATACACAATTGGTACAAACACTGTTGACTCAAAAATGGAGAACTTGTAGGAAACCTTGTAAAATAGCATCTTAGAAGCAATGGAAAAACTTAATTCAGTCTTATTTCATGTCAGTTGTATGTAAAGTCTGAAAGTCAGCAAGATTGTTTAATACACTTAATTTCTTGCTCACTTACCTTTTCAAGGCTGACCCTACTGTCTCTCCATGCATGAAGCTCCTATTGCAGTCAACAGGAGCTCTGCGTGGAAAGGATGTAAAGGAAGAGAAACACTGATGCATAAAGATCTCCTGAATCTAACTAATGAAAAAAAGTACAGCTTCAAATGTTAAGCAACTGAGGAAGAAATGTCAATTTTCTTAGCACCTGAATGTGTCACAATATGACTTTTACAATCACACACACATAGGGTCTGAACTCAAGATCACTGAAATCAATGGAAATCTCTTTCATTTTCATGCTTTCCTGATTAGACTCACAGCAGTTCATTTAATACAAGATATGAAACCACTTACAAGGTTAATTTATGTCCATTTTTTCCCAAAGTGTACATGCTGTGTGGTATATAATGCTATAAAGTAGAATGTGTTCATAATAGCCCGGCCAATTTATAACAGATTCTCAGACTCTTTTTGCAGAGGTAATATCAACTCCAGTGATGCTCTTCATACCTAAAATGTTGGCTATTTCAGCTACTAGTAATGCTTCTAAAATTGGAATGAACTTTTAAAGTGCATCTACTGTAACATTTATGCTGTGAACTATTTTGCTAGATAGAGCTAATAACAGCCAGCTGAACTAGAAGTGACTTTAGAGCATAGAGGTGATAGAATGTGCCTTCCTGTGTGCACTTTATCTGATTTCAGGTCAGTCAGTCCCTTTTGATGGATAAGAAACACAGGTTATTCTGAAAAGCTTCTTAAACTCAAATATTTAGCATTGTTAACAGCCTGAGGAGTGATAAAAAAGAAACGCTAAAATTAAAATGGTGTTCAAAAAGAACGAAAACTAGCAACGCTGAGGATTTCTCGAGACAACCCTATCAGTTGCTGCACACATTTTTGTTCAATTATACCGCCTTTACTTCAGAGTTAATAAAATTCTACTACATAATGCTTCTTTATGGAGATTGATGGACATGTTTCATGCTAATTCCTCCTTGAGTTAGTAAGCCTTTATTTGCCATGTCAAGGCAAAAATGATGGCAGGCAGCCTAGCAGAAATGCCAGCGCATACTTTAAAATGTTATTAAGTTGCAGACCAAATTAAACTATTGACCAAATTAAATTGTTTACCACACATACCATCTACGCCTTGCTATCGTTAATGGCTAAAGTGAAACCACATGGGTATCACAGTGCATTTCACACAACTGACACTCAGGCTTCACAGCAGAGACCATGTGAGAATGGGACTGTGTGAGGAGCATTGACATTTTTTTCCTCATGCACTGAACTAGTGAAAAGAAAACTGGGATATGCAAAGAAAAGCATCAAATATTGCTGTTAATACGATTCACTTTGGCATATTGCATTTGATTTTTTTTAATCATACCACCCTGATTTGAAGTCTGCTGACATGGAGAAGTTCTAAAGCTGGAAGGATTTGCCATAAGGAATATTCTGGTCCTTGATGACACAGCAACTGCAGGATCCAGCAGTGCAACCGCCTCTCACAACAAAACCACAGGCTGGTATTGACTCCAACCATCATGTCCTGTTTGCCCATAGCTCCAGCCACAGCAGTTCTGCAGGTGGCATGTACGCAGAGGCAGTGCACAGAGGACATACAGAGGACATACTGTAATTTCTCTTACGCAGGGAGACCCATGACTTGCATTTGCTGTTCTATACCTGTTGCAGCTATCAGCCTCAGACAGCTGATTTTCCTTATATGAAATACCTTCCTGTTTAGGAATTTTCAGCAGCTCAGTTTCCGATTCAGAAAAGCAACCCAACAAAACCACTTTGACTTCTTGTTGTTGCTTTGTCAGCACTTAAGAACTAGCACTTTGCTCCTAATGGCTTTGATTTAGGTTCAGGCACTATCAGCAGGAAAGATGCCCAGTTCCCACCAGTGAGAACCAGGCTCCTGCGTTTTGACCAGTTTGATAATCATCTTGCCAAAGAGAACAAACAGTACCCTGGATCAGCATCCTGTTCCCATGGATCTGTATAGTTGGTACATCTGCTCCTCTCCTGTGGATGCTGGGCAGGCTCAGAGCCTCTGGAGGCTCAGTCCTCAGAGAATGTAGGTAATATGAGGATAACTCCAAGCAACTGCTAAACGAACAGCACCCCTCCTCACTCCCCCCCAAACACCAACAAGCAAAACTACCCAGCCAGCATAAAATGTACTGCAGTGATCACAGGGATCTGAGGAGTTTTATTTCTTCTTCTTCTTTTTTTTTTTTTTTTTAATGATAGTCTGTCTTCACATGAGGGACTTTGTGCTAATTGGTATGATTCAGTTAAATGAGAAGGTATTTTGAGATTAAAAAGGACAGATCAACTGTTTGGATAATGGAATGGGGAACAGGCTTATAAACCACAGAAATGAGGAAAGGAGCTGTCATGCTCTGGAGGTTACAGTGAAAAATGATCTTGGGAAATAGGAGGAATGAATGAGGCAACAGTCAGTACACACAAACACAAAGCAGCATCATTACAAAGCAGAAATCAAAGGAACAAATACAAAATGGGGATTGACTAGGTAGAAATAACACAAACCAGGATCCCATAGTGTCAATGGTCTCAGGTTGAATAGGAATCAAAACTGTCAAGCTGTTGCAAAAGAGGAAATCCTTTTTGCTGGAGTGTATTAGCAGAAAAGTCTTAACTAAAACATGGGATATAATTATTCTGCTCTATTAAGCATTGTTGATGCCCTCAGTTGGAATGCATTTCTGTCTGAGTAAAAGTATAAACAAGATATAGAGGATAAGAGGATAAGATGAGGATAACAGTTCAGGGGGGAACAGTAAAATTGATAAAATTTTGAATATGACTTGTAAGAAAATGAAAAAAGGAAATAGATTGAACTAGTCAAGAAAGGAAAGACTCAACAGGGAGCCATGATATGTCTTGAAATAGCAAATGCTTGTCATAAAGCAAGCAGTTATCCTTGAAGATTGTTCTCCATATCTATGAGGACAGAATAAGTAACAACAGACAAATTACAGCACAGGGTGGTTGGTGAAGTATTGGGAGAATCTTTATGAGGAATCAGACTGCCTTCTTCAGAAGGTTATGATTAGCATGGGCAAACAGTTGTTAGAGCTATACGATCTCTTTGAGACCTCTGTTGGGGTTGGGTCCAGTAGATGGATGGGAAGAGAAGATGAAAGCACCCCTTGCTGCCTCCCTGGCTCTGCAGGATCTGCTACTGAACTGCTCTCTTTGGGAAAGAAATAGGAAAGACCGTACCCAAACTCACCAGGAAAGAATATGAAAAGCAGGGAGCCGAGGTAAAGGCTTTGTTTCTGGTAAGCTGCTTTTATATGGTAGAAGTTTTTGTAATTGGAAAGAAAGTATGAATTTCTGGGAGTTCAAATTCATAAGAGACAAGCGGGTTACAGATTTTCAATATAAAAGCACAACAAGGAATGTTGTGATTATCATTGAGGAGTAAGACTCTATCCAGTTTGAGTATGAATATGACCCACCCTCATTTTTCTGGTAATCTTTAGGTATTTTAACTCTAAATGTGAGACAAAGAGGCTCTGGGGAAGGCATGAGTGATATTTATGTATATTTACATGCAATCGCTGTGTGATAGTCAGACTAGAAATAATTTTTCTGTGACCAACTCCAGCTACAAAAACTACTCAAACCTTTCTAACAATATCTTACTTCTCTAATTATCTGGTTTTGTTGAAATTGGTTATAATCCCACTGAAGGGATATGTTAAAGTAAAAAGACTAACACATCCTAATGTGACAAATTAATGAGAATAGGACCAATGTTACTATATCCATCTACCGAAAATGGCACACTGTCAAATCTAGTGACAACCTAATGAAGGTACACATTCTTCATTTTAGATGATGTTTGGAGTGACAATTATGGTGTAGAAGAAGAAAGACTACTGAGAGAAACTGTAAATGCTCTATTTTGCAGCTGAAGGAACATATTAAAATAATGTATTCTTTTGGCCACTTTTCTATTTTTCTATGAGCAAATAAAGCAGATTGGAAAAATGATCATTCCCATCAGGAGGTTCTGAAAAGACATAAAATAGATTAAACTGCTCTTGTCTTTCTGTTTGAATACAGAAGCAACAAAAAGTAATTTCAGTTCAGAGAAGCTGAAGGTAAACAACAGTAATCTTCAGTTTCATTTTCATTCTGGCAGGTCTCCTCGCTGATGCTTTGCCCTTAATTGCTTTTCTAGTTACCTAGTTAAGCATAACTGTGAGATCATATTTAAACAAACTCACTTTGTTTTCTTAACTCCTGCAGGACCAACTTTATTTTTCAGCCCTGGAATGCGCAGTCCTGACTTCTAGGAGTAAAAGGTGTAAAAGGTGAATCTTTTAGCTCACACCCCCCCCCCCCCCCCTTTTTTTTTTTTTTAAACTTAGTGTTCTTAATATTGCTATTTTCCAACTCCATGTAGACATGCAATGTTCAACAGCAAGCCTTTCATTCATGCTTCCTCCCAGTTGCCCTGCAGTCATGGAAGCATCTTGCTGCTCCCTAGTCTTATCTTTCTCATTTTCTCTGATGACTTTAAAAGTTAAAAAAAAAAAAAAAGTTTTGCCCACAACATGGGGGCTAATCTGAGCTGTCTGATCACATACGCACTCCTACGTAAAGATACTGGTGAAACATTAATGGGAGCAATCAGCCCTGCTGCTGGGGAATGTATCAGTACTTCCACATGGGTGAGAGGGATCCAAACTCGAGGAGTAAGAAAACAGGTAAGAATAGTTGGGATGGAGAAAGTAAAAAGTAGTAGAATGAAATAAAAGGCATAAAAGACAAAGAGAATTGCAAAGTTAACAGAAGGCAGAAGATAAGTCATGAGAAGATGCAACAGAAGTGGGTACTGAGCAGTAAAAGGCAGGATGGGGATGTGGCTGAGGAAAAAAGTCAGGCTGTTAAATGGTAACTGTTGTGTAAATCAGTGATATTCACAACCACCTGGAGAGATTCCTGTCCCTTTTAAGCACCAGTCAATTGACTCCCTCCTTTCTGTAAGTTCATAATTATCTCAATATTGAGCACTGATTAATAACCACCGAATCTAGAATCCTGATTTGATACTTGAGACAGTCAAGGTGACAGAACATTGGAAGGAGGATGGACTGCATGGGAAGAGGAAGGATAGGAACAATTTTTGCAACTGTTTGTTTTTTCCTCAGGAGTGGTTCTTCCAAAACCAAGAGAGCAGCCCTAGGAAAGAACTGTAGCACACAGAATTCATGGAGGCCACACACACACACATTTAAATTAAACAGGGGAGTAGGGGAAAACCACAATTTTATTATTCTGATTACATGCAGAAGGAAATAACATTGACATTATGTGATCACATCCCTGGTTCCAAAGAAGCTGATATCAACAGTGGAAAACTAAAACTTATCTCATGATTCTCAATCTAGCTTTTCATGGAGTTAGGGAACAGATTCATTCACAGACATGTAGGCTAAAATTAACTAGAAAATCTAGTGTCCCTGCCTCTGTAATGTTATGAGAAAGTCCAGGAATAGAGATTTAAATATTCTTCTGTAACTTTCCATGGCCATTTTCTATTATAGCCAAGATGCACGACTTACTTGCACTGTCTAAAAACGTACATGTAATTTCCAATGTGAATTAATCTGTATTTACTTCTGGCAGTTGTTTCTGTAATTTTCCTCTGTGAGATTAAAGATGCTTTAGCCATCAGAGTTTCCTTAGTGTAAAGGAATTTATACTACACAAGCCACCACCTTCAAATTTGCTCTTTTATGAACCTAAACCTATCAAGCAGCTTAAGTACAAGGTAGCTGCGATGGTACTTTCACTAACAGATGTGCTACAAATCTGGCAGAAAGATGATGAAGACAATGGAGAGATTCCCATTGTATGGACATTCTAGAGATGAAGCGCATTTACTTCTCTCAAATAGGTAGGATCTTAGGCTACAGTCCAGTTTTGTTAACTTCCCAGTATTCCCAGAATGCAATAAAAAGGCTTTGCATGCAAGGGAAGAAAAAAAATGATGAACACACAAGCAAACCAATAGAAACAAAATTCTGACACTTTATATCATGGTCCTGGCTCATTCCTAACTTGTTTAAGGTCATTTGCATGTATGGGAAACATCATTTGCTACACAAACAAACAGACTACAATCAACAAACAAGAGCTATATTTAAGTGGTAATAAAAAATTAACTGAACAGGAGTTCACAATGCGTTAGGGATTTATGCTGTGTAGCAGTGACTCTGTTCCACAAAACTAACACTTTTGGGGTACCTGAAGGCAGAGATTAACTGGTTCCAGTGTTCTGCCACTCTTTTACCAGCACCCTTTCTATTCTTCTCATCCTCACAGGTTGCTCTTACTGGAGTGAGAATATTCTCAGGCAGCCGCTGGCTGTATCCAGAGAAGAACAATGTATAGAACAACATACACACTCTTTATTTTTGTCTGTTGCACACAGAAGGCCTCTCTCAAGACAACCACTAGCCAAACTTGACTGCTTTTCCTGTCAAGCGTTGAGCATTTATGCCTTTATGCCAGGAAAATGGAAACTGTGCTCACTTTATGACATCTAGTTTACAGACAGCTTCCAGTGCCAAGAACGTCTAATTGGTGTGCAATTGTACCTTTGTGCAAACCCTTACAAGGAAATTCCATGGAAGGGAAGGGATGTAGAGAAAAGCTTGGCATTAACCTGCACAGCCCATCTTCTACTGACCTGCACTAACTCTGCCAGTCAGTAGCTGAATTGGACTCTTCTGACAGGAGTGGCTTGGTACAGAAATTTCAATCACAGTATTGCTGCTCAGAGTCGGGCTTAAGTAACAGGGTTAATTCTTCGTCACATCAATGATTCACATTTTTTGTAACACAAAAAAAAAAACAGTCAGCCTTCCATATAGCAATGAATTTTTGCCATCCTTTCTTTCATTTAATTTGATTCAGGAGACCATGCTATCTCAAACTGCACAAATCAAAGCACATAAGCTAAATCATCACTAGCATCTAGTGATTCAGGGAGAGAGGTGTGCACACTGAACACACATAAATCATTTAGGAGTGATATCCTGCAGGCAAAAGGAATGATTTTGGGCATGCACAATACTTTAAAGTTCAAAATGTAATTTAAAGATGCTAAACCCTTCCTAGTAATCCTCATGCATTTTTTTTTTCTATCTATATCTACTGTTACATTCTAAAAGGAATTCTTCTCTAATAAAATGCCATAATTTAATGCACTGATAGCAATGCTGATTCAATTTTCTGCTTGCATAAATATCTTCTACATCTATATTATTAAAAAAAAAATAATCACTGCCCTAGGTGTAAAAATCTGTACTTCTGATCATCGATGTAGTCAAAATTAATGGGCCGGTAATAACTGTCATTTGATAAACTGATCAATCATACTTTATCTACACTACCAGAACATAATATAGGCATCCAATAGTAAAAACATTAAAAAATAAAAGATCTGTTGGTTCTCAGCATGGATTAAAGGATTATTTAACCAGATGAAAGCAAGGAGGGTGAAATTATTTCAAACAATGTGGATGCACTATTTGCTCCAAACTGAAGACTGAAGGTTTTGATGAAGAGCACAAGGAATACAAACTCTGGATTCTGTAATTTATGCAAGAAACAATCCTTGAAAAAATCCACAGTGCATGAAAGAAATGTCCAAGCTCTCTTTCATTTTACATGCAAAAAGGTTGAGACAGAAGAAAGATCAAACACATTTTGTTCAAATGCATGGACTGGGACAAACACATGAATGTAAATGTTTAAAAGCAGTCAAAACATGAACAGTCATACACAGCAATAATATACAAGAATAAGAACGTACTGCTGACCTGCTCATTCCATGAGACTGATCTTCTTTATGTGTCTGAGTAATTAGTCCAGTTTAGGAACATCTTCCCAGACTTTATGCCTGGAGCTTTCCCACAGGGTACATGCATGAAATCATATCTCAGTTTTCTGCACATCATTAAAATCACTCACTGCACACAAAAAAAGGTTGAACTATTGAAGAGAAATAAGAAATGAACAGTATAAGCCCATGCTTGCAGTCAGAGAGCTGGGTCTGGCACCACAGACCTTTGGAGAGGTGCTTAAAAAATCTCAGGTGTGTGGCAAAGTCCTGATTCCAGCAATTCTGCCAAATCCATAATGCCAGCAGCCAACAAGTCCAAGGGGATGGAACAGATTATAACCCTCTTCAGACCCATAACGCACTGAGTAATACATGGAATGAAAAAGGTGGGGAAGGCGAATGCTACAGATACATTTTATCTGCCCTGATAATATCCTAAATTTGTAACAATCCTGGTTGCACATGCAAGTTTTATCACTGGATGGTGTAATTAAGATCTTAACACACACACGCTCCCATGTCCAGATGTCTTAGCGGTAAGGAGCTGGGAGCCATAAAGCATCTGGCCTGTTCCCTAGAAAACAAATCGACAGCTCTTCATGACAGAAACCGTGTTACCACTTCTATATCTTAGGAGGATGTGACAAGAATCTCTTCCAAGCTATCTAGCTGAACTGCAAAGAACAGACTGTAAAAGTGCTGTTTCAAATCCTCCTGCATACTATTCTCACTCCTCGGATCCTGCCTATTCGCAAAACCAGCACCAAATCCATTTGCCTCTTTGTCCATGTGTACATAGATTGTTCCACACATACACAGAAACTTAGAGGCACAATCAAAGGTGTACCATCAGATGCAGAAGATGACCTTACAGTTTCTAAAACACTTGGTTTCTTGTTATCTGCCATCATGAGTTTGAAATGCCCCATTTTGATCAGTCTGAGAGAGGCTAATAAAGGAAGCAAGTGATCATTGAGGAAGAACTAGCAGATCTGCAGTTAAGATGACAGCACTGAAGGGAAATGGAACAAAAAGCCTTCATATATTAAAAAAAAAAAAAAAAAAGGGCTACTAAATATGAGGTGGTACCCAATTTTTGTCACACCAATGGCACAGAGAAGACAAAAGTTTTCAATTCAAAGATTCAAATTGCCAAAAAAGAAGTTCCAATTACAAATTTGCAGTGGTTAAGATAGGAGAGTACCAGAATAAATTGCTGGGGAGACCGTTGGAGAGTCCTGCACTGGAGGTCTTTAAGAACACAGTGGATAAGCATCAGGAATGATGTAGATATGGCTGCTTCTGCCTTGGGGAAAAGAGGTGGATTAGCTAATTCTCTGAAAGTCTCTCAAGATAACATCACTCCATGTCACTTCCAAAGCTTTGCAAGTTTAGTGGATCGAGAAAGTGATGAACTAATTATTTATTGTTAAAAGATTCTGATAGGTTGATATATCTGGCAAACTAAGATTTTGCTGGATTTATAGTTTGTTCCCTGCCATTTTCATTTCTAGCAGATGAGGTGTGAAATTGCTTCAGGAGAAGGGCGCAGCACAGAACAGCGTCAGCCAGTATTTAGAAGAACAGACCTAAGACCGTCAAACTTCAGGATCATGCTGAGCTCATCACCGCCTCTGGATCTGCAGTTTCTTTCTTTATGGCGTATTTGCTAAGAAACTGGAGACTTCAGACACTTGGTCACACGCTCATTTTTTAATGGTTAGACTACTGATATCTTTTCAGCCTCTCCCATGTAGTCACGCCCTAGAAAATAGCACTGAACAGCAAAATGGCAGCATGCATAATTCTTCTGCTTCATGTGCTTTATTGACTTTAAAACTTCCTTCAAAACCATGGCCGCGTGGATAATTCATAAACATTTGAAGAACAAGGCCACATACCTCAGACACCATCTTATTATTCCCAGCTTAGTCCAATTCTGCTAAAATAAATATGCCTACACACGTGTAAGAGAGACAGCAAGGCCACCAGGGCACTGGTCACTACTCAGAAGCCTCCAGCAGAACTGATGAAGACATCCGAGGTAGTGTTGTAACTAACATGTTAAAGGAGGGCAAGAGAGGAGAAGGTGGTTTCCCAATCCCTCAGAGGTTTTAGATATTTCTGCTTTTATCTGCCAGAGGAGAAATGGACTAAATCCACAAGCTAAGGTAAGCACTTCACCGAAGTTTATAAAGGAGAAGGTAATTCGGCCCAAAATTGCTCAACCATTCTCATAGTATATGATATCTATATTCATAGGTAAATGCACATGATAAAAATGCCCGGTAGCCAGGTTTATATCAGAATAATTGTAAAAGAGAACTACCCAATGAGCATGCATTTTCCATCCAAGTAATGCAAGTCTAAGCTAAATTTAAATCACTGTAACTTCACCAAAGAGCCTGCACATAACTGAGGGCAGAATTTGACACTGATGAAATTCTGCCTTTGTGTTCTACCTCTTAGTAATCCGTTTTAAATCTATTTGTCATACACGTCTTCCAGTTTTACAAGCTTAAAGGAATTTTTAGTACTTCCTCTGCTGTCCTCAAAGAAAAAAAAAAACGATGCAAAGGAATTAATGAATTAAGATTTAAAGCCCTACTTTAATTGCCAGGACCAGGCAATTATATTATAATTCATTAAAATAAAATCCATTCACCACACATATCCACACCCTAGGCTCTTTATGTTTCAGACATGTCATGTAAATTCACACCACTCAATGGAAAATAAATGTTACTACTAATTTTTATTAAAATATTAGTTAATTCACATCTACCATAATTGAAATACAAGGCAAAACATCGTTATTAGCTCCCTACTACAGACCATACAAAGATTTTAATGAACTTTTCCATTTAGTCAGCATGTTGAAAATTAATTTCTCAAACTAAAAGTTCATATCATTGAAAAAATTGCCTACATATAAGAATGGCCTCATAATTATTTAGTGCTTTTTAAAAAAAAGCATGCTTATGAATATTTCAGACTTTAATTTTTTAATAATTTCCTTTTCAAATATTATTGTGCCAATGTACTGGACAAACACACGGAGGGAAATACCAAAACAGATTTTAATGCAGACATCCCAAAAATTAATAAAAATGTTCTCATAAGAAAAATCTTTGCTCCAGATATACCTTTAAATCTTCCCTTCTTGGTCTCTGCACCCCACAGAAAGCAATACTTCCATCTTGTACTACCTTTCTCCAGCAACCTCCTAAACTCCATCCCTTCTTTCACTGAATACTAAGCAGAAATGAGATAAAAACTTCATTATCTTAAGGTCTGGAGAGTCTGGATTCAGTGTTTTAATTCAAAACAGTAATTTTTAATTTAAAAGCTGCATAGAGATCATAGAATTCTGGTTCTTTCAGAAACTCAAGTAAAAGACACTTTCCTCTGCTAGACTGACAAAACAGAGAGCATACTAATGGACAGGTAAAAATCAGCTATGCCAAAGGACTGTCACATAGAAAATCCATTATTAAACTATCTGATTTTTTTCCCAAAGTGTTAAACACCATCTACTGCATAATTTATTTTCACTTCTCTCAGCTCTCTTATCCTCATCTCTTTCCAACTCAAACCAGTCAAAGCAACACTATCATAAATTGCCAGCTCCTGCCGCCTCCACCCCAACACTTTGTTGCCCACTGACTACCTGGTGCTTGACCACGTTCTTAGCTGGGCATATTCAAATTCTCTGGCCTTCACAAAGATGCTACAAATGCTCAGAGGAATGTGTTCCAGGAGGATCCTGCTGGTAAAGGACACCTGTCATTGTTATCTAATGTCACACATTTCCTCCGAGGTTTTTCAATGATTTGAATGTCTTGACAGAATTTGACATTCTTTCATATTTCAGAAAACATGAATAAAACAATTTCCAAATATATTGTGTTCATGTATAAACTAACAAGAGTTTGGTCTACATGCACAGGTATTGGTGTAGGAACGTGAACTTTAGCTGACTTGGTTTTAGCAGAAGTAGACAATTTATGACCTATCTTTTGTCCCAAACAGAACGCATATTGAATAGATATTGTGTGCAGGGAAACTATGCAAACGATCCATGGATCATCAAAAAGCACAAACGTGTTCAGAAGTGTCCTGAACAAGCACACTGTGGGCATCAACGGGCAACAGCAAATCAGAAAATGGACCAGTCGCTAAGGAGTGACTGTCTATCCAATCCAATAACGAAGGGAACTGAATAATTTTTTGAGAGACTCAGAGAGAAGGGGCTCTGAGGGAAGCCAGAAGAAGAATTCAGGAAACTGAAAAGAATCAAAGACCTTGCATCAAGATTGTGCACAATATCGTTGGTACCACCAGGGTAATCCACCCTGCTAATCCAGACCACACTATCCCTCCAAAACAGGGAGGTCATGTAATGAGCTGCAAACAATAACCAGCACAGCTTCTCTTCCGGACTGCATCATCTCTTCCAAAAACAATGGAAGTTTCAAACATAAAATTCACTCAATTTGAGCTTCAAAACTGTTATAAGATCCAGATAAATTTAACAACCATTCTGCTTTTGACCTCTTTTTCTCTGCGGAAAGTGTCTAGAAGAGGTCCCCACATGCATCTTGCTCTCCTGGACCGGATCTGTGCAATGTCTGATTCCATCTAACTTTAACTTCTAAAAGTTAATTAGTCTTAGCAAGATCTCAAAGTAGCTTTCAGTATGTTACCTAGTCTGAAATACCTCTTTCTTTGTCTGCTACAAAGATAAAAAGGACAACTACCTCAGGCTAAGTGTCTACCTTTCAGATAACCATGCAGATGAGAAGAAGTTAAGCAGCTATGTTCTGTTTAAAAGTGCAGCCTGTGAAAAGAAATTTATTTGTTGTCTTGTTATAAAAACAGCATATATAGCTGTTAAGTTCATTCTGCCTTTTGGGCTCAAGTTCTCTGCTCCCACTAGATGGGTGGCCTCTGCCTCCTCTTTCATCCCAAACCTTTCTCTTTTTTCCATTTTGAAAAATGGAATACCTGACTGACTGACACAAAAAGGCCTCTTTTCAAATCATATCAACAGCTCCATCTGTCAAAAAGTTCATTTTCGATGCAATTTCCAAAGTGGAGCTATCTGCACTAGGCGTTTGTGATAGTTCTATACATCAAGCAGCTACACACAAACTCACCACCTGACACAACAAGGGAATACAACTTCCCAGACAAAGTCAAGGGAGAGCAAAATAACAGAGCCTGAAAGAAGATAAAAATCTTTTGTAGGTTGTGGAACACCAGCTGATAGCAATTTCTCTTTCAAGTCCCAGTATACTTAATTTATTTATAGGCATTGGAAGAATGTAATGGGCACAGTCCCGTGTAGGAAAATACCTTAGAAGTGCCATTTTATGAAAAAGCTTGGAAAGAGAAACACAAAGAAAATGAAAAATATTTGCCTAAATATCAAGTCATGCATCTTGCAATAGAAAAATGATGAAGCCAGGAGCAAAGTTAGGCAATTAGGAGTGAGGACAACTACATACAGGCTACATTCAGCACATACCAATGGCATATTTAGGAGATCTACTGAGGAAGGGCACACTGCAGACAACCATCATGTGTCTCTTGTCCAAAGCGCAGGTCAGGCAATTTGTAGAAAAAACAGGAGGGATAGAGAGAGAAAAACAAATGTGTTTGTATCTGTAGAAGATCTTTTGTGGTTCTGCCGTTAATGCCAAGGATGCATCAAAGATGGAAGTGTTACTTGCAGAAGAAGTATACAATTATTGCACCATGGTCTCTCTTGAGACAGCTAAATATAGTCTGGATTTTGAGAATAAATAGGTCCTATGGGTTAGAATTAACTTACTGTATCTGTAAAAACATCAGTGCTGAAGTTCCAAACAGAATTAATAAATAATGGCTTTTTTTTTTTTCTTTTTTATTCCTTAGGTACCTTTATGGTCTACTCAGAGGGAGGCAGACACATGTCTTCTTAGATGTCTATATTTAGCACTATGAAAAGCAGAGGTTTTTCCTCTGCTTTTCAAGGCCAAGCTGGATGGGGCTTTGAATAACCTGGTCTGGCGGGAGGCTTCCCTGCCCAGGGCAGAGGGGCTGGAACTCAATGATCATTAAGGTCCCTTCCAACTCAAACCACTCCATGATTCCCATTCTCAGTTTTGCAGAATTCTGCAACTTTTCATTGTTTGGCTTTAAATATGAAAGGTCATTACAAAGGTTCTCACTCAACAGAGAAACAGGCTTCAATGGTGGAGCTTTCAAAGATACACTTCGTCTTCGAGAATATTACATGCATTCTCTGATATTTTTTTTAACCTCCAGCAATTAAAAGAAAGGAGAAAGCCCATGAACACACTGATGTATCACATTAAAATAATTACAATAATACTTACTTACATTGCATTAAAGTTCATTGTAATATGCAATGATGCCTAGGACTGCTTATTTGTACATGCATTTATCATGAAGTTTATCTGTTGTTAAGGACAAAAATGACAAGTGAGGGACTAAGAGAACCAATTGCTCAGTTTATAAATTAAAGCTATCTGAGGAACAGAACCTACTTATATTAGATTTGATTCTACTGTCCTGCCTTGTGGTTAAAGTGAACATGATAGCTCCAGATTTTGGGGCAGCATTTCATCTGTGTGCATCTCTCTATAGGATGCACATACATAAGACAACAATGCTGTTTACTAATTTACCCTAGATAAAGCAGATCAAATCCTCAAGCAGAGATTTCAAGAAATACAGTGGAAGTCAAATTCTGCTCTTCAGATATAGCTTTTCTGTCCCTACACTTTAAAGACAATGTAAGAGAAGTCAACAAGACCTTTAAAGAAAGCTGTTGGGCAATAACTGACAACGGAGAGACACACATCAATGGCCAGGTCCATTGATATATTGCAACCAGAGGACAGAGAGAAAAGATAGAACATGATTAAAGGGCTAAACAATGCTTACCAAACTGACACTAACTTCCAACACACTGTGCCTAGGGAACTTTTTAGTGCACACCACCACTGGAATACATAAGAAAACCTTCTTTATTCAACTTGCTGTGTACTGCTTAGCACTATTTTGTAATTTAAACTAACTTTCCAAATGACCAAGGACTACAATGCTAGAGCTGAAATACTATCATTTTATGCAAATATTTTTAATCCAAAGCAAAAAGAACAAGAAGGAAAAAAAAGCTGTGATTCAATTAGTGTTTTGATGAGCTGGGCACTTAGGTTTACAGTGCTAGGAAATTAATTCCTAAATACACATGCATTGTCATGCTTTATCTAATGAACTGAAAGAGAACAGTTAACTGATTTTCATTCAAATCTTTAACATTTGGGTTAGAGCATGACCTTTATTCCTACCTGGACAAAATCCCCCATTAATACCCAAGTGCAGAATCATCCATCAGAAGTTCTCCTGTCTCTATATTAGAAAGAAAGAGGGAGAAGCAGTCAGAGAAAATGAGCTGCCTTTTGCCCTTCCCTGTTTATATTCATGGAGGTTTGCCAGCCCATGACTACCATGGTGAGCATCTCTCTTGAAGTTTATGCACATTACTCCCATCAAATGAGAACCTGTACTTTTTCAGGTGGTGCCAAAATGTCTGTCAAGGATACCAATTCATTTATTTTCCTTTCTTTGCTTTGACTGGAAATCTATTTTAAGAAAATACCTTCTTCAGCATTTTTTCTGTGCTTTCAATGAAATTAGCTGGTTTCCATTAATCAACATACAATCACAGAATCACAGTGCTAGAATGGCAACTCTGGGAAGGATGTTGATTCCATTCCCCATGTCCATAGCTAGATCAGCCATCAAAGTGTCATTATCTGCAAGACACCTACCTAACATGTTTCAGAACACCTCCAAAGAAAATCGCTCTCCCAATGCTGTCATTACAAAGGCTAAATTAATCTCCTTTGCTGCAATGTAGACATATTGCTTTTTGTTGTATCCACAATGAACAGAGAACAATTCCTTCACTAATTTCATGCACTTGAAAATAGGATTTGTGGGTTGTTTGGGTTTTTTTCTTGGTTTTGGTTTGGTTTGTTTGTTCATTTTCTCTCCACGGAAGAGGTGCTGCTCTCCTTCAGTCTTTCTTTGCAGAGTATATTCTCTGCTACTCTGATCATATCTGTTACTTCTCTCTGGGTACTTTCCAGCTGATTCACACTATTCTCAAAGCCTGGTACCCGAGTGTGGACAATGTACGCCAGCCAAGGTCTTACTGGAACTGACTACAGCCGAAGGATTACTCATAGTTACGCATGCCAGTGTGACATTTGCCTTTTTTGCAACAGAATGACATTGTTGACTCATGTTCTATTTGTAATCCACTGTAATCCCCTGTCCTTTTCCTCCGAATTTATTACTGTCCAATTTTTTTTCATCCTGTTTTGTGCAGACGATTATTCTTACCTAAGTAAAGAATTTTGCATCTGCCCAGACTGAATTATCCTTTGTTTACATACCATTTCTTAAACTTCCTAAGGCAACTGTGAATTTTATTGCTGTGCTACATTTCATAAGCATACTAATTTCAACATCTGCCATTCAATGAAAATGGTAAATAATACTGGACCCAAAACAGACCACAGAGGAACCCTACTCAACTTATCCTTCCAGCATGACATCGAACCATTGACAGCTACTACCAGAATGCAGTTTACCAACAGATTTTGTATACACCTCATTATTATTTCTTTTAGAAAATATTTCTTTAACTTGCTTATGAGACAGTAATGTAAGCCAATGTTAAAAGCCTTATTAAAGTCAAGATACGTGATACTGCAAGCGTCTCCGAGTCTCAAGGCCTGTAATTGTCACAGAAGAAAATCTGTTTAGTTTGGCATCCATACCAGCTTTATCCATCCCCTAATCTTCTTGATGCTAAAAATATTTGCTTTAATATTTCTTCTAGTACTTTTTTTTCAGGATTTCAAGTTCAACTCTTCCTTTCTCTAACTTTAAAAAACATGCATACCATCCCTTTCCAGTCTTCTATGATCTCATAAATTTTCAAAGATAACTTTTAGTATCTTGAAAATTATTTCAGCCAATTCACTTCAACATGAGATCAATTCCAGCTGATTTGCAAACATCTAATTTACTCAAGCCTGTTTTTTCCCTAATCCAGGATTTCACATTTGAACTGAAACATGAACTATGATCACCATCTGGTCACAACCAACCTTTGAAGTGGAAGCCAGAGCAAAGACAGGTAACGTTGCTGTGGCCTTCTCAGCAATGCCTTTATAAAAGCATCTCTCTCCACTGAGCCATCATTTTTCTTGCTTTTGCTCTTCCTTCTAATATTGTTGTTATTCTTATATCCTTGTCCAAACATCTCATTTTATATTTAGATTTCTGAGTTTGGGGCTACCATTTGTGCTCCCTTAAGAGTTCAGTCTAGTTGCACTTTCTTCAAGTAACTTCTTGCCACTATGTCACTAAGGGTCTTGTCATTAACCAAGCTCTTGGCTTTTGGATAATTCGTGTTTGTGCCCTCTTCAGCGAGGAAATCCCATTTATCCTAATTTTTCTTCCTCTAATTTCTGCCTTATCAGTTCTTGATCTGCTGAAAACTGATAATCTGAAATAACTTGTCTTTATTTTGATGTTCTTCTCTTCCTAAAAATTCCGCATTATACTTTTTTATGGCCATATTCAATCTGCCTTCTACTTTTATTCTCCACAAGGGTTCCTGTTTTTCAATTAGAATCAAATGACAGTTAGTAATCACCTATTAACTCACAAGCATGTAAACATGTTTGAATACTGTGCAAATTACTCTTCTGACTGGCTAGTGATTTAAAACTCACACTGACATGCGGTATAGATCTACTGCTATACCATCCAATAGTCAAAGTCAAATAATATTTCAAAGCTGGAGACTTTGTGCCTGATTGGTTTGACCTTGTTAAATCAGAATATAAACTGAAGCAGCTAGTTTGAGTAATACACTGGGGTCCCTCTTAAAACAAATAAGGAAGGAAACTTTGCAGACATGTTATTTTCCAAACACACTTCATTTTAAATGGTTTAAGTAGGCTTCTAAAAATGAACTCCTATAACCTGAACTGCAGCAAAGGGAAGGAGACACCTTCTTGCTAAGTGATGTCAGTGAGAGCAGGGTTGAGCCCTGGGATATTCCCCAAAATGCATTTACTTCAATGGGAGCCAGATGAGCATGAGGAGGCATGAATTTGCCTTTAAAAGTCATGTCTGCTTCACAGTCCATTAAGAGATATTAAAAGGAAGGCAGCACCATTATTGACACAACTAACAAGTGCTCCCTAAGAGCTAACAAAATTCTAGCCAAGCAACTTATTGATCACTGTCTCAGCTCTAAGCACATCACTCATAACACAATCACAGACAGGGCCCCATCTCTGTCACTTCTGATGCCATAGTTAATGACAAAATTGGATACTTACAAGCTTATAAGGAATTTAATAGTATGCTTCTATCACATGAAGGGAACCATGTGCAGCCACTTGGAGGATATAAGCAGCCATATCTGCTTGAAATGCATTAGATGAAAGAATATTTCATGTGCTGCATCTCAGCTATTGTTTTCTGTTGATTCAGTTAGCATGTTTTAAAATTGTACTGATTTACTGAAGATTTACAAACATAATTCATGTGCAGTTGTCCTATGAATAAGCCTCTAAAACTAATTCAACCACAGTCAAAAAATAAATTGCAAAATAAGTTATTCAATTGAAATCTGCCATCTGAGGCACAGTAATAGAAAACATTTATTATCAAACTAACATATATTTGTGGGTAGAGATGTGTACAGTATCAAACAACTCTCTGAAAGGACTTTATTCAGGCTTTTGTGAAAGAACATCTTAACAGGGCTAATGGAAAATTACATGTTCAAAAATAATTGCAGGTTCTAGGATTTTCATCTTGCATCACAGGCTTCCTTTTATCATCCTTTTTGTTTTCCAAGGCTTATGTAGTTTAGACAAACTTTGTTTTGCACAGCTGCAGGAGGCATTTCTGGAGTGTGGATTTGGCAGTTAGACACTGGAAAGACGCAGGTATGATGTAGAAGGATGTATTGGTATTCATGCTTCCATCTCTAGATATAAAGTTCTAAATTTGACAAATTCACTTCCATAGGGCTGCTCTGCTGTGAAAGTCATAGGCTATACTATGCTGGAGGCTCAATCCGCTCAAAAGCAGTGTTTCCTCTTCAAAAGCAAGGGTATTTTGCCAGTTCAGGCTTTCATTAGTTCTCAAGAGGAATTCTTTGAAATGATAGAGAGTTCATGTCTGTAATTAATAATGATAGTTGAGTCTAGACAAGCGTGTCTGATATTAGAGTCAGTTGTTGATAGTAGATGAAGATTTTCACACAGCACAGTGTGAAAGAGGGATTTTTGAATTTGGATTTTTTTTTTATTTTTTATTTTTAATATCCTCCCTCTTCCTCCCAGCTAGGAACACTAAGGAGTGCTGTCACCAGTGATGAATAAAATTGTACCCTGTTTCTAGCCAGCCCCTTTGCCTGGTGCAGGAGGGAGGGTCAGGACAGGAGACTCAGGTCATCTCAGTTCACTACGAACATCTACCAGTGTCACAATGAAAATGGAAATGGTGCAACTTGAATCTACTTGAACAGACAATTCCAAGTTCAATGGATGGTTTTAGGCATAGACTTGGGAAAAAAGTTTATCACTACAACAGAATCAAGTTTTTTCCTCCCTCTTACTGTGTACTTCTATAGCCTGTTGTTAATAATAAAGGCAGCTCAATGGTCTAAACACTTTTTGAGTCAGAGCTTATGTGTCTGCAATACAGTGCAACCCATTACTTCCACAGTTTCTATGTTCTGGGTAACGATGCTTTTAAAAAAGCCATATGGCAAGTAAATTGGACATCATTCCAAACTGTTTCCAGCAACTTTGGACCTAGTAAAATACACTCTTTATTTGTGCATCTTACCATAAAAATTAGTAACATCTCTTTGTCTGTAGAAGAATTTACTACAGCTAAGAAGAGTTGGCTTCTAGCAGAAATTGACAACAAAGTTTTGATTTTTTTTTTTTTATTTAGCAGCTTTCACTTATAATACTATGTAAATTCTTACTGAGTTAATTTTCTGACAAGTCTGAATAGGGACAGAGTATCAGACACGTTTAATTACGATATCAAAATCTCTGAATTGAGAACATTATGCTAAACTTTTTCCCCAATTCCCTCTTTTCTTTCTCTCATGCAGAGGAAGAACACTAAGAAAGTATGTCAAGTCAGCTGTCAAGCTCTTTAAGAACTCTCAAACGACCTTGCCAGAAATAAAAAAATCCACCCTCCCAATCCTTTGATTCATATTTTAAAACCCTGACTAACCTGCCCCTTCCACTCTTCTGCTTTCTGGCTTCTGCAACTCTGACAGAACCGAGTTCAATATTAATGACTAGTGATCATTTTCAGGCTGTTCGCTCTCCTGCCTTCTGCAGTCTGAACACCTCTTTAGCCAGGCTGAGTTGGTAAGGTTTGTACTGGTTCCTCCTGGGTTCAAGATGAATAAAAAGCTGGGTTGGTAGCTAAGCTAAAAATAAATTCTGATCACTCAAGTACCCTTCAAGATGCATCTGAACCATTGAGTCGACTTCCCTTGAAAAGGTATGTTATGCAAAGACACCTTGTGTGACTCTCCAGGGGTCATTCCGGTGGAAGTCATGGATGTTTTTTTTACAGAACAAGGTTTTTCTTCTCTTGAACCTCACATGCAGATACTTTTCTCTGCATTGCAAGCAGAAAGCAGGCAGGTTGATTGTTGATTACATTGTTATTGTTTTTAAAATGCCTAATTAAATAATTCAATCTGCTGAACAAAGCTAGCTTTTTTTGGGGGGAAAAGAATACAGATTCGGTTGGACCCAGCACACTCTTCCATAAAAGATGCAAACGAAGTACAAGCCTACAAGCAGAACTCTGCTGATTTGCAAAACCTCTGACTACTGCTGGCTTTTAATCCTCCAGTTGCTTTTGTGAGATCACTTCTGGCAGGTGGAAGCCACCTTCGGTTACTTCAAAACCCTGCCCTACCAGTTCCTTTATGGTCCTTCTACACTCTGGCTTCCATATAGAGGCTTCAAAGTTAGAATAGTCAAGGATTATTTTAATTTTAGAATCTAGAAATTAATTTTAAATATTGAAAATCTATAGGCCTGTCTCAAAGAGTGGATATTCTCACAAGTGAGCTTTAGCTTGGTGTTGCTAGACTTAGATTTCCCATGTAACCCAGGGAGGGAGGCAGCTGGCTGTTTTCATTGATCCACTGCAGAAGTTTCTTCTCTCCAACCACTGTAGGAAGACCCTTGGTGTTGCGAGGTTAACATTTGCCTTTGGGATATCTCTCAAAATAACAGTTGTGTGGTGAGAACACAGAGCTGCTACTGAGTTCATAGGGGCAAGCTAACGCTTATTATTGCAGGATCTGTGTAAGCTCTCTGGATACAAGAGCCCCAAAAAATATGAAATAAAAGTTTTCCATCTCCAAAATCATAAAAGGGCACAGGGAGCACTTAAACACCCAAATGCCAAAAGGAACAACATTGAAAAAAGCTGTCCAGGCAGGCAGAATGGAGAAGGAAAGAACAAAGCTTAACCAATTTTCTTTTCATTGCACCGCAATGAAGAGTCCAGGACAAATTCTTCTGACTATTTGTTTTTCTCTGCATGGAAAATGACTGAAATTAAACCTGTGGTGGAAAACACCTGGAAAAGAGACAGAAAATATTTCTTCCTTCCTTTGTCTCTGCACTCACTATTTAAATGGTAGTCTTTATTTATACTCATTTATATAGTATATACACATTTATGTACATATATATAAACAGAAGATTAGTCTTGTCAGAATCTGATTCATAGGGCCCAAAGCAGCAACACGATGTGATTTCTCTACTTTTCACTTTGTGGGTGACAACATATGGGTCAGTGGCTAAAAACGAACCTGCTCCATGTATATGTAACTAAACTAAGTAACATTTTTCTAATACAACTTTTTTTTTTAATTTTTTTTTTTTTTAATGTAAGAAATCTCTTTAGAAAGAAAGGAGTGGCTACTTTTAACACTTCAGCCAGGACAAATTTTACTGTGGCCAAGAGCAGTGACCTCTTTGTCAAAAAGAATGACTTACTGGCCAAACAAAATCCATTTGTAAGATTTAAATGAGACAAAAGCAGTGCACAGATCTCTGTGCAAGGCAGAGTGTCACACTCAGACTGCATTGCCTAGTCTGCATTTGCCTTCTCACAACAGACTATCCATAGTCTAGGAAAAATTTTACACTGAAAGAGAAATGATCCTTTTCTTTGTAACGAGATAGGAATCTTTAACAGATGTACGAGTGTTTGTATCGCTTCAAGGTATCCACATATGATTTTAGATTCTCTAAAGCGATTTGTGTTCTTGCCCAGAGTCAGACATCTCAGTAACACAATGAACAAGACAGTTTTAAAGTATGTCGGTTCAAAATCTTTTTGTGATATTTTGCCAGGATTTGCCTTTTTGTTTTTCCCCTTGGGAAGACAGAGGGTCACAAGGCCCCTGAAAGTGGTAGGAGCATAAGTTCCATTTGAAGTCAATAGGATTTGTAATCCTAAATCCCTCAACTGCCTTTGAAAATCTCTCAGAGGATTTATGCCTTGACAAAAACATCATCTTCCCCTTTTCTTTCACACTGAAGTGCCATTTCCATAAAGACAGAGAATCTACACTTTTCCGGTTTAACATGTATAAGCCCCCAATGATATTTCTGCAAGCTACCTACAGACAATACAAAGAACATGTCTGGCAATGAAATATAAAAATAGATGTGAAGTGAAATTTTCAAAAGCACCTTCAGAGACTCCCAATGGGTATTTTCTCCCTAAACACTCCAGTAATTTTGGCGATTTAAATTTCTGATCAGCAAAGCTGCTCCCTTTTAGGACACCTTTTCGTAAAATAAATCACTGCCAAAGCTCCAGTTGAAAGCAACTAAAGCAAGCCTTGGGGCTTCCTGTCCTCCAGTGGCCTGTCACTTACCTAGTTACCCCTACATCCATCTGTTCACACCCTTCTTTCTCCTTCTGAAGTGATTCACTCTTCTCATTTGTGATACGATTCACAAGTATAATTTTATACTATGTGATTTCCAGAAGCATAAAAACCTTTTTCTGTAACAGGAATTAATTTTTTTAAGCAATAATTACAAACAACAATCTAAACTATCGGGTACCTCCTATAATTACCCAACACTGATATCATCTACTAATCTGTAACTATTATGACTAGCTGCACCCCCATGACACCAGAAATAAGTCATGCCTGGAGAAGGCCCATGCAATTTCCAATTTCTTGTTTTCCACAATGTGTACCACATTGTGACTTTTTTACCACGAACCCTTTTTTNAAAAAAAAAGAAAAAAAAAGAAATAAAATGAATCGGCTACTCGCCTGTTCATTAATTTGCCTAAGCAATTTGCTTGCAGGAATACTCTTTCTCAATATAAAAATCACAACAATTATATATCCAAATAGCCGCTTCATATTCTGAAGTGCAAAGGAAGTCTCACGCTCTACAGGAATGCCACTTTGAAGACAGGATTCAAAAGAGAGAAGGACTGTGCAATGGATCTAAATGACTGAAATTAACTTGTATTGCAGTTACCATGCATACGATCACTCCTTTCTAAACGACTTTAGGACAGTATTTGTTAAAAAACCCTACAAATCTCAGAGCAAAAGTGGACTGAAACTTAGAGAATATCATTATGAAGAAAATTCTAGGACACTGGTGTTCTGCAATTTAAGAGGCATGACATCCAATAACAAACCAAAGCGAGTCAAAGAAATTCAGAATCCTAAAAGTGCCTTGAACAATAGAAAAACAATCTACCATCTACCTGTGATTTTGTAGATGTAATATCCTCACCTCATGTGTTCTCAAGCACGAGTTATATGAGCTTCACTGAACATTACAAACAGGAAAAATGAGCAGCTGTCAAAAGGCAAACAGAGAAGCCAAGCGACCCGCGCTATGTATTGTATGCTGTTATCCTCCACAAATCAAACAGCTGATAACTGGCTCTACCAAATCAAAAGAAGCTGTGCAAAATGCAATTGTTAACATTTGTCCTGAAGAAAATACATTCTAGAAAGCTTTAAGTAGTAATGAAATATAAGACTGAAATGGCTTCATGTTACACTTTTTGAGGTTGCTCCAGTACAAACTGTTACAGAATCTCAGTGTCATAGTGACAAATATAACAAATGCAATATTTTGATTTTAAGGACAAAATTACAGCATGCTATCAGCTTGCACTTCTTTTGTATCTGTCTTTCAGAGGAATGAACTGCTGAGATTTCTTTGCATACAATGTTTTTTACTGAAGTGACATTAACTATCAAATACAACCCATTACACATGGTAGAATCAGGGTTACTAGTGTTTCCAGCGATGTTCATCTATGGTATCTACAACTAACGTCTCTTACCATCCCATCCGAAAAGTCTGCTTCTAGTGAGGAAGACAAAGTAGAGAACACTCAATGTTAAGTTGCTATCTTATATCTCTTTTAACCCGTCAATAGCAAGTTCTTTTTCCTGGCATGTCTGTGTTTCCAGTGCTATCCTGGACACCAAAATTAGAGTATTTTTTATTTTTTCCTCCTACCCTTTGGTGGTTGGCCTGGAAATTGGTGAAGTACTGCCACAACTTCAGAATCCATTAAGAAAAAGTGCAAAATGTCACTTACAGTATCTTCATTTGAATCAGCAGCATACATGCAACAGACATTTCTTTTGAAAACCAGTCCTAAAATTCATACATTACATCTGACTTCAAACAACTGTCCCCTTGAGTGCTAGGAAATGCAGTGATTACATTTATGACATTCATTTAGCATGGTTTTAAACATGAAAGAAAACGTACATGAAGATACCTGTTTTAAATTGCACATCACACTGAGATGCATTCTTACAGAGAACCTTTCTAAGCACATATATAATCATTGAATATAAACTGCAATGGATGGGGATTTAAAAATGTGACTGAAAAATATAGAGATGAGTCAAACCCTTAGACATAAAGCACCTCAAGCTGTGACTAAAGTGAGAATGAGATGTAAATATGAATATAGCTCTTCAGTAATGCATGGGACAGACGGAGAAAGGCATAAAGTATATGAGGATATCAAAAAATAGCGAAAGACAACCACAAAATGTACACTAACTTTACCTTGATCAAAAGGCTTGTTTGGATTCCAGTTTCTGAAATAATCATCCTAAATGGGAAGGAGAAAAAAAAAAAGGAAACTCAGGAAAAAGATAATAAATCTTTTCAGTAACTAAAATAACATAACTGAACTAGAAATGAATCAAATCTTATTTTGACCGTAACATTTTTAGCTCCAATCAGATAAAACTATCAGCAGGTTTTGTCCTAAAGAGTCGTAAATGCAGGTTAGAAATTAAAGAATAAAAAAATTATTTTGATTCAGCACCTCAAATTTTTCTTCTGAATTGCTTTTCAAAGTATGCTTGTTATTAAATATTTTTCTGATAGCTCTGTATTATTTTGTATCATTTTTCTGATAATAGAGATAACAATATATTGTCTAGATAACGTAAGACGATCCACACTATCCTCATGTGGTGAACGATGAGTAAAGTAAATCCAAAAATGCTTATATTCATTTGGATACATATAAATCATACCCCTGTGAATGTACAGAAAAACACCAATAATACTTTAAACATTATACTTAAAGTACCGTAGCATCTAGGATCACTTGCAGTGAATACTTTTGCCACAGTTCCCACTATTAATTTATTACAATCTTCTTAAAACTGATGTAAATATATTATTCTGCCAAAAGTCTTGTGGTTCTATTTTACAGAATTCTGATTGGAATTTAAAGCAGAGAAGGTAGGAACTATCGGGAGTGTCCGGATAGATGATTATTCTGCTGCAAACAAATCTCCTTCCAGAAAGAAAGAAAAACTCTTCTGTGTGTCAGACCACTTTGTATTCTATGTACTTAGCAAATATTTACCTGACAGCAAAATTTCCCTCACTTCAGAGTGCCATCAACCCTAGTCCTGAAGAACTGGGATTCAAGGCCACCTGTTATATTTTCTTGCAGCATATTTTGTATATCTCACTTGTGTCCTCTTTGAGGCAACACGATAACAATGTATATAGAATAATGTATTTGAAGGGTAGAAGCATGGAAGATTTCTATAATGCTGTGATATTTTTTCTACATATTAATCTTTATTTTCTTATTAACATAGCTTGTATTCTGTATTCATCTCTTGAGGGCTGCCTCTGAAGAGATGTCTTTATCAGGCTGTCCAGAATGACATCTAGATTTCTTTTTCCTGTAAGAGGGTAACTGAAAACCCACCAGTGTGAATAAGACACCAAAATTTTTCTTCCATAGGGCTTTGTTTCCCATATATCTCCAGTACACTGAATTTCACGTGCTCTCATGCTGTCCATTCACCCTAAACTGGAACATTTTGGAGACGTACAAGTCAGCACGTCCTTCTTTCTGGGTTCAGAACAGCCCATGGGCTGCCATGGGAAGAGTGGGGGATTCTCTGTACCTTCACTAAACACCAAGAAATGTAATTCATGGTAGCATGTTCTTTTCTGAGCCCTATGGCTGGCTTGAGAAGTAGAAAATACTAATGCTTACAGCATGGAGAGCTGTGGGTTGCCACCCTACTCTTTTCTCTCTGCTCTGGGGCAGGCAAGGACACACACACGCTTCCCATAATAAAGGGTCTGGATGTGATTCTGTAGGGCCATTAGGTAGAAATGGAATTCCTTTCTCCAAGTATATTCATGTTCAGCATCTATACTGAATTCACAGATGCTGGCAATGTTCCATAATAACAACAAAGATTATTATTCATAATTTAGTTCAGCTACATCAAAAGTATCTGTACTTTTTCTCCAGAAGAACCAGAAATAGAATCACAGACTTATCTTTGAATCCCACAGCTTTGTTAATACAAAAAACCCCTCACTGTTATGCAACATGTTGTAATTGATTATGATGTACTGCTAAATTCAGCAAGTATTAATCACATTTTAGAATGTGTTGGGTTTTAAGCTTCTTGAGCAGAATACTTTTTTCCCAACAAATTTTTATTTTTTTCTCTTTTTTCTGCCTGCTTACATTTTTTCCTAGGTGTTGCTTTGCTGCTGGGTTTGCTGCGTCAGAAACTGTTAAATAATTCAAATCCCAAGAAAGATTTCTTATGCTGTTGGCATATGGAACCAGTTTTGAAATAAGGCTTGGAAAGGGGGTTTATCTCAATTTCAGTGTCAAAGGAATATTTTACAGAAAATGCACCTTCCTCACAAAAAAAAAAAAAAAAAAAAAAAAAANAACACCCCATCTCTTCTATAAATCTATTCTTTATCTCCTTTATGCAAACTTGTTTAGTATTCCTTTTTGAAAACGGAAACTGTATTTATTTTAGAGTATGCCTGAAACTATAGTGTGATAGCATAGGAAAACGACAAGAAAAAAGATGGAAAAGACTTTCAAAAGTAGACTAGAGAAAACCTTTGAGATTTTCAATATATAAAACTCATTATTATTTATAAGAGTAAATAATGACTGCACATACATTAGAGCAATATGGTCAATAGCAGTTGAAATAACTTATGCCAGTTGGACAACAGGAAATACAGCTCTAGAACTTCACTTTGGCACCGATACCAGCAAGAACTGTAACTGAGTGGTGATGGCACCGTAAAGGTGAAAATTGCCCTGTAGATATGGATGAGCAGAAAATCTATGTCTCATTTAAATACCACCTAAAGCTCTGACTTGAAAAATGTACAGGGCTTTGTGCTAGTGCTCTGCAAGCTGCTGAAATTCACACATTAACCTGAAATGACTTCTGATAGGAGGAGGAACTCTTAACATCTCTGAATCTGTACCATAATTTCACTGCAACTTCCTCTGACAGAAAAACAGCACACTGATATAGCAATGTACAGTGTCTAGACGTGACACTTATTTCCAGGTGTATAACATTATATATATGTATACAAATACAATCAGCTTGATTAAAGAGATTTAACACTCCCATTCAGGAAAACGCCTCCTTGACAAAAATGACTGCACAGAAATCTACGCTTTTATGAGCTTTCTACTAGGACAGGTACTAATACACCACTTAATACCTGAATTATATATGAAACTCAGGTCATTTTAATGTTAACATGTTGAACTCTATGATCTTTAATGCCTCTTCAAACTCTAACCATTCTATAATTCTAACCATGAATCAGTATTAACACATTAATAATTAGCATGTATCAATACATTTCATTTATAACAGAATTAACAGTTGATCATAAGAGTTTAAAGTAAAAACTGAATTACGATATGTTGTAAATACTTTTGTTCATTCTATGGATATTTACAAGTTAAAAGTGAAAAACCTACCTCAACTTCCTGAATGCGTAAGCATTACAAATGAGAAAAGAAAAAAGAATGAAATAAAACAATATAGAAATATGTTAACATTCATCAATTTTCTCCTCGGCGGCCTTTTAAATGTGAAATCACTTATTGCAGATGACCCTCACCTCCAAATGAAATAATCTTCTCTCTTTCTTTTCCGACCTTTCCAACTTTGCTGTCATCACCCAGTTTTCATCTGCTGTGCTATTAACCAGCTGCCATTCTATTAGCACGTTCCTCTCTCCAGTAGAGAGCCCCCCAAAAAGGCATTTTCATTTCCTTTTCGCTGACAAGAACACCAGAATGTGTTTTTCCACATACTCATCTGCTACATACTTCAAATAACAGAGAATTAGTTGGTTTTTTTCCTAGCTGATTTGAAAGACTTGTTTGCTGGACTTTGAAGGGAAGGCAAAACCAGGCATGGATCCATTTCAGTGCAACAGATGACAGCAACTAAGTATTTTTGATGAACAAATATTTAAGAATATCTCCTTGAATAGAATTCACACTTCAACGGTCTTCCTTGTGGTTCAGCGGCTGCATATGACTAAGTCGATCTTTTAATTAACTGAGGGGACTCTGCACACAAAATCATGCATGAAAAGAGAACTGATACCACAAAGCAAAACCCTTAACTCAACCCAGTGGTTGAATCCTACTTCAAGATCTTACTCTCAGGAAATTTAACTAAGAAAGGCTGAGAGAGCTGAGACTCTTTAGCCTGGAGAAGAGAAAGCTGAGGGGAGACCTTATTAATGCTTATAAGTATCTGAAGGGTGGGATGAAGGAGGATGATACCACCAACACAGTCAATAAAGAAAATGATTCTAAGGTAACCTAAGCATGCAAAAGGTGTATTAAAAGGATTGGTTTAAAAGCTCACAAAACCTTTCTTCTTTCTCAGAGGCAGAACTATCAAAAAAGTCTCATTCATCAGAACACATACATTCATCAGAATTCATAGATTGGGTTCTGATTTGCAAAAATCAAACCTTGAACTAGACCTGGGTCTGACACAATTTCCTGTTGGTCACATCAGAAAAGCGAGCAAATAGAAACTGACCCTAAAGGTAGCACGTTAATATGCAACTGCTCTCTCCTATTACCCTCCATATCACTGCAATAACAATGCAGTTAAAAAACTGAAATTAATGTTAAAACCAAACAGATTTATCCTCTTTTCCCTCACAAACTAAGAAACAGCTTCTTCATCTCCTCAAGTTTAAGTGTTTAAGTTATTTCTACCAAACCTACTCAATTGTCACATTTTTTGATTTAGTTATTAACTAAGACTTGATATTTTAGCTTTAATGAAGCACGGTTAATTTAACAAACAGGCATTCATTTTATTTAATTGTCAAAAAGAAGCTCTTGCAAGATGCACTTGTTTATAAATAGAGCCAAACATTAGCTAAATGGGTGCATAAATATTTATATTTTGTTGCATTAATCAAGCTTGTAAATTATTTGTATGAATCAAGCAGAAATGAGATGTTGACTGAAAAAAATTCACAGGAAATTTCCTTTCTTTTGTACCTTTCAGAACGAGTTGAGTTCAGTTTTCTCCCTGAGGCCTGGGAAGAGCCCACAGAGCTGGATGAGCCCACATGAAACCATCATCACTGATCCCTTCCCAAGGAAACGCACATACAAAGGGCCCAACCCAAAGGACTGTCAGATAACCTTTTGGAGATAATCTTCATCTCCAGCTCCTCCCAGCCAACAAGAGCTTAAATTTCTAAGTATCTCCAGGAGGGATGTTTATTAACTCTGGTTTGTAGCTTGCTTAGTATTTTCCTCTTCTATCCTCCATCTCTGATTAAACCTTTTACCCTCATAAAGACCAGCTGGGAAAAGTGGTAATTACCAGCTCATTGCTTTTTTAAAATTAGCTCCAGAAAGATGCAGCTGCATTTTCTGCCTCTCTACCTTGCAGTGCAGAAGATCATTCCAACACCGAGCAGTGTGAAAGCACCAGCTGCTGCTTGCTAAAGTCAATCTAGCCCGTATCATAAATATCTCCCCAAGGCCTACTGCCTGTTTAAAGCAAATAGTTTGTGTCAGCAAAGTACACATTTTTTATTTATTTAATAGGAGGAGAAAATATTTTACCCACTGAGTACTTCAGGGAATAAAGTTTTCCCTGTGGTAGCTAATGACCAGCAGTGTTAATAGTGGACTCCAAATTCCCAAGCACGTTAAGACATCTCTAACCACCCCTGAGCTCGCTCGTTCTCTCCTGGGAATCAGAGAACATGCATCCAAATGTGATGCTTTTGCTTGGTGAACTGGTGGCGCTTGTGCTGTTGATATTTCACTTTCAATCTGGTAGGGGAAACCTTTGAAAAGTAATAGTTTAGTGATAAGTAAACTCAGAAAGTGCAGGAGCGAAGGAGTTTACTTAAAGAGCAAGCAACACAAAGTGGTGAGATGGAAAGAAACCACTCCAGGATGAAGCATACCATGTGTAATAAAAAGTCTGAATATATCAGAACCTGTCCAGAATGCTGTAGGTAAGCCATCAGTAAAAAAAATAATAAAATGCTTTAGTCTTTAATAAGAACAAGTGTATTACGAAGTGTCGCGACAGACTCATATATAATGCTGAATCCATTAATACCTGTTTAATGATAGCAATTTAAAATCCATAAATACATATCCAAATAAGTCCTCAGATCTGGATGGCATAGAAAAGACGCTTGACAGTGAATTACAATCATGATGTTCAATGAGACTCAAATTCTCTGAGTACATACATTTCCTTCAGCTACCACACAAAAAAAGAATTTCTTCTGCTTAATGTGGCCCATTCCCACCTTATTTTTATAACTTTAAAGGGTTTTTTTGATGATTGTTGGACTTTTATGCTGCTATATTAGGAAATAAGATTTCTCCCTCCTGTTTTGCTGGAAGATTTTTCCAGAAGTTTCTGTAGGCAATACTAAGAAGGCAAAACTTTCAGCATAGGCTTTCTTTACCCACAGTCACAATGATTCATTGGGACAGCAAAAATTTCAGAAATAAAATAACAAAATGTTGAAAAACTATTGAACAATAAGTTGCCACTGAGTCCTTGTCAGCTAGAATAAGAATCCTCATTCTTTGGAACTCAATCATATCATCTTTTGCACAAAAATCTTCCAGATGCTCTATTGTTTTTTTGATGAAAAGACAAATATAGTAAGAATTCAAAATATTTCTTAAAAAACCCAAACCCGCTCTTTGTTTATCCATAAGACTGAAGCCAGAGGGTATGTCTACAATGTCGAGGGCAAACAGATGCTCATTTACTCTGCTTGTGCTTCAAGCAGGATGAATGAGGGCCAGCTGTGAGCCAGAAGCTATAGAGCTGCTTTAGCACAGCACTGTGCCAGCACACACAGCTGATGTATTTGAGTGGCTGGAACAATCACACAACTGTCTGCACTGGCTTGTGTTGAAATACCTAAAACTGAGAAAAAAAAAGCCCTGGTTTGATTATTTTTTGCTAGGCCTTTTAATAGACTAGATTTAAATATACATTAGCACTCCTGTCTCACCTCTTCCTCTCATCAGCATGTGCTAAAAAGCCTCTTATCTCTGCCCAGAGTTAAATAATTCTTACTAAATTCACTTTCATCAAGTTTTTCACACTTTAGTATGTCCCACCAGCCACATCAGGTTACGCTGAAAGCTCTCACAAGTCCAGAAAGGTAAAATTCAGGAGTCTCCCAAGGCATTGGCTCACTGAGCCTTGCTGTGTTGGATGCTGTACTGTCACAGATGTCACAAGTCCAAGACCAGATTGAAAAACAGAATGCTACTCAGTTGCTTATGTTGTAAATTAACAACACAGACCCACGAGCTTCAGTCCCTCCATCACACAGAACTGTCTTAGAGGCACTGCAGAGTCACATTCAATGCAATTTTTTCTCCCTTCCATGACCTCTGCAAAGGGCCCCCATCACGGCTCTCGGAGAGACAGCAAGTGGAGGGAGGAATTAGGACAGAAGGAGAACAGGCAGTGGGATACTCCTAACAAGGCCAGAGGATCAGAAGTATCACAGTGATGATTTACTGTCTCAGCTGAACCAATTTCCTCCTGCAGTCGGATCCTGGGGCTATCTGCAGGGAAGCTCAATAGTTACTGACCCCTGAATAAATGTGTAAGGTCCTACTCTCTCCAGCTTTTTTTCCCAGACACTTGAGAGTTTCTGATTTCTCTGGTTACTCTGTGATTATACTCTGATGCCTACAGCATGTTTATGCAAATCCCTACTTAACCAGAACTCCCCATTCATCACAACAAACTTGGTTGATTCAGCTTCTGAACTTCAGGCAGGGTTCCCAGTGCTAGATGGTAAATTAACTTGAAAATCACTTATTTTGAACAGGACTGTGTAGGTGGCAAACAGGAGACATGTAAAAGGAAGAAAAAGGTTCTGCAATTCTGAAGGGAGCTACAGGATTGCTGAAGAGGGACTCTTTGTCAGAAGTGTAGTGATAGGACAAGGGGTAACAGTTTTAAATTGGAAGAAGGGAAATCTAGATTAGATATTAGAAAGAAATTCTTTGCTGTGAAGTTGGTGAGGAACAGGTTGCCCAGAGAAGCTGTGGTTGCCCCATCCCTGGAGGGGTTCAAGGCCAGGCTGGATGGGGCTTTGAGGAACCTGCTGTGGTGGGAGGTGTCCCTGCCCAGGGCAGGGGGGGTTGGAACTGGATGATCTTTAAGGTCCCTTCCAACCCTAATCATTCTATGATTCTATGAATTCTGGGACAAAGAGGGGTGAAGCTCCACAGGGTGCCAAGGCAGCAAGAGCTGCAAATCACAGCAGCTGTTCGTGGGCTTCTCACCGAGGAGTTCCCACCCAAGGAGCCAAATTCAAGCAGGAAGGTACAGGGTAGCAAAGCTGAGTACCCTCATGGGAGTCCAGAGAACAAACATTTATCAGCAAAACAAGCTTAAGAGGTCCCTCTGACGAAACAATACTTGGTACTTTTATTATCAGCCGTGGAATTTATATAACCCAATTAAAAAGCTAAGGTCTGCCATGGAACCTACTCAAGTCAGTGGAGTTCCAGAGTTTTCAGAGCACTGGGAAAATACAGCCAAGACTACTGGGTCTTTTATTTCTTAGGTAGGAAATACACACCCCCCTCTTCCCTATGAGCTTTGCGCAGGCCCTCAGTTTGACTCACGAAGAACTACTTAAATTGTGCAGCAGCTTCAGCACAGAACACAGATAAAAGCAGCCCTGGGAACAGTTAACTCCCACTTTCACCAACCGAGTAGCACCTAGTCAAACTGGAGACGAGACGCAGAGCCAGAGATTACAGAAATATATTTCCCCTGCTTCCAGGTGAAATACCTTAAAGCAGCATTAATTCTGACCTCTGAACTAACACTGCGCATGAATTAGCAACTGGGGAGAGAGGCTAACACTGAATGCAGGGATCCTTAAAAGGGTTCCAACTAATGCATAAAAATAACACGAGTGTCCACCACGTGAACTGAAGATGCCCAAGTTAAGAATGTGGCCTGCTGTTGTTTTCTCACATGATTATTTGCTTGTTTTCCACTTATCAAAACCACTGTGCCTGTATCTAGGATTATTATAGTTAATATTGGTGAAGAATGGCCCCCTGCAGGGTCTCTCTATAGAGAGAACAGTATTGTTAATAAATCAGATTTTCAATAGGTGTAATATTTAAAACATACCTTGAAAAGAGAGTTCATAAACTCTTTCCACACCTTAATTTTCATTCAGAGACTCGAATTACATACTTTGAAAGCAATTGTTTTTAGGCAGCTTGAAAGCCAAATACATTAAGCTTGAAGGTTATAAAGCCATTGGCAATGTTACTTCACTTTCAGTATCCTTGTTGCTCTGAGAGTACATTTGCAGTAGCTGTTTATGACAGATTCAGTGGCCCTTTTTAGCTGAACATTTTGGGTTGTATCTGGAGAACAATGTCTGCATAAAAGAATGCTAATGCTCCCATGGCTTTCATATATGAGAACAGTGAATAACAATTTGCATAGGGATCAAATACGTAGAGTTATTTTCTTGTTTTATTTTACAAGAGGTCTTCAGATATCTGTTTTGAGTCATGTGATCATTTTTTAACTTATTATTATGGAAATAATCTCATTATGAGATAAAGCAATAATTCTCCTAGTATCAAAATTATAGAAAGAAAAGTTATTAATAAAATCATACTTATATTCCACTTAGATATACAAATTCCAGCGGTTAAAACATACAAGAGAGCAAACAGCAGTTGAATAAAATCATGTTATCTAACTTTGATATTTAGTGACAGAATTTTCTGAGATCTGTAGAGAACGTTTAACTAGTTATTATGTTCTAAGTCTTTAAAATGACTTCTCTAAAGGCATAACTAATGCCTGGAAAGAGACTGTATGAATTATACTGAATTATGAGCAATCAACAGTCCCTGAAGAGTATACATGCAAAATGTAAAAACACGTAGTTTTATCGCATTTGTAGTTTCAAGAAAAATCTAGCTCCAAGAATTGTTGATAAAAACCTTTGCAAAAGGTGAAATCAAACCAACCATGCTACTGTGAAAAAGGACAACTTTGCAGTTCCTTCCTTAGTATTTTAAATTTCTTAGAACTGCAGCACGAAAAGCAGTCATGGTCAACTAGTCTATGAAATAACCAGCTTCTGGCTGTGTGAGGCATTTGTACACATTTTCGGATCAGAAACCCTGTAAGCCATTACAAATGTGTGGTTTTCATTCCAGTTCATAATATCAGTTAGTTAATTGTCTATAGCATTTTATTTGTTCTAACCAAAGAGAACACAACATCAAAAATCATTATGAAAAACTGACAGCAAGCTTCATGGAAACCCAACAGCTAAATTCATTCCAGTATCTGAAGGGAGCTACAGGAAAGCTGGAGATGGATTCTTTGGAGATGGACTACTTCCTATGTAGTCACAGGATGAGGGTTAATGGTTTTAAATTGGAAGAGGGGAAATTTAAATTAGGAAGAAATTCTTTGCTGTGAGGGTGGTGAGGCACTGGAACAGGTTGCCCAGAGAAGTTGTGGATACCCCATCCCTGGATGGGTTCAAGGCCAGGCTGGATGGGGCTTTGAGGAACCTGCTCTGGTGGGAGGTGTCCAATGACCATGGCAGGGGGGTTGGAACTGGATGACCTTCAAGATCCCTTCCAACTCTAACCATTCTGATTCTATGATTCTATGAAATGCTTGCAAGCAGTTGCTGCAACCAGAAATCCTGTCCTCCCTCAAGAAAGTGCTCCTCACTTTGTTTATCACCAACTTCATTATATGGTAGATTACTTAAAATACCTTGGTTGGCGTATAAAAGTTATAATATAATGGGATTTTCCATAATAGTTGGGCCTGGTTGATTCAAGTAAAGTTCCTCATGACTCAGTTTTGTTACTCACAGAGTTGTATTATCTCTACCCAGTTCCTAAAAAAACACAGGAGGTGCATGAATGTAACATTTTACTGAGAGTGTCTCATCAATCTCTTAAACCAATGAAATAAACCAGATTACTCTAAATCTTAAGGAAGTAATTTCTTGTGTCCGCTGTAAAGTAACAACAACGAAAAGTAACCTTTCATAAATGATTGCTACTTGCCATCTGGTTGAAGCAATAGTATTTTGGAGAAAACTAGGTTTTGTTGGAATGGTATTTCAAAAGATTTAGCTCAAATAATCAATAAAAAAGAAAAAGAAGAAAAAAAAATGGTAAGATAAAAAGGCCAAAGACGCAAAATATTCTAGTCCAGGCAAAAGATAGCTAAACTGCAGTAATGGCTCCAGTGGGATTTAAATGCCAAGGCTGTTAGCATTCGCAGTAAAAAGCTTTCCATTTGCATTGATCCTATTTATTTTTTTTTAAGGGAAGACAGCACCTGACTGCCCAATTTATGCACAATTTGTTCTCAAGAAGTCCACAGAACACTGTCCAAAGGCAACTTCAGATCCATGCTCAACATTTTAATCCAAACTAGAGTTCCACTTATATTTGCAATGAAAAAGATGATCCAATAGCTTAACTTGCACACCTGTATTTGTGAGCAAGAGTCCAAACCAAAGGCAACATCACAACTGATGGGTAAGGATCTCACTCCATTTGACCACTGCGACCATCTTAGTATCCTCCCCTCAAGAAGAGAGATGTGACCCCTCACATCTTCTACACCAGGCCCAGAATATGGTATAATGATCAATGTTTTTCCAACTTCTCTTACCCTGCATAAATATTCCATGTGGATAACTAGATTTCTAAATATCGATAAGCATATTCACAAAAGGATGCCTCCCTCAAAGAAATAAGAATTAAGATATAAATCTAAATTCTCAGGATTTATGATAATCTTATTTCATGATGGGTTATGACTCATCGCTATCAGATAAGCCCATGGAGTTCAGCCCAAAACTCCTGTTGCAGAAACATCATTATGTCAGTCACAAAGCAATACTAACAAATATTATTACACCAACTATGCTCAAACCATCCTTCTACTTTGTTTCAGAATCATGACAAAGTGAGCAGAAAGACTCAAACATGATATATGGCTGTCGCAAAACTTCAGAAACCATTTAATTTATGCTTTCATTGGCTCTTGACTTTTTAAAATTCTTAATTGCATACATAGGGAATTTCACCCAGTGCACCCTCCAGAAACAATATTCAGTGCGAACGCTGTCAACTACTTGCACACATTCAGAGCTGCTCAGAAAAGCATAAATTAAAAGTATGAATTACATATTGTATTAAGCTTCCATAGCCATGACTATGGTGATAAAGCAGCACTGAAGCTAAGCTCTTTGAACAAATTGAGAAAACTATGTGACCTTTTATTTTTTACAGGAGCATGCTCCTTGGATCAAGGACAGACATCTGAAAGTCTCCTGTAGGGAGATATAATCCACTCTTGAACTTGCCAGAACATACGCCTCTGCGTCAGTGCTAAAAGGTCAGTATGTAGTGGGGTATGGCATGAATGAACAATGACATGAGAAAGTAAGATGTAGCAGAACTTTATTTTGCAGGAACCTTCTGACCAAGTTGGTAAGGCTCAAGAGAATATACAGCTCGCAGATCTCAAAAGGTATTTTTGAACTGCTCTGCTGCAAACAGAAGTATGTTCCTGATCTTCAGACATTACATTTGCTCACTGTTAAAGGGATTAAATGATGAAATAAGTCAAAAGCAAACCAAACCAGCATTTTAACAAAGAATAGAGCCCAAAATAAAAAGCACCAAGAGTCACCTGAAGAGTATTGAAGGTCAGAAAGACTTCCTCAGGAACAAGAGAACGTTTGAATTTTGATCAGCTCTAATTTTACACCTGAGGTTTAGTACAACTAGTTACTTAATTCTAACAACTGAGAAAATAGTTCAAATATGCAGTGTAACTAATCTCCAAACCTCAGAGATGTAAAATCAGAAGAAATATGTATCTTAGAGAGCAGCTGCATCTACAGAATATAGGATTAGGTAAATGAGGTGAAGATCTCCAGAAATACATTCTAATTGAACCTTCCCTCCAACACAGACACACATTTATTATGAATTTCACACATTTGTGAAGACTACAGTGAGTAAACCTCAACATTAATCTCTTACTCTTAAAACATTTTTCTGTTCAACGCCATACACATTTTAAACAACTCGTTTCCTGGTTCCATGGACTGTACTACAAAAAGGTTTGAGGCAGATGCTTTACAAGTAATTTAACCAGCTTTAGAAAAGACAAATATATTTTTTTTTTCTGTCTTTAGTGACCTAATTAATGAATACGTGCCTCAAATGCTCTTCATAAACAATTCTTCATGCTGCTAAGCCCTCTACTTCATTCATGAGTGTCACAAGCAATGGAAAACTCAGAATCTCCAGCAAAATAAATTGTTTTCTTTGCAAAATTTTAATGCAGATTTCTTTAGTAAATATCAGTATTCCCAAGCCAAGCGTGAAGATTTAGAGTCACACTGAGATTTGTTTCAATACGGGCTTAGGGATGAGTTAATTCTAACAGATTTTAGCAAATATCTAGATTTTAGTTAAGTGTCCTGATATGGTTCAATCTCATCTTTATTAGATTTGTTGTTGGAGACAAATTTAGCATTATCTTCACATTGCCCAAGCATTGTCTTTTCCCAGATTTCTAACTCCCATCTGCTTCCATGGAAGGCAAAATTCTCTACTTTTGTGTCGTAAGAAGGTGATTTCTTCATCTGCAGAAATGATCAGGATAGCAGGTGATGGCTTTTTCTCTTGGTTGTATAAGCCAGAATTAAAGTGGGGTTTGGGAGGTGTTGGAACTTATAGAAAACATTCTGAAACTTCCCAATATGCAAGACCATCTTAAAAATACACCCACAAGATTTAAAATACTAAATTCCCTAGCAATACAGTGTCATTAAAATACCGCATGGAATTAAGACACAGGTTTTACTAAGGCAGATAAAATAGTTTTTACATTAAAACTGCAAAGTCTATTTGCAGGTCCTCTAAAAAAGGTTTCATCCATAAACACCATAAAATCCACAAGACAAACTTAATCTCCACAAACACTATGAAATTGCTAATTCATAAACATTTGAGATTTCTGAGCAGCTCTTAGTTTTAGGAGATCAAACAGAGTTTGAACAGCTCATTATAACCCAGGATTTTCTACACTGAAGCTACTTCTTAGTAGCTGTACACTCTTATTAATTGTACAGTAAGGTCCTTCTCATTGTTCACCCCATTATCTAAGGAACAATTTGAAGATGTGTTAAATTTGTTACAAGCTAATCACAAAATGTGAATTGTCACTGTGTTAACACGAAAACATAACGCAGAAACTTTTACAATTGCAAAGAAATAAACAACTGGGAAGTGACCTGGTTCTAAGGGAATTAAAGGAAGTCAGGAATGTGAATGCTCAGCTGCAGTGATATTCATTTAGATTATTACCTTGCTTGGCATTGTCATTTCTGAAATTGTATTTTGGCAGATTCCAGGAATGCTGTCAAGCCATTTGTCAGCTCAGTCAAAGATAACATGAGCTGGTAGAATATTTCAACGTAGGTGAACTCATTTTCACAAACATATTTTGAAAAGTGTTTGTGAGGGAAACTGCAACCTGAAATGAAGAGACAAAATCCAGCCAAATGAAAAATATCTTAGAGAATTTTAATACCAGTTTGAGGATTGGAAAAGTCTGCCCTATACGAGACTCTCCAAAATCTCCCAGTTTGTTTAGTCCTTCGAAAGTTATGGTTAACCACATGGAGACATTAAGGCCACCACAGCTTTACGGTGGATGCTTAAAAGGAAACTGGGTCCTTAGCATCAGCCTGGTGGCTGCATGCACTTGTTTTCAGTTAATAAAATGCAAATCAGGGTTTACTGTATTGTTTTTTTCAATTTGCACAAGGAGGTTTGCAGATGCACATTACAGAAGGGAAGAACACATGCAACAAGGCTCCTACAGCCCAAATTCTGACATTTCCATCAAGAGGCAGCATAGTGTTCCAGTGGTGGATTTGCAGAACTGAAATTCATGCTGAGATGCTGAGGATCCAACAGCTGCTCTGCACATGAAGTTCACACCTTGCTTTAGTCAGACTCCCTGAACTGATCTCTTGGTCATTAGATAGACTTATCTCAAAGCACGCCTGGTTTCTCCTTTCATCCATAAGGAATCCATTTCACACAGTCTGCTATGTGAGTAACAGCACAGTAACTGGAGACAACTGGGAGACTTGCTTCCATGGCATACTTTGATGTAAATTAAAATGCTGGTGAAGAAACGCCCTGTGCTCACTGTAAGCTAATTTCAACAGATCCTGATTAAAAATTGGATGATTAAAGAGTTTGATTGTGTGAGATGGACTGTTGTGGGCTTCACCAATGGTACTAACTGAAGAGAAAGTGATGGGAAAGTCTGATGCTGTCCTGGCTTGAGTGAGAGATGAACCCAGAAAGTGATGTATAACATAGCAGGATGATGGTAAGCAGGGACCTCAAGAACAAGCTGCCAATAGACCATATTCTGGATTTTTTATTCATTCTTTTGCTTATAGCAGACCCTCCTCTGAGAATACATCTATAGTTCACCTTTGAGAAAGACTGATACATCCTGAATATTGCTGGAAGGCATCATTATACATCTGTAACTATCCTTTCAAAAATCACGACTCATTAATCATGACAAGAGCCAGGAAGAGCCTGAATAGAACGGCCACAACAAGTCTCACATCTGCTTAGGATGAACAAAGATACACCCCACACAAGCATCCCTGCATGACCCAGTACTGCTTTATTTGGCCATGTCACACTCAGTATAATCTCCTCTTCCATATACCTACAAAGAGATTACAAAAATGATGCTATTCACTTTTAAAATGCTTCACACTATTGTCAATATACTTAGACATCTCAAACAATCATATTCAATGTTCTGTGTGATTTTTTGTCACTATGAAGTGTGACCTTGCAGTGTGTTTTCCTGGTTACCATATGCTGTGATTATGTTTTCAACTGCAGCCTTTTACCTTCATTTAAAACCACCTCCACTTACTGGTTTCCAGTTTATTGGATCTAGCTTTGCATGGTTAACCTAAAATTCCTGCCTCAAAAAATCATCAAAATCTTAAAAGAAGATGAGAAGGCAAAATGTCATTAATCATAAGTCTTCATAATTTTGTATTTTAAGACCTTTAGCATCTTCTGAGTACATCTTCAAATTTACAGCTTTTGTCCTGAAGGTTTGTACTAACATTACAGAGGACTGCACAATTACCTGTATATCTTTTATTTCTTTCTGCAAGGTTCATTGGTTCTACATTTTACAAATGCTGTAAAGATTTCTCTGCTGATGATTCCAGCAACAGAATGAGTGTTTACTGAAGATTGTTACCAGTTGTTTTTGTTCTGCACCTACTGCTTCAACCTTAGTATGCAACTTCCTGAAAGAATTCTCAGGACCTATGTTTCTTTACCTGGGCTCAGATTTTCTTCCTGGTTTTACATTTAATCAGGCTAAAAAGACATTTGCTGTCACTAATCTGTTAAATTTCTTCCAACTTCACAATAGTTTCCAGCCACCCACACGAATTTTTTTAGAAACAGAGAATTTACAGTTACTCTCTTCTGTCTCTCTCCTGTTTTCATCCAAATATTTATAACTTGATCTTCAGGATACACACTAAGTTTTTTTATTTCCTTTTATTATGACCTCAGTCTAGCTTTTTGGCTTTCTGCAACTGGCATCTCCCATGTATTCTCACTTACTATCTTTCACATCGGCATTTCTTCAATGTGTTTTAGAAAAACAACTCCTATTCTGCCTTCTATTTCACTTCTGGCTGTCACCTAGGTACCATGATTTTTCACTGTCTGTCCTGACGCATTTGATGGATTCTCTCTAGGGTTTCTGTCTCCTATGTGTCCTTGATATCTTTAATTACCTATTTCTCTTCGTTTACTTTGCACTCACTGGGACAGATTATATTCTCGGCTATAGCAATATAAACCAGGAGTACGTGAACTGAAATTAGCAGACTCGTGCAGATGTGAAAGTGATAGAAATGAGAGCAGAATATGGACTAAAGTATTAATGCCTAATTTATTTCTATACAAATAACAGAAAATCATGCTGAGCATTTACAATGTTTCCTCCTAAACTTAAGCACATGATTCTTTTGTGAATGTATAGGTCATCTGCAGCAACAGTATTGGGCAAAACAATGGTTCATTATTTGCTGGTGCTGTAGACAAAAACCAAAGAATGTTACGTCTTTTACATAGCTGTCAATAGAAGGAAAGTTTGAAGGAATTTCCTTCAAACTTGAATTTATTATTTAGGAGATACTCGCAAAATCTTGTCTTTCTTCACCATCCTGCCACCTCTAGATTCTTTGCAAATTTTTTGTCGCTGATTATTTCTACCAAAGTACCCATCAGCCAGACAACGGATTGCCTTCCACTTCATATTTCAAAACCAACTAATGTTAGCTTTTAGAAAAATCCAAATCAGACTGTAGTTTATCTGTTTGAAGATTTAATCATCCATTTAATCATCTATGGAAACTGAACTGAAGAATTTATCTTCAGAAATTTGGATGGGTGCTACAATGCAATCCTACGGGACATACGTCAGTAACTTGCCGCCAGTATGCTCAGAAATAACACTCTCAGTTTATGGCAATTCCAGTATTCCCATTCATATAAGAATCTAGTTTCAGTTCATTCTAGCCATGCAGTAACATTATATATTTTTCATTCAATGTATTAAAATTTCCGGTTCACTAGGAAGAAATCCTCCAAGTGCTTCTAATCCATGATTACTTCCAATGTGATATTAAAACTTTCAAGTCTCTCTTCTTTTATGCTGAAAGGCTGAAAAACACCTTTGCTAAATTGCTAGTTTTTTTCAGTTTATTTTACCATTAGTTGGTTCATGAAGACATACACAGCAGTGGTGGTCAACCTGTGATTTACCAGCATGAAGAAGCAGCCCCCTGAATGCAGACACATTTATTTTCTTTGCAACAAGACAAAGCGTAGAAGGAAAGAGGGATGCAGAACGTGAACTGTGTTGCTGTGCCAATACCATAGGACATCTTTGGCAGCAGCAGATGGACAGGAGATTGAGCATCATTTCATCAGCAAAAAGCACAGGGCTGGAAACACGGTGTGGGGCAGGAACAAATGCAAAACCCATATACGGGGGCAAAAGATTAAGGGTTGTTGAGATGTGGAATGTGTTGAGGACGCCCTAAGGCTACCGGCAGGTCAGATGAAGAGATACGCACACACACTTGCTTCCAGGTCAGGTCTTCTGGACAGGTTGGACTCGATTGTGCTGGCCCCCAGGGCAAGCGAAGTGGGAGCGCTGATGAAAACAATGAAGGGGAAAGGTCTCTGGATCTCTTATCCCAAAATTTTTGGCCACATAGTTTTACAGGCTGTGCACACAGCTGTGATCTTGAAACTTATTTTTCCATAGATGGCATGGTAAACTTCAAAGGCAACTCTGAGGGCTGAGCTACTACAGGTATCTCTCCAGCTCAGAAGATTGATAGCTAAAATATTGTTTTTATTAACACCATATATATTCACCTGGGTATCATAGAGTATGCTTAGCTTTTCTGGAACGCATAGCAAAAAAGCCTGAGATAGAAGAGGGAAAGAACAGGGCTGGATATACATGCAACATAAATTTGCTTCCAAAGCAAGAATCACTCTACACTGGCTGCCTCATATATCAACATTATTTGTTTCAGTTCTCCAGTCAAAATAAGGTAATTTCAGAAAGAATCTGGAGGGTGGTCTGTGGACCTCTCACCTCCTGGGTCAAATCCATATAAATCCACAAAATACCAAATTCTACTTAAAACAATTTCCTTTGTTTTTAAGTGTGACTGCCTCCCCTTTTGTATGCTAAGCAAGTTCTTAACATTGTTTATTTACTACAATATTCTCTTTAGCAATTGGAGCAAAGTACCACAGCAGCAGAGTGGCACGATGATTGATTCTACACTTGAAAGTGATTTGGAGATGAAAACACATGGAGTATTGTTATATATTCAGTTGCTGTGATGTGAGGAAAGTCTGACTGCATTAGGTACAGTCTGCAATTTTTTTAATGGGTACTTAATTTTTGCCATAAGCAATTTTTGCCCTTAAAATAAACAAAGCCAACCAAAAAGTAGGGAAGTACATTTATTTTCATTATTAAACCTCCAGGGGTTTCAATATGTGTGTTTGCTGAGGGTGGTTACTCACATAATATGCCTCTGACTGCTCAAGTTCCAAAGAGCCTTCTTGTTCCAGCACATTTCCAAGCCTACGCAAGCCCACAGCGCAGCCCTCCCCATCCTGTCCCAGCACTCCACTGGGATGAGCCTGATTAGCCGTTCCCCTGCTGCTGCAGTAAAATGCTGCAGAGCAGCTGATGGATATATACAGGGTGTGAATGAAAACAGCTTCTACAGCCATCCATAAACTCAACTCATTTGAATTGCTAGCTGTCTGCTACCTGAGAGGAACACCAAAAAAAAAAAAAAAANTATTAGTTTAGCTTTATCACCCGGTATGGCAAAGCGAATGACTAGATCCTGACACAACCCTGGGTATCACATCTGATAACAACTAAGGTATGCATTTCCCAACAACCAAAAATAATGTGACAGCATCAGGTTCCCTTTCCTCTGGAGCATACGCTCTTGATCAACAAACATCAGAGATAATTTTCTGATGATGGATAACCTATCATAAGCATGAAAAGAGAATTTGATAAAATAAATAAACCAGGACAGAACAGCAGATATATTGCACTGCAGTGTTCAAAAAGAAGCTAAATGTTCCTGCAGAACAGATTTGCTGAAATTCTGACAGCTAGATGAGGAGAGCTGACCAAACCTTGAAGGCGTGCGAATTGAGGCTGCTTCTATGAACTTAATCTGACTCCAAGGTGTCTGAGTCTTACGGAAAACACACCCAAGGCAGCAGGAGGGAGAGATAATGAATTGAAGTATAGAGAAAACAGAAGATGTTTCTGTCTCCCAATCAACACCCATTTAGTTTTTGGAATTTTTTCTTAATCAGTGCCAATGTGCTCTGTACACACACCAAAACAGGTGCTGACAAAGGTTCTTCAGTTGCACTCACACTGCCCAATTAACACTACAGGATAGTAACATCACCAAAAGTAGAATTTGGTCCATTTTTTTCTTTTAGATAATAGTTATTTTTATATCATATACAAATTGCAGGGCTTTAGCCTTTCCATTATGTAATTTAATTGTCATCCTCTCCCTCCTTTACACAGAATAAAGATAAATGCCTTTTTGGCTTCTTGGGTTTGGATCCTTCAGATAGACAAAGCATGGATGAACATATTAAACACTGGAGTTGTTGTGTCCTGGTGAGAGTGAGAGGATCATTTTTTTTGCTTCTTCTGACCTGCTATAGAAATCTACAGCCCATTAATCATTTCTGAGCTCAATCCCAGTGTGAGGTGGGAGCAGAGCAATTTACTGTGTCTGCATTAGATTTTTTTTTTTCATCAGGCTTTTATACAGCTCAGTGGAAGAAACTAATACCTATAAACTTAACAGGAATGTATTTTTGTTGAGGCTATGTTGCTCTTACCCAAATGTAGAAATGAATAATTAAGTCTCTCTTAAATAAGCATCCATCGTATAATAAATCCTATAATCATTCATGCCATAAATTGAACTAATTAAATTAGAGATGTTTCTTCCCTAATACACAACAGATATGTAAGCACTGAGACAGCAGAGTGATGTTCATAATACAAATGCCTACGCAGATTAGCCAAATCAGACAGGTTCATGGATACCGTCACTGGCAAAATGGATTAACTGTGCACCATAACTTTCAGAACGAATCCTTCATCTTCTTTATTCATGATGCACTTTCTCAAAGCTGTACATTCAACAGCTATGACTCTGTATTACAGTAAGAGCATTTCCTTCCTTCAGTTAGTAGTTTAGTAACACAAGATTCTTGAGCTCAAACTGGGCATTCATATTCTCTATCACTACGGGTAATAAGGCATAAGCAGAAAGTTTTTTTCTTCATTTTTCTTCATTTTTCTTAATTCACTATCACATGGAAAAATATGTAATGTAGCATCCAGCAAAATATTCCTATGTGCCTAAATGGCCAAAGTCATCGGTAAAATCCAGCTGTTGAAGTCTCACAAAGCATTTATAAATAACAGCCACATGCAAACAACAGCTTTTTTTTTTTTTGCCTTTTTTATTTTTTTTCTTTTTTTTTTTTTTAATAGGGAACTGGTCAACATAAGCAGAAGACAGCAAGGAAACTGATCCTGTATGTTTTTCCTGTAATTCTCCCAAATGCACCATGAATTCACACACTGCCTAGGACATACATATGCATAATTACTCTTTCTCTACACATTGGATTCTACTCATGCCTTGGTGCTGCAGAGAACATATAGAGTGAACCTCTAGGTTTTGGAAGGTGTTACTGAACAGGGATCTTCGGAGGAATATAACAGACTCACATGACTTAATTGCTACCTCTAAACAATCTTTTTTATTTTTTTTTTTACTGTTGCTTCCCTACTTGCTTCAGTAATTTTCTGTTATTTAAAATGCTGAATGCAAGTGAAACAAATGCATGCATTAGGGAAAACAAACAATGCCACTTCCAGACATCAATACACGCTGCCAAACACACAACTGTAATAATGGGCACATTATATATTCCTAATGTTTCTTATTAATCAAATCTTGTTTGTGTTAGAAGAAGGAAATAACTGTATCCAAATTAACTTGCCAATGTGCTAGCCATTAATAAGTACATAGAGTGAACACTCATGGAATGCAATTATGTTACCAAAGTAATAGCACTGCAAAAATAAAACACAAGATAGGTGATACAAAGAATGAAATGCATTCTCAGCTGCATACAAAAAGGTATTTTTGCAAGTTCTTATTCATCCAATGATAATTCCTTAGAACTAAAGATATCTGTAGTCCACTTAACAGTTCAGATAGAGGGTTAGATGCTCCCAGGTGGGACAGTGACACAACTGAGAGGTAAGTGTTATAGTTTATGTAGTTTATGGCAGGAAATTCAAAGCCTAAGTATATTTGGCCTGGACACGTAGAAAGTACACAGACAACTCCATCTGTAATGCTTAGGGTTCTGTACAAGAGTACTGGTTGATGAGATGTGAAATGGTTCTCTACAAACGAGTGCAGGAAAACTATAGATTTAATTCTCCCCATCAAGCAGAAGGCATCAGAAGCAATTTGCAAAGAGTGGCTGGTTCTGGAGGTTATTCTGCAGGATCCTTAGGAGAGAGCTGATGTGTGGGTAAGAAAGGTTCTTGAGTGGTAGAGAGATTTGACTGCCATAAACCAAAAAAAAAAAGAAGGGAGAACAAATTGTAGCTGTTTCATTATTTCAGGGGAAAAACTAGGAGAGACTTGGAAACCTTTGCTTTACTTCAATGGACAGTTCCTTAGACCTCTTTAGTCATGCTATCACAGCTTAACATCCTGTAATCTCACTTCCAGAGATCACTTTCAGCCATTACTGGGAATGCAGATCTCCCATTCTCAAGCATTTCAACATAGAACATATGGAGACAATTTACAGAGGAATTCTAATCCTTACTAAGGTAACAAGAATACATAGACGCTGCTAAAACCGCCATTCACTTTATGTAATTGGATTAAGTGTAGAAATAGACCCTACCAGGTATAAAAGAAATAATCATTTTTCATAGCTACACTACATTTTTACTTTAGTTTCCTAAGGATACACTGTTTAAACATTCCTTCTGTGCTAGCGCTTGTGTACAAGTCTACAAATCCCCTTTGCCACCAATTTCTGAATATACTGACTGATTTTAAATCAGTGTGGTACAAGGGTAGGGGTCTGAAAGATAACTACATTCCAACATGAGAGATGGATGAGTTGCTTTTCTAACTGCCCCTAATAGAACACTAAGGGAGAGGCTGTGGTATGAACACATATATTATTCATGTGCCTGAGGCTCCATGAAAGCTAGAAAAGCTTTCACATGGCACAAATCTGTAGGAAACTGGACCTTGTTAGTTTGCTGCTCAGAGAATATTTGCTCATTCCAAGTTAATTATCAGTAGAGACACTGCAGACTTATCTATATTTTCCCATTTGACATGTGATTCTAAAGTTTTGGCATTTGGCCTACAGCTGACAGGGCATGAAAGCAACATGAACAAACCTGATACAGTTCTAGAACTATTCTCCTCTCTGTGACCAACTAGTTCACCTGCTATGATTTAAAAAAAAAAAAAAAACCACAACCAAACCAAGCCAACAAAATGTCGCTACCTTCTAGCAAGCTTAATTATCTGTAAAAATACTTACAGTTTGACAAAGCATTTTAGATCTTAAGTCAAACTACTCACATTGCCCTCACTAAGGGAAACACAGCATTTTGTAACACTTTAGAAACACAATTTTCCATGTAGTTGTTTTTTTTTAAAGAAAACATAATTATCCCAGCTGGGAAAAAGGCAATGTAATTCTCCTGTTCTACTCCAACATGGTAACCAATGTCTCACACCCATATGAAGGACTGTACCAGAGGTCAATACTCAAAACACATCGTGAATAATCTTAACCAACTGAAGCTAAAGATTTCACAGGAGGCACAGGGATCACTTGATAAGACCGTTATTGTCTATTTTTCATTCATGCAGCTATAGTGGTAAGTGAGGAATGACTGCGATGGCATGGAAATATTCTATCAGTTCTAGACACTACCCATTGAGCTGCTGCAGGAAGCTGACAGCATCAAAGATAAGCAATGTCAAAACAGGTCTGAAAAATCATTTCTTTATAGGAATCGAAGATGTGATTTAAAAAATTGTCTTACTTTGGGTATATGAGCTGAATTCTTGTTATCCAGCTGTCAAGAAGTCGTGTTGCTTAGGCAACTCTTGAAGGTAGAAAAAAACTATAAACATGGTTTGGTTTGTTGGGGTTTCTTTTAACAATATCAAATTTAAAAAGGAGACAAAATTTTCAAAGCAGCCACTGAGGGATGGATTTTACCACATTTCCATATCTCATAGCTCAAAAAGCAAAACATGATTAACCCTGATTCCTAGCAATGGTAAGACAAAGAAGGAAAATAGCAGAGCAAAATTCCAGTAAAAAAAATAAAATACTGCATTACTGTATTTATGCCAATAATTAAGACTTCGGGAGTATTCAGCTTTTGTGGTTGGTTGGCTCGGTGGCTGAAGCAAGGACGTGAGAAGTACTCACTTAGGGTACGCACACAACAGCAGGTTTATTCCCACTTGTGGTTAAAAGCATTCTCCAACAGGTTGCAGAACCCTGCTTTGCCTTGGGATTAAAAATTTATTTGCCTGTTGAAAATGTTCCAATTTGCATAATATACTTAAATATTGATTTATCCAAAAGGCCAGAGAGAGAGAATTTTTCCTATTGCCAGCTGGATAGAAAAGTTGGAAGATAGCCCAAATAGACCCTAATACAGGCTTCCATTAATGTTTATGCATTTTTGTAGGAAGTGTAACAATATTAACTGTGGAGTCAGAGAACACACAGCGCAAAATACGTCACAAGATGCCTCAGCACTGCCTAGGGATATAAAGGTTAAACCTACATAACTAGGAGAAAAATTTTAGCAGGGCATGCCAAATCTTTGCTTAGGTGCATTCTCTGTTTTGAAAGACCAGCCCAGAAAATATTTTATTCCTCCTGAAATAGTCCAGTTGATACTGGAAGTAATGAAAACACATATTTGCCGAAGAAAATATTTTCCAAAATAGCACAGAAATAAGCAGTTCTATGATTACCAGAAATGAGAAATGTCAGTTTGCTATTCATCTGTGTAACTTAGAGTATGGGAATAAAACCATTATGTCACATGTGAGTCCAAGTTACGCCTGGAGGCATGCACACACCTACACAAAATCTTGAGTCCAGAGTATACATTAAGCATACAAGTCACCTGTATCTCCACTGGAGATGCACCTCTTAAACGGAAATTGTTCTCAGACATGGCACAGATCACATAACCAAGTTTTAAGTAAGAGTTATTTCTCTCCTCAAAAGTTATTTCCTTCACACATATCTGTATGCACTAACACCCACGGATGACATCTAATAAAAATTAATAAGGTTACCCAGAGTTTTAAGTAATAATAAATATGAAGAACTGCTGTAAGTTACTGTTATCCTGGTACATGTATTTTAATATATTTAATAATGTATTAAATACATTGATAATACATAAAACACATAATCACAGAAACACAGAATGGTAGAGAATGGAAGGGACCTCTAGAGATCATCTAGTCCAACCCTGCCATATCTCCAGAGGAGACTCCACCACCTCTCTGAGCAGCCTGTTCCAGGGCCCTGGCACCCTCAAAGTAAAGAAGTTTCCCCCATGTTCAGATAGAACTTGCTGTCTTCCCATTTGCACCCATCGCCCAGTTCCTGTTGCTGGGCACCACTGAGAAGAGTCTGGCCCCATCCTCTTGACACTCACCCTTTAGATACTTGTAAGCATTGATGATCCCCTCTCAGTCTTCTCTTCTGCATAATGTATTAATGTATGCACTGAAGTTAATATTTTATTGTGTTAGACCACTGGCATTTATAAAATAGTCTTCATCTTGCAGTACATGAGAAGAGCCTACACTCTTAAAGCTCATGAGTACAACGCAGAGTGGAAATTAACCAGGCAACTCTTCCATATCTTTTAAGGTAGTAACTGAAAAGTTAAACCAAAGGGTCAAACACTCTTGAAATACTATTCCAAAAAAAAAAAAAAAAGAAAAAAAAAAAAAAAGACTGTAGGAGAGGACTAGTTGTATGTATTAAAGTTTCAGTGATAAGGTGAGTTTTATTTCTGTTGGCCATTATATCATTATTCTCTATTTATGAATAGCAATTAGTTTGCTCACAAGAAAACCCATCTATCTTGCTCAGCTCCTGCTGTTCTGGGATGAAAACATAACACTGAAGCAGAAAAAAAAAGTTTTCTCCTTATTTTTATTCAAATAAATAAATAAATAAATAACAACGGCTTTAAAATCTCAGTTTTGATAATACAGTTGAAATGTTTAGGTATTCGTGTTTACACGGACCTCATCTTATCTCTAGTGACAGCAGGACAACTGAGGTCATTTCAAGTTGCGTATTTCATTATTTTATTGTGGAAGATCTTCTGGTTAAAAAACCCAGCGCATACCCTTGAATCCTAGATATAATGTTGAAAAGTTAATACCAATGTTATATGAAACACCCAGAATGAAGGCTGACTGTAAATCTCACTTGCTACCATGTAGATAAACAAAATGAAGAAAAGTTGCAATGGGCCAAGTAAGGATGTTTTAGCACTACACAAGAGCATCCCAATGTTCTTGTTTGGTCAGGAACACAGGTCCCTGTCCTGGTGTCCTGAATATCTCCTTCAGAATTATATTTGTTTCAATATGTGTCATTTCACCTATTACACTCCTAAATCATAATGTTTTTCCCAAAGCATTGAGCATGGGAGCCCCATATTGGATCTGACACAAACAATGTTTTTCTCATGCTGTACCCAACACTGGGACACGTGAGTAAGGAGCCCTCCTGCACCAACAATGGCACAACAGGGCACACTCTCTTCATTTTCTTGTTCTTTCTTATAAAAATATGGTCATGTTCTCCTACAGAGGGTTGAGATTTATGGCCTTTCCTGTACACTATTTTTGCTTCAATCAATTTTGAATTATACAGCAAGAAAGCACCAAGAGGAGAACAACTTATAACAAAAGAGTCAGACAGAAACTGCAACCATGGACTTGAGCCCCTCAAGCTAAGCACGGAAAGCAATGTTTTGTCCTCTTCCTGGGCATCTTTAGAATTCAAAGAGACACAGTACCTCACCCAGCTCTGTTGCTGGAGTTTCTTTTGAAGAAATTTAAAATGAAACATAAATTTAAATTATTTTAAAAAATGACCCTTAAGCCTGTGAAATGGGATTCAACAGCAGAACAGACCTTCCCCATCAAGAATTACAGCTGACTGCAGCAGGATTTGGTCATGTCCCTCCTGAGTGCTTGTCTTCTGTCTGGCTCTTGGTAGCTGTAGCCTGAAGCTATCTACACACTGCATTTGTGCCTACTTTGGATCTCCTCTTGGACAAAATCTGAAAATCAGTTCCAACACAGCACCATTTCTAGTCTTTTACATTTCTACGTTAAGGGGTCTTGCCCTTTATTTGGGACGGCACAAGACCAAACCCTTATGTGTTTTATTTATATGATTAAAAAAAAAAAAAAAAAAAAAAAAGTATGTTTCTAACAGTGAAAATGCAAAATGAGAAGTCTCATCAGCTTAAACTGCTTTACAAATGTACCCTCTGCTACATGTTCGGTAAATTCCCTGAGGGTATAGCCATCTTGCAGATGATACAATTATTAGTAAAGTAACATCTTACTACAAGCTCCCTCAGAATTTCACCCTCTATTTTTCCTTCCCTAAGATCTGACTGTGAAAACTTATTTTGCAGCTCAAGGCTGAAGAAGCTCATCCTTCTGGCTTTAAGTCTACTTTTATTGATAAACCCCTTTTCTCCCAGAAAAATAAAACTCAGTCCTATACATGACTTTGTTTAAATGAACTGAGATTTCACCTGAATTATTTATCATCCTTGAACAAAAAGGCAACACCAATCTTACCAGCATAGTTTGGATGCCAAGAGTTCAATTAGAATAGTTTGTACGTGGCTGTCTTATTGAATCTTGGTGACCTAAGGTCAGTATTGACTGTATACTTATTGATGTGGATCTTTCCTTGACAGTTGTTTAAAGAAACACAAAAAACAACTGATAAAACTACACATACAAAATACACCTTCAGAGACAAACCCATAACAGTGCCACAAACCGAGCAATTATTTATTACACCTTATTTCCTCTCATGAATTATCTTGCCATTGGGGTTTAGAATCTCTCCCACAAATCGTGAGATGAGTCTGATGATCAAATTTTACATTTATCCATCCCAGATTAGGTTTAGGGAATGTTTCCTTTGTTACCTTAAAGCTTCAAAAGTATTAAAAGTTACAAATGCCAGACAGCACATTCCAATACTGGAAAGATTGCTTTAACATAGCTGCTTTCATATTAACAGCACTGCAAAATTAATCTTAAGGAAGTTCATTCAATAGTTTTCGTGATTCTGTCTGATGTGTTTCTTACACATAAGGGATAAAATAAAAAAAAAAAAAAAAAAAAAAAAAAAGAAAAGACTTACAGCTTTTGTGAATTTCAAGATCAGGGATCTATTCAGAATTCTCAGTGTGACAATACAAGCCCAGATTACAAACTCCCTGTGCTTCTAAAGCATTTCTAAATTTAAGGAAATACTCAAAATCTCATTCACACACACAGTCCTATAAAAAGGAAATAATTTTATTTCATGGTCTAAAAAATAATTTTATAAAAGGAAGTATTTTTATGCCAACATCTCTTGAAATATAGGGAACAAAGATATGGAGCAAAGCTATAGATTTAAGACATCCACTTTGAAATTTCGGTTTTATCTTTGAGTTAAAGGACGAATAATTATGCAAGAAACCTTTCATTATATTATAGTTCTATAACTGATGATCCATAGAAAATAGAATGGCCTCAAAACAATTCTTTTTGACATCCAAAACAGTTCTTTGAAACCAGATGTTCTCAGTACGCTTTCTGATCACTCTTTCTTCTCAGCCCTTTTTCTCTGAGTCAAGTCAGCAACTTTTAATGAAAAAAAAAAAAAAACAGAGCTGAAAATCCTGCCGGAATTAACATCACTTGGAGAGAACACATTTGGGTAAAATGAAATAAATGTATAAGAGTTTATCAATGCACCCAAGAAATATACAGATTATCTAACTCAAAAAAAAACACAAAAACCAAAAAACCCCAAAACAAAACAAAACAAAAAACCCCAAACTTCAATGTGCCAGTTATAACAATAACAAATGGAGGCTTATTCCACCACAAGCATAGCAATGGAAAGGTATGTAATAACCAGTTACGGATATATATATATATTTATATATTTAATGAATACTCAAAAACTCTAACATCTTTAGCTTTAAACGATCTGGTTGGATGATTAATTGTCTGTTGCTCCCACAACATGAGGATGCATCAACGTATATCATCAATGCTTTGTGAAGAACAATGGAGCAGATAACATTTAAACCTTTCTTAAAAGCAAATAATTCTGACTTGGCTAATTGTTAGGACTAGTGATTTCAATAAAATTGAATGGAAATAAAGCAGTTAAGCATTTAAGACTTCAATAACCTTCCTAAAAATCAATATTTCTTTTAAACTAACCTCCCAAGCAGGCCTGAGATTTCACAGCTTTAAAGGAAAAAGAAAAAAAAAAAAAAAAAAAGATAAAAAATCACAAGGCTGCATATTTGTCCTCTTCACAGAGGATCCCTATAAAACGGTGTGTGGTGAAAAACTGTTAAAAAAAGATCTTTGGAAAGCTCTCTAAACAAAGTACAAAAAAAAATAAAAAATCAATATTTCACTGGGGAACCGAATGCACGATATGATTACCGCTTGCATGCATATGTGTGGCTGTCAAAGAATGACTGATTGTCTAGGTGTCTGATGGTAAAGATCAATAGTTTCTTTAAAAGAAGACAGATTCATGGAAGCTATTGGATCTAAATAGTTTATTGGTTTGTGCTCATCCTTTTGTTTAACGGCAGCTCTCTGAGTCACCTAGGCAATTATTCTTTAAGTTGACTTTCAAGTAACCTACTTACACATCATGTGGGCTTTTAAAAATAGTGTTCCAAAGCACTATCTCCCTTTCCCAAATGTTTAAAATACAGGTGATTTCACATTCTTCAGCATTGGAAGATGGCACTTAATAGGAGTTATGCTATAAGGAACCATTACAATTTACTTCCAGTCTCTGGAGCAATTCTTTATCTCTGGACTTAAATACTTACTGGAAATGCATTAGATTTGTGTTGCTGACTTTTGAATGTCGAAAGAGTTAGTAACCTATTGCAGTTCAGATAAACATCCAAATGTCTGTGGGCTCATCTCAAGGTACCTGACCTACCCAAACCATCGAGTTTACTTCAGTGGTCTGGAAATCCATATTCTTCTATTATTACTTGATCATGATCCAAACAGCCATCAAGTGTAGCAGGTAGCTTTCATTGTTCCATAGTTAGTGTAGTACTGAAACACACATTTGCTGATTTCATGGTTGCTTTATAGCTGTATTTTCTAGCTCATGGTCAACTCAGTTATCCTCTTTTGGCCATCCTCTGTGTCTGCCTGTAACCTCCACCCCTCTTCCAGTTTTGTTTGGAAAAAGATATTTTTGAATAAAATATTAAATTATGAGACTTCCANCAGGACTTCAAAAAAAAAAAAAAAAACAAAAACCCCAACCCCCCCCCCCCCCAAAACTCCAAACACCCAATCAAAAACTCACCAACTTTTAATCCAAAAATCTAATAAACAAAACCAAGCTATTTTGCTTACTTCCCTCAGTGGCTGATGCTGTAACAGGATGACAAGTCACACCTGTGTCAGCTGCTTTTGCTACAGTACACTGGACTGAATTCTGGTCTCAGTTATTCAGGTGTCACATCAGAGTGCAGCGTCCTGCACTGATCATATCAACACCCACACAAGAGCAGCTGTCAACTCTTATTCGAGGATCCCTTGAGGCAACACCAATATGGGACTCAATTGGTGATGCCAGACATTCCTCAGGCTTAGATACAGCACACTGTGATCTTCACTGCAAAGTTATTTTTTGTGTGTGTATCAGTTGCCAAAACCTGTAAAGTACTTGAAGTGATTTCTTGACAAGTTTACTTCATATTTATAATCATGTCTCAAAAATACAGAATACACAATCACGATTAAAACAAAGCCAGGATTAAATATAGCGTCAGAGGCTTGTCAAGGATTTTTAGCTGTGAGGATTCAGCTATCATGACTTGAAACCATGGTGACTGCATGATAGGCAAGCTTGTATTCTCTTGGTGGTAGAGAAATGGGTAAATCCAAGACACTCGGAACCTTAGTTTATGTTTATTCATTAGTTGTGGAACCAGTAGCAAGAAAAGCAGAGAGCATCTTACGACTCAAAAAAGCTTGAGAAAAAGCATCAGCAATTCTCAGACAGACTTTCTCCTTATCTGCTTAGGAACCATGCATACATTCAGTTGGCACCATGTTACATTCTTTGCATCAATCATTGCTGTGAAACTGTCACTTTCTCCATCAAGTTATTTGCTTCACACACCACTAAGAGCTACCTCTAACATAAGGCCATACCATTAGGTCAGAAAAGTGGAATGCCCACTTTTCTGATCACTGTTTTACAAGATAAGAAGCATCCCATAGACATGCAGCATGCCCAGGATGTGGGTGGCTTTCTGTGCTGCCAGTGCATGTTGTTGACTCATGTCGAGCTTCTCATCCACCAACACCCCCAAGTCCTTCTCCTCAGGGCTGCTCTCAATCCATTCTCCCTCCAGCCTTCATTTGTGCTTGGGATTGCCCAAACCACATGCAGGACCTTGCACAAAACAGATCAAATTTGATAGTAGATATTCAAATGCTATTTGCAACTTTCTCACAACATCTGCAGAGAAATACAGAGTTCACACACCGTGCAGTAGTGAGAAGCTCATGTCACAGCCCCAGCTTTCAGCAAAAATTCTCTCTTACCCTACATATCCCAAATGGGCTGCTACCCCAACACCTCCTCTTTTCCCTGAGCTATTGTGATGCTGCCCTCTTCCACATTCAACCTCCCATCATCTGGTTATTTTTTCTCAATTGTACTTAATTTTAACTGCAGGTCTCCAAGTTCTCTAGAACAAGCTTAGCTTTGTACATGCTAGAAAAAACATATGTATTTGCACTTCTTTAGAAGATTTAGAATCTGATTCTATACTAAATCCCAAGTAAAGCCATCAAATTTAATGGTAAGCATTATTACATGGGTATAATAGAGATGAGAATGCTGACTTTGCCCTGCTTATGTCATCAGGATATCCGTTCTTTTCTTATGCCAAGTAAATACCACAGATTAGGTCAAATTCCTTGCTCGAGCTACGTTTACTGAGTCACTTTAATTTGACATGAATCTCTGTTACCAGAGAAATGGAAAATAGAGACTTTTATACCTGTATCAGACTGAAAACTTATCTCTTTTTTTTTTTTTTCAGTTAGCCTGGTTCTCAGACAAAGCAGTTCTTGGATCTGACTTTCCACATTGCCACACAAAAGTTAGAGCAGCACAGGGCTGGAACAAATAATTTCAGTGCCCCGAAGACTTTTTTTTTTTTCTTTTTTTTTTTTTTTTTTAAAGGATAAAACAACCAGGTTACCATGGCCACAGTAGCTCCAGTGTGAATTACCAATCTGTTAACACCCAAGTGGAAATACCATTTCCACCATGGGCACACTCTAATAAGCGGAAGCAAATGAGTAAATGAGTTAGCATTTCTTACAGTAGGTATCACCTCTAGATGAATAATGGATAACTAGACTACTTGTGGATTCCTATTGTACACACAAAAGCAATGTAGGATTCATTTATCTGGCTCCTATTTCAGAGCTGGCCACAGGTGAATCTAGGGCACACTATCTGCATAAAAAATAAACAGACTTACCGTATTTTGCCATAGTTTGTGTTTCTATAACCCCTGCACATTGTTAGCACTAGTGGCGAAAGTCAAGCAAATTACCATTCACGGAAATACTTAGCATAGCAATACCATTATCCTTATGAGAATTTCAAAAGGATTTATTGATATAGAAGCATATGGGCTTACGTATATTAATTAGAGCTCATAGTAAGAGTAATACAGAAAATAAAGGACATGCTGCTTCTGAAGCTTAGACTTAAATACAAAAACTTGATTTCAGTCTTATTCCCCTCCTCTTAATAATATTCCACTTGGCAAGAAAGCCATGCCAATTTTCATGGTTTTTTGTTTTGTCATAATTTTTTTCAAAATCCTGTGAGAAATTTCACAAGAAATGTTAGGATTCTAATCTCTTCATTTTTTATTGCATTTTAATTTTGTTTATTCTTCATCAATATGAATAAGCTGACAGTCCTTGGAGAAATAAGTGCTTTGGCTTCTTCAAAGTGAGTCAGAGTAGCTTGGTAGTTCATCACTATATTACTCTAAGTGGCATATTGGCAACACTGTCAGGTGCCCTTCCTGTGTCTGGAACAAATCTCTCTCCCATCAGATAAAAGCAGTTCACTTCAACATAGGGGAAATGCACAATGTTTATTAAAACGGTGTCAAGTATGCTTGATCAACGGCCAGCGAACAGCTTTATCATCTGAGTGACAAATATTGCTAACAGCTGCAAGGGAAAACTATTCAGATATTCCCCAAGGAATGCATCTTCTATCAGTCTGTCTACTCTTGTTATAAGAATTGTTCCAGATATTTATATACAGAACCTGGCTTTTGCCAAAGAAAAAGGCAAAGAAAAGGGTAGGCAAATAATGGGAAGGATGACACAATGGGTTCTGCGATCAACTTCAACTTTGTTTCAGTAAAACAATTCAGTAGAAATATGATGAAAAAATATATAAATTGTATATATACATTTTAATATATATATTTATATAAATGTATATATACATATTTATATAATTTCTTTTTGTTCCTCAGAGTGCTTTGCTGTCTTATCTGTCCTCTCAGTTTTTTGCCCTTGATTTCCTTCCCTCTCCCTCAAAGGACAAGTGTGTGATGGGAGAAATTAAGCTATCTTTTCTCCTACCTGTATTTATCCTGGAGCAGGATTTTGTCATAATTCTACATTGAGTGAATTTCTACCATGAGAAAAACCAAGAACAGTGCAAAAGATCAAACACAGTTGTTGAAGATACATCAAAGGAGCATGTTTCCTGAACACACAACTTAAGTCACTCTCAATTAGGCGCATTCATTACAAGAACAAGAATCAGCCCCAACTATGAGGGAGACACAGAATTTGCTTCTACTAGAGAAACTGTGCTTAAGGAGAAAACAGTCAGATTAAAAAACTGTTAAATTAACTCTTATTCAACAACCTTAAACATTTCAGGAAGAAATCATGAAAACATCAGTAGTGTCTATGCAGGAGCAAAAGCTGTGTCAAGAATGAGTAGAAATCTCTCCCAGGGCACAGAAATAACCAGGGAGATGCTTCATCAGCACGTAAACATCCCTGCACCTTGTTCTTTGCTCTTTATCCAGACATTCAGGTGTGGGTCTATGATAGCCCTGCATCCTTCTCTTTGGTATTAAGTTAAGAAAAGTAAAAATCCCTCATAACTTAATCACAACAGATCTGTTCAGAAAGACTAGAGGAGAGAATGGCTTTTAATAAGAATGAGACTCAAAAATCTCTCCCCCCCCCGCCCCCCCCAGTAATTAAGATTGATGAATTCTAAAATAGATAAAGAGCTAAGTAATCTGGTATCATAATATCAGTTCTAGCTCCTTTCACTTTTGTCTCATTTCAATATAGTGATGGGTAACAGCTGAAATTGGTGCAAGCAATCTATCATCTCATGCCTGTCCAACATCCTGTAACAGAAAAGGTCTTCCTACTTCATATTTAATTGAGGCAGATATGCTGACAGATTACTTTGTTTTCAAATGTTTGTTTTCAAACTCCTAAAGCACTTGGATAAACAGAATTATTGCATCAGAAACCTCTTTTCATTGAGCCAGAATTTTAAAATTAATTTTAAGTGTGCGTGTCTGAGCACCTAATTTAGTACAATTCATCCAGAGATCATCACTGCCAAATTTGCACTGATCTCTTAAATAAAACTGAATTCATGAACTTGACTTAATAAATGGAAAGGGAACTGGAGACAAATAGAAAAAGCATCTGGGATAATTTTGAGATAGAAGGTGAGTTTTGAAATCCTGATAGGTGTTTGTCTGTGCATTTTGGCACTTAAGTGTCAGTTCTAGACCTTTGCTAAAAATAAACAGTAGCTGTTCTCTAGACAATTTGCAAATTGGGGCACATCTAGCACCATTTTTCTTAAAAAAAAATAAAAAATCTGATTTCCAGTTAAGTTTTCCTCACCAACAAATGCCAGGCACAGACAATGCTAGGAGAAGACATAATGTCAAGAACACAGCAAAACTGTGTTGACTGCAGCTGTAGCAGTACAATGTGTTCCAACTCTGTAGCAGAACTGGAGGGCAAATGAAGCGGTTATAGCAACACAGACAAGGAAACTGAGGCACAAGTTCAGGAATGTATTTCACAAGGTCACTCAACAGGCTGAGAAAACAACCCACATATCCTAGTCCTGTTCCCCCATTAGGCTGTCTACCCAGAATATGCATCTCTCATGAAACCATTCTCCTACACTCTCTTCCTCCTATAATTTTGTTTAACAACCTGCAAAAGTTACAGCGTATGTAATTCTCTCTAATATTTACAGCCTCTGGTTAAAACAATTGCAACCTATTAAAGTGTGTTATAACCTCAGAAAAACAACCTTGTACAAAAATCCTCCGCAGCTTAGCATCCCTAAATCTTCACAAGGAAAGGTAATTGTTAGTGGTAGTGTTCATCTCTTCAAAGCATAAAAGAGCCAGACATGAGACAACTATATTTCAGAATGTAGACACACCAGGATAGAGTGAAACTCCTGTAGCCCACCGCAGCAGGAATAAGGCGAGGGTCAAGGACCCCAGGCATAGTTTTGTGCTTGAAACACGAGAGAAGAGAAGCCAGGCACAGAACACACAGCTCACAATGAGATGCATCAGCCTAGCAAGCAACCAATTAATGCAAGCTGTAGTATTATTTAGTACACAGCACAAACTCAGTATGAAACGCTCAAAATCATGAACACACCTTCTGTACAAAACCCTGAGAATAAAGCTAAAACACAAAGGACCTAAAAAAGTAAAAAACCCCAGCTTCCTGCAAATTAAGATATGCAACAACTGCAGAAATAAGGCAAAAAGTGTGACAGTAACCCCCACCTTGTTTTGGATTTTGTTTAAGTGAACAAGGCTATTTATACCAGCCCCCTTTCAGACCACAGCAGCAAGGACAAATCAATGGATATTTAAAGAGCTGTGTCTTAACAATTTAAAACTACGCTATTCCTGAGCACTAACGAATAGCCAATGCAGAGGTGCTGAGAACTGCTCTGACACGTTAACTGGCTGATCCACCACCAAAGTGGGCAGATACATTCAGAGTCTGCAGCATCAAAAAGGACAGCACTGGCCATGTGTACTAAGAGAGTTTAGGAATGGCCAGAGTATCCCATCTTGAGGAAATAAACTAACACCTGAAGTTTACTGGGAATACAGTATGAACAAGAAAGGGTAAGACCTATCTATTGGGAGAAAAAAAAAACCAACAAACTCCCCTTGCCTTTAAAAAGTCATGTGGTTAACGCCGCAGCAGCATCTGCTTTTTCTCTCCTTCAGAAACTTGTCATCATTAGCTTTTAGCCATAAGGATTTGATTCTGATTACTTTGAAAGTCCTGAAGGACAATGCACTGCGTGGTTCAGTGCACACAATTCAAGGAAGGACCATTTAATATGCCTTTAGATGTGAAAATATTTAAGCAGCAGAACTTAATTCACTGCAGAAGATGAGTAAACCAGGAACCATGTTAGCCAGAGCAGCTCCATTTACACTGCAATTATGAAGATATATCTAACCTTGAAATTCTGTATCTGTTACTCTGCCTTTCTTCTACTCCACTTCCTTCCCACTGCCACCACTGTCTCTTATCTAATAGAATGACTGTACTTTTTGGATTGTTTTTTCCACATGTATTGGTTGGATGTATCACAGATGGCTCTCCATTTGTTATTTTCCATATGGTTTTTATCTTCTTGGTCCCTGTTCATTACGTCCACGGCTTTAGTTGTATCTGTAGTTTCTCTCGCTCAGTGTTACCTGTACACTTCATTTATATGCTTATACCCATTTGCTGGTCTTTTCCTGAAGCAATCCGGGTTTAGTTCCATTTGCTGAAGTTTCCCATGTGACTTTCTCCATTCCATCTTCAAGAAACCTGTGTCTTTTCCAACCTAATTTCATAGATTTTACTAAAGAGAGATAGCAAAATTCTGAATAAATACTTCAATGAAATGTATCCGTCTGCCAAATGATGACTTCTTAATGTATTTATCGCGTAGTATCTAGGATCTTATTACAAGGATAAGAAGAAACAATTCTACTGCTAGTTTAGAGCTCTGTTCTCTATTCTGATTACAACTTGCATGTACGTAAGCCTAGTTTTAGAGGTTTGATTATACCAGGAAAGAAACTTTCCTTTGCTATTTTATAACCTCTCTTCTTTCACAAAGGTCAGTGTATGAAAATGAGCCTCCCACTGTGCTCTTAACTTAATTAGAGAAAGTGAAGAATAAGTTGACGGATGACCTTCTCACGAGATCACTCATGCCTTGGCCTCCATGAGCTTCAGAAAGGATCTGGAAACACTGTAGGAACTTATAAGAGGAGGGATTTAAGAGTTTTGTGAAAAGAAAAACCAGTTACACACAGCAAAACATTGTGACAGAACTTGAGAACTTTCTAAGCTGTTTTTATTCTTAAAGGTCCAAAGCTGACCCTGTTTTTTTATTACTTTGTGATTTTCTTCCCTTTACATTTCTAGTTAATAACTAATTTTTATTTCTCCCAGTGGTCCATGTTAAATAGTACTTTGACAAAAATAAATTTAAAAAACACTCAAAAGCATATTTAGAGAAAAGATTTCTACATTCACATTAAAATTCATATTGAATAACTATTCTTTCCGCAAAACCAAACACAACTGTCTTTGTGGCAAATGCAATCATCTTGAGTGAACCACAACAACTTAGCAGAGAGGCATGTTTATGTATGCAAAGCAGCATGGATCTTCCTAGAGTAGTATTTCCACTAAAAAGATCCTGGTGAAACTGCACAAAACCTTCACCCCAATGAGTCAGAGCAAGGACTTCAGGCAGATGTGCTATATCCAAGTTGATACTTTAATAACTGGCCTGCTCTCATCCGCCTACCTCAATACAGTCTGGGTATGAAATCCCATCCTGTTCTGTGGAATCAGGTATCTTCCTGCAGAAGGATTTTGATTTGAATAAACTTGGGGTTTTCAAGAGGGAAATGTAAATAAGCTACTTAGATGAAGTTTGGAAAAGCACTTACTTATAAAACGATTTAACTCCTGATTTTTCCCTCCCTCTGTTTCTGAAGCCCTTCCCTTATTTCATTACTAGAAAAAAGCAATACAATTTTTGTCATCTAATTGCTTGGATTCACTTTTCATATAAGTCTCTCCTATTGACATATGCAGCAAATTTTGATAGTAAAAAATTTATAAAAGAGATTTCAGCTGTTAGCAAAATCATTAAAAAATTTGTATGTTGACCTAAATGAAAAAATAATCCTTTTTTTTACCCAACAGTTAAAATCCAACATAAAATAAGTTTCATTTAATACACTTCTACATGCCATACTGAGAAAAGAAATTAAATGTGTAACCTAATGGGTAAAACTCTCACAAAACTGTCTTTCCCTTGTACAAACTGTATTCTTTAGATAAGAATAACTTTTCCCTAATAGTCTTTCAACCTCTCAACATACGTTCTCTTTTTTATCCCTACATTGCATTTTTATGTTGCAGCTAAATTTATCCGCAAGTGATGAAAAGGGTTTCCTTCCATTTGCTTTCCATATATTCCCACCAATCAGAACGTGATATGCTTTTGCAGATCTTTTTCAAGCAACTTTGCTAGGCTAAATTAAGCACTTAAAACAGATTTTTCTCGTATCTCCTGCCTTCATATCTAGCTACCTTGAACTCCAATTTAATAGGCACTCAGTGCTACCACAAAAATGACCACAAAACCCATAGTACAGGAAAATACAGAACTGCTTTTTCAGGCCTCAGTTATAGAATTGAAGTCTGACAAAATTCTCTCAGATGCCAGATGATCTCAAAGGAGGGTTACTGAAACTTAACTTTTTAGAGAGTCTGGAATCTAACTTATATATGAGAAACACTTGTTGGGGAAATTGCGTTTAAAATGAACATTTATATTATTAGGGGAGTATATAATTATATAGGAAAATGGAAAACTAGGTGCCTTTGACAAAGATGCTCTTTTTCTCAGCCACATCTGGACTTGAGTTGCAAAGGAGCATATCCAAGGCCACACACCTTCAAACTCTTCAGAAACGTTGAAAGAATAGGAGAAAAATGAGAAGAATTAAACAGACCAAATTAAGTGCTTGTAGGTGGATTACATTAACACTTTTTGACATATCAATAGCTTCTATTTTTGATGATGGTGGGTTGGTTTTTTTTATTCTATAGAAGCACTGAATAGCATGACTGTCTTGTAAGTCTAAAAGTTTAAAACAACTGGAACAGGATTCAAAAAACAAATAGAATTTTCACAGAGGTTGGGACAAACTATCTTGTTGAAAATGCTGGACCTCTCATTACCTCCTCATATAGTTTTCAATCTGAGGACAAATTTCCACAAGAACAGATTTTTCCCCAGAGCAACATCACACCCAAACTTGCATTGAAACGTTAATGGGAGGAAAAGCTAACCACCTGACTACTCTTCAGTAAATGTAACAATGTGTTAGCACTATCACACATTTAATTATAATTCTAAGTTTTATTTCAACAAACTAATATTAGTAGCAGAATAAGTGCAACAATTTCTTCCAATATAAAGAAATCTCATCAGTATTTTAAAAATCAAGATTAAGGACCAGTTTCTTCCCCAAATACTGCTAACATAGCCAGTATGTATACATTACATCTATGGAAAATGGACATTCCCAGAAATGTGTATTATCTGGTCACAGACATTCCAGAGAAGATAGTGAAGCTTTACTACGTTACTTCTTCCCTACAGCACACATAAATTAGTTCCCCTAAAATCACCATTTTGAGGAACTTCTTCAACATAAAAACCCAAATAGAAGGGTGTCTACAGGTACTTAAAAATGTTTTCCAAGCAGAAATAAGAGTATTACACTTGTGAACCCATCTTCACATTCAAGAAGGTCTTGGTGTTCAGGGGAATTGTGTCTTATGTCACAAAGGGTAGGACTGAGCCCGAGGCTCCAAGCGTGAACATCAACAATAACCCACCACACAGGATAACTCTACACTCACCCAGTCTTCACAATCCCTTGTTAGTTGTCTACCATTCTTTAGAACATTTCTTACTTTGAAAATGCAACTTCCTCTCCCAACCCTCAAGAAAAAAGATAAAGAAAATAGCATCTGCCATTTTGTCATTGATTCTCTTTAAGAAACTCTGCACTTTATTAATCTCTGTCAAGCATTTGGAAGCAGACATTCATACAGCCCAACAATTGAATCCAACTCCACAGGCATTGCCAATTCTTCTCCAATGCAAGGCTGACATGCTGCACTGCTCATAGGTCATCTAATCAGCAGCGAAATAAAGAACTGCCAGACCTAATAAAATTTAAGCTATCCACCTGAATGAGGTCCACTGCATACACCACCAGGAATCAGTGTACTAAACATGCACTGCAGCATTTAGAAGCCTGACTTTCAGCTCATTCCAACTTAAAGGTTTCCATTTTAATGAACTTGTTTCTGTTTACACAGAAGCATTTTGCTTTGCCATCATACCACGGTACTAGAAAATACAGCAGGCTAAGCAGACAAAGAATTAGAGCCACGCAATTTAATGTAAAAGTAGAGAGAGAAAAAAAAATATATATATAGGGCTATATTTTGTCCTTAGCTATACGTGCAAAAATTCCAGTGTTTGGGGTTTTTTGTTTTGTTTTAGGGTTTTTTTTTTGTTTTGTTTTGTTTTTTTTTTTTTTTTATTTGTAGAACGTTTTCTTAAGTCAGTGGATATTTTGAACTCAGCAAAGGGCAGAAAGTGGCTCAGTTATAATTGGATAAATGTAAATAGCCAGAAATTAACACAGATCTCCTCGTTCTTTACAGAGCATGCAGGGAAGATACAGTTCTGCTAACAGAGGACAGAAGAGGCCTTTAGCAAGAGAACCCACCACCTGGAGAATTGCTGACACCACCTGTAAAGTATGCTGACCTATTAAGAGCCGTTAAGAGTCTATGATCATCTAAGTTGCTCTGAGAAAGTTGTTGGCTGCTCTGGCTTGCAGTGAGGAAGGAAACAAGTGAAATGAGGGCAAATAAATTTCCAATCTGCATTTTTCTTTGTGGCCCTTCTGCCTCAGCACAGCCAAAGGTCAACCCTTTCAGCAGGCAACGATTAAAAGCAGAAGCTTTCGTCTCTTCAATAGCCTTAGTGAATGATTTTGCTTAAAAGCAATCTATGATGCAAGGAAAGGATGTAACTGCAGCTGTGCTAGCTGCTACAGATTCTCTCTTTAACCTGATTCTTTTTTTTATTAGTTCTTCTTTATCTGTTTATTGGCCCAGAGAGTACAAGGTTGGAATTGAATGAGAAACCCAGGGGAGTTTCAGTTTCAGTCAATGTAATTTTCCTCTCTTTAGAGGCTAAACACAAAGCCAATTGCCCTCCAGAGTTCCTTAAGCTCCCATCCACCAATGAAACCACATTCATTATTTTCATCGATACATTCTTCTCACCTAATACACTGGCCCTTCAAGTCTTACAATCTCTGCTTTTTTGGATAGGTCCTTACACAATTTCAACTGGTACAAAAAGGACAAGAATCAGTAGATAGTATTACAACCATCTGCACAAAGGCTTTGCAGGATTCCTAACAACTGTTAGTGCTGGCTGCTTAAACAGCTGCTACAAATTTTATTGGGTTCCCATGAATCCCTTTAGCAATTCTTATTTTAGGTGTGCAGATCTACCGTATCAACCCATAAATCAGTAGAGTAGTTGGGTTTTCTTTACAACCACTGTTTCTTTTCCAGCACATGACATTTCCTCTCACTTGTCTCATAGATAGTCTGGTTTTAGTTATCCATGTTTCTGTTCTCACCTGACACTCAGCTTAAATAAAGGATTCCATATGTGCTCTTACCTTCACTGACACTGCAGGGAGAAAAGAATAAGGGACAAGCACATTGTCTATCATCATCTTGCTGCTGGAGAAACCTCTTCGTAACATATTTTACCTAAGCACCACTTACACTTTAATTGCACAAACCCCATCCAACCTACTCAGTGTCATCAGCCCAGGTTAGAATTTTCATGAAAGATTCAGCTAATTAACCTCAAACTCGAGGGTAATCAAGGGACTAGAAAAGATTTAGGCCTTTGCTAAGACAATCAAGCGTACTATGTTTTAATTACTCTAAACAAGCACGAACCCCCAACATTACTTAGATATTTGAGTCAGATCGTGGAGTATATGATTGGCTGTTTTTATAAATAAAAGCTTTTAGCTTGCTAGGGCTTTTTATTCCACATTTTGACCTCATGCACAATTCTGGATGTTGTTTTACATCATTCGCAGATTTGTCATGAAATGTCCAAGCCTGCTTTTGCACTGATAGACTGTGATTACCTGGAACATATGTGCTACTGCAAGCCATATAGGATTTGGTTCTATGACATCTGTAACTGCCTTTTCTTCAGCAACTGAGTATTCCCTCTTCACTCTCTTCAAATGTCTGCTCAATCAGAACACTTAGTCAAAATATATAAGATTTTAAGTTTATTAATGTAAAAGTGTCTCTAGAGCTCAATTTGTATCACATTATAATTTTCTGCATTTTAAGCACATGCAACAACTATTATTCATGCAATCAGAAATGTTTTCCTGATTGCATTTATGCAGTTTTCAAACATGTATTATAACTGACCTTATTAAATATGCTGAAGTACCACTTACACGAAATCATACAAAAGCACAGTTCCTCAACTAAACCTTCAAGCAGCACTTACAAGCATGAATCAGTGCTAATTGCTTCACATTTATCATCTCTGAAATCACAGGATGGGCAAGAGTTCTCAAACAAACAGCTGTGCAGGTCAGCAACAGCTTGGCAACAGCTCGCTAGGCATGTTATTTGCACCCCAGCCACCCCCAACTTTTTTTTTTTTTTTAATAGCCCCCCTCATCTTCAGCCAAATATTCTGAGCTTGAAGAGAACATATTCTTTCTCATCACCCGTATGTCTGCTCTGAGTTTGCAAAAACTCCATCAAAATGCAGTAAAATCATCACTTTACGGTCTAGAACCCTGAAATTTAGGTTCTAAGTGACACGTACTTCACATGCAGAAATTCTGAGACTGAACGTATTCTTGGTAATTTTTGCATGTCAAATAGTTTGAAGTTGTGGCTTTATGTGTGTTTATTCTAAACCAAAATGATTTAAATTTTGAATGTGTCACGGTTTAGCCTCGGCGGCAACAAAGGCCAGAATGTTAAGTAAAAATCAAATGGAGTAGAAGTCACCATACTCTTTAGAAACATATGTTCTTTTCCCTACAATAGGCAGAAATAAATTACACAACTTCATTGCGTACAACTTTCCTCCTTGTACATTCAATGACCCTTTCAAAAGAGTTGCCCCAAACATCCTTCGAATTCAAGCGTAGAGTGTTTTAAAACTGCCTTTACAAAAGTGCAAAGTGGTTCTGTGTAACTGTGCCTCCCAAACTCTAGCTACTAAGGTTACGCCAGGTTGATTCCCAGCAGACTTTCTGAAATACATGTTTCCTCAGAGACATCAGTTTACATCAGGGAAGGATCTGGTCCACAGTTGTGGTGGTGTTTGAGGTTTTTTTAAAATCTATCAGTGTTCATACAGTACTTGAATATTACTTATAAACTGAATTCTTGAGAACTACATCTGGGAACATTTGCTTGAGCACGTAATCAACAGCTGGGCTTTGGGAAACAAAACATGTGGCTGGAAAGAAAACATAAATAAATAATACCCATCCTAGGACTGACCTTTTAGAGTAGATGGGACAGCAGAGACATGCTATTTTTGCCTGGAGGATGTATCTAAGTCTGAAGTACCCGATACGTGGATGTCAGTGTAATGTACAAAGACATTGATCTGAGAGAGATGGAGCACCTGCCACTCCCTTTCTCATTAAATGACACACAGGACCCCAAGCACTTCTACTAGTCATAACTCCACAGCCCAAAAACCCTCTCCACTTTTCCTATCAAGCAAGACAATAGGGAAGACAACCTATTCCGTTTGGACAAAGGTGAAGGACTTCTACCAGAACAGTGCTTGGACAATATGGAGATGGTATGTCTAAGGCACTACCCTTCCCAACAACAAGGGGCTATGAAAAACAACTACAGTGTCTCCTGGTTTTACAGTACAAAATGAATAGAAGGTAAGAAAAAACTGTGAATGAACTGCGTGTTCATGCCATGTATTTCAAGTAATTGTGTCCCCTGTACCAGTCACATACACTTGAGTTGGACTGGGCACCAAAATCATTACAGATGCACGAAGACAGTTCTAGAGGCAGAGTTCAACCTATGCTGAACCCTGTGATACTGAGCCAGACTGCCTCCTGTTTCTGAACAGCTTTGTTTCTCTTCACGCTGCACTGCTGTCTGAAACTTGCATCTATGCTGGGCTTGAAACTGCTGGATGGTCATTAGCATATAAAGTCTGAGATACTTAACCCACCTAGTATTCCCTATAAGAATCTATTCCAGGCTCGGCTGTTACTAAATGAGGTATCATTTACATTCATCTGAGAAAAAGCTCTCTTCTTTTGTTTGCTGCCAAACCCGGTGGAGCTGGCACAAGTCATAGCTGCCACCAGCACCACTGCAGACTCATGTTAAGAAATTAATGTCTTCCTTGCTTCCACAGAGATCTATTTATCCTTGCACAATCGAGGAGCAAGGCCAGAAAGGCTTCTGGAATTATTTCAGGCTAAAGTTACATTCAGAGTAGAATAAAGCCCTCTGCATGTATTTATGAGTCCTCCAACTCATTTGTTGTAGTGAAGAAAAAAGCAGCTTATCCCTCTTTTCTGCTGTCAAAAAAGGACAGAATGAGCAAAGGTGACCATGAGTGCAGTGTGAGTCCAAGAGGAGATGACGATCTTTGTTAAGATACTTATAAAGAGCTGTAATCACAAGTGAAGTATAATGGTGGGGAAGGAGAAGCTGAACGGGGCTCGAAGCTGATTTTAGTTTTCCTTCAGTTTTTCCTGGTTTATAAAACAAGAATAATCCAGTGACAGGTACTTTGGAAGGAGTAGTAATATAACACTAGGGATTACTATTCTGCTTTAAGATTAGATGTAAAATGTGGCATAAAATGAAGAAACATTATGTTGACTGACAGAGTTATTAGTATTCTCATACTTCTTTGACTTACATAATGTGATATGTAGCCTTTCTTACAAACTAGGAGAATGCTGCACTAGGAGAATGATTTATCTTTATGAAGATAAAGGATTTTATCTTCATAAATAATTTTATTTTTAGCTATAACAGCAAACTACCTAAGAGTAATCAAACCAGGCCTGAATGGTACTGAATTCTCACTTCTAAGACAATTTGATAATCAGATGCAAGCATTAAATTTTTCCCAGAGTTGTTTAAATGGCAATGGACATCACTCAACTAATGTTAACAAAGCTATAAAAGAATGGGACAGCAAAAGGTGAGGAACAACAGCAAATTCAAAGCAAGAGGGAGCTGAAGAGAAATGAACCAAATAGCAAGAAGATGTTAAAAAAAAAAAAANAAAGACACCAGGGTTCATAACATGCATCTTTTTTAGCATTTCACTGAAATGGTAAAGTCATCGGTGCCTTAAGAGAGGCTTCAAATGAGTGATATCATCTTTTTCCATCATATATAAACCCATTATATTCTTTTCAGCAATAATGAAATTCCTCTTATAATGATTTTTTCTCACTCTTGAGATCATAATTTCTGTCTATGAAATGTTTCCCTGAAGAAACATAGCCAAAGCAGAGTTTTGCCTTAGTTACCTTCATCAGTGCATTTACCTTGGCAATATTTTCCTAGGAAAGTTCATTTTAGATTAAGTTGATAACCATAAACAGTTGGAAATGCTTTCTATCCTCAGGAAAAATGAAGAGAATGTAATAAGCTGCTTCAAAGTTTGGGGATGCATCTTTTTCCCCTCAAATTCAAACTGCAGTCAGTAATATGCACAGTGATGCATAGTTAGACTGGTTGAAAGTTTTCTATAAAAAACACGCTTTGATTGAAAGTTACATTTTTGATAATACGCTGCTTCTTTAGGACATCTACTGTCCTTAAAAAATGTTGATGTTTTGGTTTGCCGGAACATTTGGAAGAAATCCTTCTATGCACAGCTACAGAAGACTTCATTAAGAAAACGTTTTAGTCTTTTCAGAAAGAAAATGAAGAATATATTCCACTCAGTTCTAAAACTTAATGAAAAAAAAATTTAACGGTTGAACGATGAGAAGAAAAAGGAAATTCTACTGAGACTTTACTGAAACCAGAGGTCCTTATCACATTAGTAAAACATTTCCAAGTGTATCATTTACCACAACTCAACAAAGAGATTCCACAGCTGTGGGGTAACAGGAAATTTATTCAGGCATATGTAAGAAATACTTTAAGAAATCTTCTGTCTTATTTTGTTCCAATTCTTAAGTAAGGCTAAGGGCAGAACAAAGATTAATTGAAAAATATTTGCAAGGGCAATAACGCTATAAAGTTTAGATGTACTTAGGCTGAGTTTAGAGCAGAAACGTTCTATTAGTCCATATTTGTGAAGTTTCTTACACAATAAGGACTTATTGCTGATTAGCCCTAAACCCTTCCTGCAACAAACACCCACAGAGATAATGCGTAAGTGGGAAAAGAACTCCAGGTGTTTCTAAAGAGTATTTTTTGTATGGCATCATCTCAGAAGCGTATTGCAAGGCACTGGAAATAGACAAAAAACAGCTGTCCATTTACTTTGTATGAAAATAAAAGTTGGCTTGCTCATGAGAACAGGCTAAAACACAGCTCAGGAGGAGGCTTATACACAAACCCTTTCGATGGAAGGGATGAACTAACAATGAATGAGTATATTACAAATATAATAATCACAGCCCAATTTGAAATGCAGCGTGATGAGCCTGGCACAACAAGGTCACTTTGCTTTTTCTGAAATATCAAGAGTTAAGAATTTTTAAACGGGAAAAGTCCTGCTTCTTCCTCTTGCATTGATGCTTTTAAGTTCTGTAATTGCCTGTAGGAAAATGTTTCAAACATATAGGAATAAAATATGTTGGTTTATATAGTTACCAGAAATTTAATAGATCTAATTTTCTGCTCTATTAAGTACTGCCATGACTGTTCAAAAATCAAGTTATTTCAAGACTCTGCATTTTCCAAATCTGCATGAAATCAAACTGTTCGAGTTCTTGAGAGAGAGAAGGGATGCTCTGGAAGGTAAGTTTTAGTTGTGGAAACTCTACAGGCTCTGATGCGTCAATAGCTTTTATCATTTTATTTATAAATTGTAGATAATATAAATATAATTTATATAGCACAATTCTAGCAACATTCTAACATGCTGGCTGTACCTTAACAATTCACAGTATGTGAACAATTTTAACAGTTTAATTAGAAACCTTCACTGTTTTCACAGGAGTTGAGTCAGAAAGCTTTGCTGATTTCAAGGAAGTTAAGAACTGAGTAGAGTATGCCACACAGGAGGGTTGTTAATTGACTTATAACCCTAACCAATAATCAAACGAGAAAAGAAAGAGGTAGGAAAAACTCCAAGAATTTAACCATTCTTTCAATGCAGTTCATGCCACTAACTGCGGTTCCATCTATTCACATTCTTGATTATCTTCCCCAAAACACACCTTGTTGTTCCTATACATTTCCAACCAGTGGTTAACTCCATTCACCAGCTCCCTTGGCCTATCCCAGGTTTCACATCATCCTGGTGTAGCTGGTCCCCTGCATGGTGTGGAGTGAGAAAAGGCTGGTGGCATCTAAAATTGTTCATGGAAGAATGTCAGGGCAGGGGGTACACTCATGCTAAGGCATCACTGTCTGAAACTTGACCTTCGGAACTGCAACACATCTGTAGTTTAAGTTATCTTTAGAGATCTAAATACAAAATTGTTTAGGTAACTGTACAGGAGAAGGAAGAACAAAAACTCCAGTAGCTCTGCTGGTGCTCTAAAACATGTTGAAAATAAACCAAAAAAAAAATATAGGAATTATGTTTAATTAAAAAAAAAACAACAAACCAAACCAAACAAATCTAAACCAAACCAACCAACCAAAAAAACCCAAAACACCTTCACTTCTAAAAAATAACAAAAAATTCTGCAATCCAACTTGGCAAGGAAGAAGCTTCCTAACATTAGTCCAGAAGCACGTCTCTGAGCTCTGTTAAATTTGAGAGCTCTGGTTTTGCAGACCTCAGCAGGAAGCTAATATCAGCCTTTCATCACAACAAAGATACACTCTGCATTTGAAATGGTTTTCATTATCCTGAATACATGTTAATCTCCTTAAACAGAAAACAGATCAAACAAACACAGATTCATTCTTACCTCAAAGAGAAAGAATTCCCAAACTATAAGGGAAAGTGTTTCCGAGGCTTTAACATACAAGAAGAGAGACTTAGCGTTCAAAAGATGCTGCTAAAATCGTAATGTCTTTTTTATGCTTACTTTTCATGAAGCTGTTTGCAGGGCAAAAAGCTTTCTTTGCAAGGGTTTCTAACAGCTGTAGGATGTCTCAGAATTTTTCAACCCTGTAATAATACAAGGGAAGGAAATTATTTTGTGATTTTTTTTTTCAGCTCCTCATTTTCCTCATTCTATTAATCATCTCTTATGTATGACACTATTGCAAAAACCACATTTAGAAAGCCAAATGAAGCCAAATAATTTTGGCAGACAGACATATCGGTTATTTGTGCTTGACACATTTCAAATGCCATGGTTCCTTTCAAGTCTTGCTCCCTCAGAGGATTCAGCAAACGAGTGTGTTCTCAAAAACTATTCATATCTTAATAACAGAACCTGAATAAGAAATACTAATGTTACTAAAGAGGACAATTCCTTTTTGTAAAATGAGCCAAAGGAAACACTATCACCTTACCACTTAGTGTTGTGTATCATTTTAGTTTGTTCTTTGACAAATTGTATGTATCTTTGATATTGACACCAGGTTTCACATCACACTGAATTACTTCTAACAGCCATTAATTATTACTGTTAAAAAAAAAAAAAAAAAAAAAAAAGAAAAAGCGTATCATCCATCATACGAATCACTCGTACCTCCAAAACTCCCATACAGGTCAAAGAGAGTTGGCAATGATCAAGACCCAGCACCTATGGACATAATGAATTCACTTTTCTTTATACCAAAAGGAAGTAAGAAGGTTTCACTGCTGCCCTCAAGAGAATAAGGCAGTGCTCAGCCTCTCCAAGGAAACCTATATGAGGTTACGGTTCAGAGAAACAAAGTCCATTTTCCTCTATAAGTATAAAAAGCTAAATGCCATGCATTCATTAGGAAAAAGTTACTGCTGATTATTCAGGGAAATCTTTTCCTTCTCAAAATTCCATGACACCACAGATTAAAGGTATGTCTCTACAGATCGTAGGCAGCAAATTCAGGTAGAAAACCTTCTTAACTGAAGTAGCAAGTTTAATACCAAAATACTGTGAAATTTCATAGGGAAGACATGGAGCCTGCTTTCCTTTGGTGATCAATTTGTGTATGTGGGCACAAAGGAGTAATCAATTTTATTGGTCGCGTGGCAGTTTTCTGAGTTAAATGGTATATAGCAAAGAAAATCTTTAACTACTGCAGGAGAGAGGGAAATTTCAGAGGCCCTGAAGAGCACAAGAGCAGGAACGCTAACACTGGATATAGTAACTTCTGACGACCACGGACTGTAGCCTGTTCTGTATTTCTGCAGCATCCTCAAATTTACTCCTCTGCTCCGTTATGGGAATACTCTACATCCCGTGGAGCTTGCAGCAATATGCTTATACGCAAGTAGCAGTTTTCTAAATTGCCCATTGAACAACACACAGCAAGGTTGTTTTATACTTTGCACGTAGCACAGGCTGCAGCTACATCAACATTTCAAGTTTAATTACAAGATAAATACACTTTTAGAAATAGTGCATAGAAGTTATGTGGCATATTCTACTGGAAAAACATGCAAATTATTTCAGCTTTCTTGCTGGGCTCTAACAAGATTCTGCTTTTAAAAGCTACTTTTCATATACACACCCCTCTTAGGTATTTTTAAAATGATTTCTTAATCATCCAGCTACACCTTCTATTCTCACTTCCACCGGAAGATTTAAGAGGAACTGTAAGGCTAATCTGCAGGAACAAGACTGGGCTGTCACTTTTCAAAAGCTGCCTCTGAATTCTGGAAATTAGTTGAGAATAGATCTCTGAATTGCCTCCAGCCCCACAGAAACACACACAATAAGACCGAACAGCTTGTCCATTTTACTGCATCAGCCCAATTCTGTGCTCAACATATTCATTGCAGAAAAACCCCAAACAGATTCGACTTATAAATGGCTCCAGACCACTTATAAACACAGCAAAAATACAGTTAATTATATTACTCTGTAATTCCATGTTAATATACTTCATCTGTTATCAGTGACATTTATTTGGACATAAGTGATCTAACACTGTTTTTCCAGGAACCATTCTAACAAGCTACTTCAGAACAGATCCATTCATCTTCAGTCAGCCATCAGGTTATCAGGAATATTACGCATTGAATTTGCTCTATACCTCTTGTGTTTTCCTAACATTATTTCTGTAAGTTACTTTAAAATACACTTTGCTTCACACAGCTTTAACGTCAGACAAACCAGTCCTATTTCATTCCATTTCAACCAAACCATAAATACACAAAAGCTTAAATAGAAGTTTTATGCTTAATTTAGTAAGATAGTATTCCAGCTGTTGCAGGCAGAACACATATGCAAAAAGATACAAAACATCTTTGCATAGAACAAATTAAAGACTGAGTTGTGTCAGTACGGTTTTTTCCACATTATGCACATACTTTTTTAAAAAAATAAAACAATGCTTCCTACCCCAGTCTTGGTTTCACTAAAACTGATTTATTTTTTCCTCTCTTCAAATTTATCTACTCAGAAAATGAACTAAAAAATTCACCTGTGCTGCTTAAGATGACCCTGAGAAGGACTTACCTTCCTTAATTGTGATATTTAACAAGATTTAGAATGATTCTGCTTTTCTAGATTAGATTTATTGAAATCTAGTGCAACAGCAGCAAATGATCCATGGAGAAGTCATTACGGAAAATATAAGGACAATAAATTGTTCATGGAAAAACTGGACTCTGTTACTGGTTCAGTCTACTCTTCTCAACAATACTTGAGTAAATCTATAGGCTCTCTAGCATCTACATCCCCAGTTCATAGAATCATAGCATCATTTAAGTGGGAAAAAAAGGCTTCAAGATCATTGAGTCCAACTATTGTGAACCAGGATTAACGATTCTGCAACTCAAAAAAAATCTTGCAACAATAAAATCCATTTCTTACAGTCGTTCAGATGACACAATGAAGAAGAACACAAGAAAGCAGCCTTCTAAAAATCTTCAAACCAGTGCTCTCAACTGCCAGAGAGGAGATCATTCCTCTCTCATTTTCATTATATCCAAATCTGACGACTAACCTATTTGCTCTGTTCAGCTTGCCAGTAAATTCGGGATTTCCACCTGGAAAAAGTTAGATTCTGGCATAATACCCTCAGAACTGTAAGGTTAAAAAAGCTCGTTCTGAAACTGTCCTTTCAAAACTATCATTCCTGTCCTGCTGTACCTTGGTGCTATAAAATATTACCATGGCTCACAGTAGAGCTGCAAAGAGCTGACTAAGCACAGAACTCTCAACATATCTAACCTCTTAGAAAGGTTCTTTTTTATCTCCACATTGCTTTTAAGCAAACTACTTAAACTATTGATTTTTTCCCACAATCCAATTTTATTTAAACTGAGAATTTAAGAGAGTCAAATTTTCTATTGACCATGTAAAGGTTTGTGTCTGTAATGCTGGAAAAAAGGCTGGGTCATGGTGGATGACCCTCATTCGCTGTTAATAATTCACTTGTCATTATACATACCATGTTTTAAAGAATTTAAGTTTATATAATTGCAGTAGGCAAGAAACTAGGACAACTGGAGGGAGCTTTTAGAGACACTGAAAGGCCATTCAAGACACTGAAGAGTTTCACAGAAGCATTTTGAATGATTTTTACAAGTACTTTTTTTTTTTTTCCATCCATTACATTCAGCATTAAGCAACCAACTGCCAGCTTTTGTAAAACTGTTCACAAGGGTAAAGTTGCTGCTTCTATGATTTAAAGAGTCTATTGAGACACAATCATTTGAACGCAGAGAGGAGAAAATAATCCAAAGGTGTTATGAGCTGGAAAAAATAACCCAAAATGCAGTATAAATATTTTGATTAAATTCATGTTTTCTAATATACTTTAAAAATTGCATTTAAAAAATAAATCAATTTCAGTTTAAATTCTGAGACGAAGTTTCACAGCTATATCCTCTGTTTGGTTTACAGTAACTATCACACATAGCAGGATCCAAGTGTTGGGACACATCTAGAACAGTCATTGCAACTAAAGATGACTTAGAGACCAGAGCAGGAGGCTTCAAACTGTGAACCAGATGGCTCCCTAAGATGGGAAGCCTCCCCCTCAAATCTTCCTCCAAGCTATTCTGTCCATGTAGAATGAGGTTTCCCTGTCAAAATAACAGAGTTTGGAAACATATATTGTGACATCAATAGAAAACTCATAGAGAACCAACAAAATGTCCTTTGTCTTCAGGGAATTCCTTTCCCACCTGGTAGAACAGTCTCATGCTGTTAACAGCCTTCTTGAAACATTTCTTCCAGATTATGCAACTCAAAACTCTTCCTCAAAGATTGGGGGTTTGGTGTTGGGTGATTTAAAAATTCTTAACTGTTACATGACATTACTTCACACCCAGATCCCTCTGCATTTGGTATTAGAAAAGGACAAAATACAGCTAACTTTTTCTTGGGGTATTCTTACCCCAAACTTGCTCTGATCATTATTACAAGGACCATCCATTAGGACTTTGGCAAAACGCCTATAAATTGGTAACTGCCTTGCTTCCAGATACTACATGCAGTACAAAAGATACATCAATGCCAGTCTCACAAAAAAACATTCTATCATCAGACAGTAGTTTCAGCAGTACTAATTCCAAACATTCAAAAAGTAAGAGAAAATCTAATACAAAAAAGAAAGAACAGTGATTCAAAAGCAATCATAAAACCAATTAAGATTATGATGTTAAGAAAAAGAAACGTATGAGCCTAACAGCTTCTGACTTGTGGGTTCCTAACTTTTTCTATACAGTCTTGAGAAATATAAAAGATGAGATTCAGATATAACTAAATGACTCTAGGAATAGGACATCAAAAAGAAATTACCTTCTGCAAGTATCTAGTGCTCTTACATACCATATTGTGTCTTCAGGCACTCAAACTGGCTCTATGCAACTAATTTATCTCTAAAAGCACAGAAAATACTTTTAGATAGCTACACTACCTCTGAGCCATAACATATACCTCAAAGGCAAACCAGCTGACCTGTACACTCACTCCTTTGGTTTGATTTAACTTTGGTATCTCTGAAACGTCCTTGAGTGTGTGATGAAATGTGTTCAATTGCGCATTTTCATTTCAGCACACTGCTCCCTGCTAATTCTTTTCCAGCCTTCTCTAGAGCAACTTCAGAATGTCTGCTTCTGGTTGATTATTCAATTTCATCTACATTAGAACAAACACTATCAAATTATTTTTGTGTTTAATATATTTGGTTTTTTTTGACACAAACATATAACAGACATTCAAGATAAAGTGATTTAGGAAAACACTAGGAACAAGAATTTTCAGTTAAAATATTCTAAGCTGTTACTGCTAAAGTGTGTTGTTCTTTTCAGGGGGAATTTGAAAGAGTAAAATAACGTTAAAGAGCACGTAATGTCCTAATAAGAACTAAACTACTTTTTAAATGTCAGTCTGCACACTGGAAAATCAAATCCCTGAAATTCTCAGCAGCAATTGCATATACTGGATTACAGAACTCTACTTATTAGACAAATGGGGGACTCAATCTGTCAAACTTCCTTTGAAGTTCATTATGTTAGAAAATTGCTCTTACTGAAGCATTTAAAGCAAACTTTTGACACATTGATGAAAATAAGAAAAAAAATTCTTTTGCTTTGAAATTCTTACTCTCCAGATGGTATAGAAATATGGAACATAACCATAAAAGTATATGTTTACAAAGCACGTGATCAGAAAGATTATAACATTAATGAATTCTACTTCTCATCATCTTAACTTCTTTATTTTTTTAATATATTTTCTTAACCCAGCTTCTAATTTCTGATCCATTTTTCTAATTCTTAAAAAAAACCAAAAACATAAAAACATCACAAAAGGGTTGTTTTTTTTTCTCAAATGGCATTAACATATAAATGAGGAAAAGTCAGCAGATATAGTCTTTGATTTTAGAACTACTTTGCTTTTAGAATTAAATGAAGCACCATCTGAACAAAGCTGTTACCTAACGTGTCCAGTATGTAGTTTGATACTGGCAGCACTTTCCAGATCTGCGTTGTCTGTAGAGCAGCACTGTCCCTTCGCACTGCCATCGTAAGTTTGCATATACTCTTAGCTAAGAACTTAATATGGCCTCTGGCTTTCCCACATGTCCAGTGTTTTTATCTCAGTATTTCTGCACACATTCAAGAAGTTGTTTCTTGCTTCAGTCTAGACATGGAAGCAGTGAATTTGTCATCTCTGTGCTACAGGTAAGATTATCAGATGGCATCACTCACTTCAGCTCATTAATATCTGAGCCCCACACCCGATATAATGCTACTTCCCTCTATGCTGTAGAGTGGAAAATTAAGTACATTTCTACATGCCAAGTTCCAATTTAGACTTTGTAACACAAAACCCAAGGGTCACCAGGGCATGACAGAGAAGAAAATGTTCTGCTCCTATCCTCTTCCCAATATGCGTCCTTCTGTGGCCTGCTTCTGAAGGAGCTCTTACTGCTGGAAAGGGAGGACCTCATTCTTTCACATTTCCCACTGGAGAGCTACATTTCTTTGTCCTCTATTGCAAAATAACTAGAATGCTTATCTTTAAAACAAAAGATTGCTACTGCCTATTAAATATCAAGATTTATTAGAATCATAATCTGGCAACAGTCTCTTTCGGGCTGTCAACTGCCTCTTGAGTACACCAGCTGCACTCATTTAGATTCTTTAATACCTACAAATCTTTTTAGCCACTAGTTAGTGATAGCTATGTCAGATGATCCCATGAAGCCAGTAATTATGTTAGATGATCCCATGGAGCTTCACACTTATCTATACACAAGTATTTTTTTTTAAAAATCCCAAAACAAGACATATTGATGTGACTGTACCTTTTCAGGATCCACAGAACAGAATTCCCTTTGGTGCAGCATGCTAAATGCTCATTCAATGCCCATATTTATTCAGAAAGAATTTAGAGTTTATAGAAATTTGATTCCCAGGGAGCAGATTTTGCCATGGGAAAAGGATATATCTATTAAATTTCTGGAAACTTAAAGATGTACCATTTCCATTTTCAACTTCCAACTGCTTCCCAGACTTAAAATTAGAAATTATGGATTATTCATAAAACACATCAAATAGAAAAGTTTTGCCACTTCTCCCAGGTTATAAGGATAAAACATCTCATTTCTGAAGGTAGAGATCAGAGGTGATTCTAATCAAGTCAGCAGAGTGGTATAGTGGTAAAGGGAAATGAGAGCTGTCTCCTCTCAGATCCAAAGGATCACAGAAGCCACCTGATTTGTTACAAAATAATCACTTCTTCTCAAATAAATACAAAACTATCAGAGAATTAAGGGGTAGAAAAATATTCACAGTCACAGTAAAGGTTTAGTTGGGTTTGTAGATCTGGAGAATCTCTGTTCAACTAAATAGCACAAAAGAATACAAGCATTCAACCACAGATTTACTTTTTAGTTATAGCCATTTTCACAATATGAGGTTTACTTTACACAATTCTTTGGAGTTCAAGATTGTCATCTGTCACCGTAAGTTTTGCTGTGATTACCATAAAATGATTCTCTAATCTTTAACCACTGAAAGGAAATGAAGTGCCATGAGCGTTACAGCAGGAATTCGGAAGGTTATGGAATTGCTTTTACAAGAGCCTGTTAGAATCATTGCTACAATGAAATACTGAAGAACTTTCCACAAAAATTTGACACATAAAAAGTCTAGGACACCTCTAAAGCCCTTTAATTTATTTATCTTTAACTCTCTAGAAATATATTTTTCTATTTCATATTAAAGAGTACTGAAACTACTGACAAATACATAGGTATTGTAATTGTTTTCTGTGGAATAAGAAAAAGAGTAATCTGTAAGAATCTCTTCTCGATAAGTATTATTTCATCTTGATATTCATCTATGTGAGAACATTAATATTTATATCACAATACTGGGATTTTCTGGCTGCCTACAGACTAACCTAAAATATATAATATTGCAGCATTAAAAGAATTGCACATGTAGTCTGTCATAGAACCCAGGGACACTGACTTGGCAGATTTGGTGCCATTTTAATACAAAAACTCTCAGCTCGAAACTATACGTTGCTCGAGCTTATCGGAAGATACCTGAATATTGCCATAGGTAGGATTCATCTAAGTTAGTTGTCTAGATTTCCTTTAATCAATAGGCAGACGCAGGCACCGTTCACCTCATTCTAATACAGCTATCCAAATTAGGTCAGATGAGTCGCATCCAAGAATTAATTGTCTGCTTCACTCCAGTGGCTGCAAAACGAGTCTGATCAGTTGGCTCAAATACAGCTATAGTGTAGCTGCCTCAAGTTAGATGAGATGAATAGTATTTAAAATGTATCTTTTGCTCCATTAAAGCTTGAGAGATCACCAGCCTGGTGGAATTCTACAATGAAAAACCAAGATGGAAATATTGCTGCACTGCTTACCTAGCAAGTACTGGCACTGATGCCAACTCTCTTCAAGAGGGATTTTCGCTACCCCTTCCACACAAAGTTCCTCCCTGAAAATAAGATCTCTCCTTCCCTTCAAAAAAAAAAANTAGTTTATAGGTGACTTTGCCCTGCTGAGACAACATATGGCACTTTGGTTCAATCGCGGCAGGTGTTCCTGCTGGAACCCTGATTATTTCAGCTAACTATGGAATGATAAACAGGGAACAGAAGAATAATGAGAAGGAAGTACGGAAAGGAAAGGTCAGGGGAAAGTCCTACGACTGTCAGCACCTGAGTCGTTAATCTAGGGAAAAACTGAATTCTCCAGACAGTCAGAGTCATTTATGGCATGAGGGAACATTTTCCTGCAGTCCATCTAGGGTACTTACGGGGTCACATCATGATGATCTTTGCAAGCCTCATAAATGCCAGTATATGATCTCTACAGTCCCTACAGGAACGGCAAGTAACACTGTTCCCACTCCAAAGGCATTTGGATAGTAAGCTGGGGTACAGTACACAGTAACATAGTGACTTTGGTAATACAGGAAACCTGAAGGGACATGAAATGAAAGACAGTTTTCGGAAGTCCAGATTTCCACCTTCTTGATGGGATTGCCTTTGTGATACAGTCACAGCCAGAGCATCACAAATTAAATACCCGCATATGTCTTCTTCATGAAGTGTCCCCTGTAATAGCTCCAAAAAGGCCACAACAGTGGGATAAAGCTTTGTGTCTATGCAGATGTGATGTATGCTTTAACACAGCACAAGTGACACTTAAAATCTGCAGTTGCTACTGTAGCCCTTAAATGACAACTATGTGACACTCACCTGCACCTGCTCTCATATTCTCCAGTGCACTCATGGGTAAGGATGGTAGATTTTAGTTACAGCCCGGTTTCAATTTTGTGCACAGGCTGATTAATCAGGCTGTACGTGGGAGAAATTCATTTCACTTAGATGGAAAACTCAGTAACACAGTAAGCAGCTGTGTTGTACATAAAACAGCATGACTAGGCATGCATCTGTGGGTACATAAGAGCTAAATAACGCCCTTTAGCTTGCACTATATAAATCAAACCAAGTCATCAGATTACATGACTAATATTATAATGAGATATTTATATTTGTTATTCAAAATTCCGCAATAAGGTATTCTGAACTAAAAGCCTTGCACTGCAGTATGAGAGACAGAATAGACAACTGAAAATACAGAATTCCAATAGATTCAAGTGTTTCCCCATTTAAATTAAAACTTTTATCGTTTAAGGCATTTCCCTCATCAGACAGTGATGCAACAGTGATACAGAAATAGTGGAGTGAGTCTACCTCTTGAGTTAGTATGCAGATTCACCTGTGCTCCTTCCAGGAGCCTGTGACCAGGGTTCAAAGTAACCAATATCTTTCTAAACAATTACATTTGTCACTAAACAGAAAAAAAAAAATCAAAACATTACAGAACATTATATCAGAATAACACAACCCAGCTCATCTAATCTTATGCGTCTCTGCTACCCAGCAAAGCTATAGGAGCAGGTTTAAATTATAGTCTTTCTGGAAATTCAGTGCTTTCTGCGACTACGACTTTTCTCAGAAAGCGAATCTCTCACTCTGGCTGTCAGGGTTCACACCATTACCTTTGTCCAATGAACCATGCTGTAAAGCACTCGTTTTGCCTTACTCCCCTTCAGTCCCATCTGTCATCCAAACAGCCACGTGTGAGTTCTCTTCTGTGGGAATGCCATATAATGCCATAATAGCACAGCCACCTACCCGTCTGCCGTGCCAGCCTGACAAAGCCACCTCAGCATCCCAACACAGTAACATTGGACACCTGAGTGTTACCACAGCTAACCACTGACAGACAATGCCATCTCATCCACGCATGAAAATTTTCACGATTGTTCCCTTATTTACTAGTGAAATAAAATTCCTAAATTCCTAAGTATTCGACAACTTTTAAGTTCACCGTGATGTCTGTTTTCAAGTTGGAAAAATAAAAACCAAAACATTTTCAGTGCTTCCTTGTTACTAGTTAAGCCAAGACAGCTCCAGAGCTCAGAAAACTTCAAAATGGGACGCCCACACTTGAAAATGGGACATTCTTAAACACTACCACTGAATCTCCCCTTTAGAACAGGTTCACAAGAACTGTCTCAATATCCAGTTAGAAGTACTAGAATCCACTACAATATAGAAATTTATACAAGAAATGAAAAAATAAGACCAATAAGGAGGATATATTTATTTTTCCCCTCTTTCTAGTTTAGCTATCAGAAGAACTAAGAAATTAAAACAACTGATTACATGTCATTTGATGAGAGTTCCTCCAAAACAGCTTTCTTCTATTTGTATTTTTACACACTATTGTGGGGGATCAGCTCTGAGTATATCGAGTAAAGGTATTATTTTTAAAGGCTACTTATAATCTATGTGAATATTCCCCCTGAAGGTAGGTAACTAGAAATAAAACATCAAGGCTTCGGGGTTAAACAGAATCTTTTCTTCTTGGCTTCCTCTGCTGAACCAGCTTGAAATGGTTACGTAAAGATGATGCACCATAAATCTGAAAGAATTGCACTACTATTGCATAAAGAGAAAGAAGAAAAAAAGACACCCTAATACTTAAAAGCTGTATTTTACATAAGCATCAAGCTTCAAAAAATGACAGGCACATTCACTGAAAGAGAACACCGTGTCTCAACTCCCACAGAGCACAGCTCAGCAGGAGTCACACGCATCACAACTCTTCGTGCTACCACTCAGCAAGGACAACAAACCGTTGATGGTCCTTTACAGCTGAAATTTATGAATCCTCTCTCTCTTTTCTCTCCCCTCTGCCATCCCACCAGAAACAGGAAGAAATAATTCCTGTAGATGCTCTCAGTGTTTTCTAAAGTCAGCTTCTGTAAGGGAAAATACGGGTTTTTGTTGCTCACAACTACTCACACTTAAAACACTGAAGCAGTCAATGCCACCTGATTTTGATTTGGCGGTTATAAAACACAGGAAGAGGAAAAAAAAACCAAACTACCCCAGAACTTTCTGGTTGCATATATCTGTATCAGCACATGAATCACACCATCATTATATTATTCAGATTGGGAAGAGACTGCAGGAGGTTTCTAGTTCAACCTCCTCCCACTCAAAGCACAAACACACAACTGATTTATGTTTGCTTGTGAATGCCCAAAATATGCAGAAATAAACAATTTTTTAGATGAGTCTGTAATGTGTACTGAATTTTTGGGACTGTCCTCATGGTCCGTCACTTTCCAGAATATGCCTTGCAGCCATGTGTTCTAGAACTGATTCCAAATACCTGGGCTCAATCATCTCAGTACCCATTCCTTATAGGAGTCAGGAACTGCTGCTTGTTTCTGAGAGATGTTCCAATGAACAGGACCTTTTCCATCTTTCTAGCTGCAAACACATTATTTTTGAGCTACACATGAACTAAATATGTTCTGAAATGCGTAGTAAAATGGCACTGACCTGAGAGGATCAGTGCTATGTTTATACAGTGCTTTTATGAATTTCCATATCACAAGATTCTTTTCTACACAAGTCAGACCACAAAACTGACTTTTTCCTATTTCACTAAAGGCAACAATGAAATTTTCTAATATTGAAGACAAGATATCTGGGACAACTCCTCTATCAACTGTTTATCAATTGGTCCATCAATGAACAATATTGTAAACCTATGCTTTGCTCAGGTGTAACACAATATATTACCTCTCCCAAGAGAATAACATTTGTTTCTAATGCTTTTATTGATCTTCATTTTTGTTATTTGCCTGAATGCTGCTAAAACTATGGTATAAGCAAAACAGCCCAATGCTTAGAACATGACAAAAGTCTTAATACATTACATTGCATCAAGCATGTTAATCAATATTTTCCTTTTGGCCACTTCTGGAAAAACAAGCAGTTACCTTTCAGAAACTTCTATAACAACTCATTAGGATTAAGAGATACAGCCTTGATTATTACTGATGTTCTTTTTATGCCACTGAACATCAGCTTTTTCTACATTTTCAAAGGCCTTCACATTACAGTTTGAGTGATGCATCATCAAAATTCATGTGTGTCATCTTCAAATAGCTCTTTTTCTATGCTAACAAAGAATCCATATTAATCATGAAAAATCTATGTGATTCTAGAAAAATCACAAATATATAACAATAATAAAGCACATTCCAATCTCAGGAAGACAAAGCCTCTACATTTTCATCTGGTTTACTTATTTCTGCAGATGCAGGATTATTGGAGTTTTATCAGCAGATTTTTGGCTAATGGCCAAACCTGTTGCACCATAACAGAATTGCAAAGCATAATACTGGAATACTATCAATTTTGTTACTTCAGTGAATTAACATTGGCCTAAAAACAGTAATAGTGAACTAGGCTGAGAATATTTGACCTCCTTCTGTAGATTGGATCATATAGAGCTGCGTGACATAGAAAAACAAGGTTAGAATTTGAGTTATTTATACGAAGAAGAAATATAACATTAAAAAAACCCAGTGCCCTTAAATCATTAAGTAAATGCAACAAGAGGAAAGAAGGAAAATAACATTTCTTAAGAACTACTCTAAAACATAATCGTTTATTTCCAACAAAAGCTACTGCTCAACAGATATGCAGACTCACTCACTGTACTCCCAACGATCTGGTCTTTGTCAGCTCCATAAATCACAATAAATCACATGCAACACATTTAAAAGAAACAAACACAGAATTAAATGACCCTTTGAATGACAAATAATCACTAGTTTAGAAATTGTTTGGAAACTGATAACTTGTATAAATGGAAAATTATTAATCATATCTGATATCACTCCATTCTCAGTGGAAATAATACCGTAATGCTTAAATTCATTAATCACTGTAAAAGACCATAGTGCTACAAAAGAAATGCATTGAGACTGATGTGTTAGGGTTCACCATGATGCGAGATTAATGTGCAGTCTATACAACCTGTGCCTAGGCAGCAATATTGCCATTTATAAAATTGAGTCTTCTTTCTGTCTTGACCTTTCTGTTCAACAGCCTGCCCAGAAATCAAAGCTATAGAGCATGTTGTTGTTTCTTATCCCACATCATCCTCAGGTTGCTCACAAGCCACAAAACTACAGAGTTCCAATGGTAACTTTCTATGATTTACACCACATCTTGCCAAAGTACCAGTGTCACAGTAGCACCGGTAAATCAGCCACTCACAGTCTCCCCCAGCAGACACTGGAACTCGCTTCTGAATGTTCTGGTAGTAATTCTCAAGAGCTGGTCAGCGTCACTGTTTCCACATCTACAACATTTCCTAACTTGTTCTGAATCCTTTTTTAATACCTCTTCAGCATGCTCCCCATGCTGCCTAATTTTCCATTACTGCAAGGGATTTGTAATAAATACTCAATAAACACAACATTTCCCACAGGCACCACTGCAAATCTTCCATCACTTGACAGAATTATCGTATAAACAGTCAAGATTCAAGTACAGTGACTTTCAATAACTGAAAGAAATATCATTAATTACAGTTGCATGAGGAATACATGCAATTAAAGCAAAATTTGGCTGTCCCCAAATTTGCCTGCAGTTGGGTCAGCAAAGCCTTTTCTTGCAGTAGGCTGGAAGAACTCAGCAGGGCAGCTACCAGCAGGATCACACCACAGAGACCTGAATTCTATTCTCGACTCTGCCCTTCACCCAGAAAATTGTCAAAACCAAAAGTTACATCATCTCTTTGCTTCAGATTCCCCAAAGGGAACCACGCTTCATGACTGCAGAGAAAGCATGACATGTAAAAATAATGGTTTCCCATCACTCCAACCTCATTAAGGGTGTTGAGTACATTTTCACTTGTGTGGATACATTAAGACACCATTACATCACAGGAACAGTGAGAAAGCTCTGCTGTCCTAGCCAAGAATGGCATCAAAGTGCCTGATTTTCCACTGAGACTTTTGGTTAAGGGCAGGGGACAACACCTGTTGGGAGGTGTCAGTGTAAATGAAAATTTGGTCCCAGTTTTTACACTTCATGTACATTTAATTGAAAAGATCAGTTTGGCATTAAAATAATCCTTAGTCTCAAATGTCAGCATTTGACCAGATTTTATCGTCAACTGATATCCTCCAGGGACTTCTGTATTTTAATCTTGTTATGTTCAATTATATGAATTTAAACATCATAAGCCAGGAAGTCATAGAAATCTGGAGATGAAATTGTCACCCAAAGGGATTTCAAAAGTAGATTTTACGCAGAAGAGGTTTGTTTGTCTTTTAGCTTTAGAACATTTATAGTACATCTTACTTACATTTTCAATTATTTCCCCAAATTTTGAAGGTAGGAAAAAAAAGAAAAAAAAAGAAATCTAGATGAGCTGATCTGCCCCCAGGAGCCAGTTTATAACTAAGACCAAATATCTCCAGATACTTGCTAAAACATACAAGACTGGTTTTAAGGAAAATATCTCTCTCACATTCAGGTGTCAAAGGCCAGTTAAGGTCAGTCTCATTCAGTATCCACACTCTAAGTCAACATAGTGTGCAACAAGACTCTCTGCTCAACAAGAGGACCACAGAAGTCAAGCAAAGAATCGTGTCTGCAGGATGCTAGGATGCTCACATCTTCCTTTCTGCCCCATGCAACAACAACAATTAATCTTATCACCATACAGAACTGAAAATATAACAAACAGTCTACCAATTAACAGTGCTAAATTGGTCTCTGAAGCCCCTTTGCTCAGTGCTGAGCCCCCAGAGGCAGCAATACCAGCATTGTTGGGCCTTGGTTGGATATAAGCAGAGTGCTCCAGGCAGACACGGGCTCGCTGAGCCAGGAGCTGACAAGAAGCCAGGCAACTGCATTAGTGCCATGACAGAAACAAGCCGATGAAGGCAATCTCAGAGCAGGGTTAACCTACACCTTGTGGCTCTGAGTTGATCTGAAACACAGCCAGGGAGACCTTGTGTCTGCCCAGAATACACCATGTAAACTTTCTATTTGCCAGGCAGTAGGGCTCAGATGTCTTAGGAAGCATCTGCCACACAGAAGATCCTATTTGAACCTCAAGGAATTTTATATTTAAACTACTGAAAAAAAACCTGAAAACTATAGAAGCAACCCTTAAACCAGGGACCTAAATGCAGGTATCACCCTTGCAGGCATTGCTTGTGTTGCTGTTTAGATTTTCTTTATTGTTACTTCTTTAGTGAAGCAGAAATTGTCATATAGTGACATGCATTTAGAAACTCAAATCTTGGCAAAAGCATGTACTGCTTTGGGATGCATCTAACTCTGGATTACATCTGGGTCCCGTTAGCTCTGTTTTGCCATTTCTTCCTCTCCCAGACCACAGTTATTCCAGCAACTTTTATAAAGAATTAATAAGCATTTTTAGACAAAACTTAAAATTTAATTAAAGAGGAAAAGAAAATAAGATACACGAGAAAAAGATCCAAAAATGTGAACCTATAGCAAAAAGCAATCCAAACTGAACCCAATTATATAGAATTCTTTTCTAATTTCTAATAGCTATAAATGAGGAAACAATTCATGACAGAAATTCCAATCATAAAAAGGAATTATCTGCTCTGCAGCAACTAGTTTTGTGACATTTATAATACACAAGAAATTATGAAGCTTAATTATTTGAATTTACCAGTGTTACAGATGCTGCATTGAAATCTAATTAAATAGATCCAGTAAGACTTACAGGTGGTAGGGATAGGAAATCAGCAAATAGGGAATTTGCTGATCCATGCATTGTTTCAAAAGGAATTCATAATGACCTCTGAATAAAATGGCAATCTACCTTTATTTTAACATGTTATGTTGTGAAAATATACTGCAAATCAAGAAAAATATTTTCACTTTGATTTAAGGTCCTTAGTTTTATCAGGATGGAAAATGGGATGTTTTCCTTGCCCTCAGAGTATCTCTGTAGGAACACTATCACTTCTGTGTTGAACTTTCTTTTTTTTTTTAAACGAACTTAACTACAAAGGCATGTCTCTTGCATTATGAGATTCTCCCCAGAAATAAAAAAGCAGAGGTTCCCTTAGACTTCCCTCCTCCTCCCTCTCCAAAGTTCTGAAGTTTCTCAAATGATCCAGTACAAGTAGGGCCACAGGTTTTAGAGAAGCCCGTACATCCGATTTCCTCTGCCTTTTGAATTTCCCCAAACACATTGCTTTTTCACTATTTACAATTCTAATGAATTAAGAAGCAACTTCACTTTGTGATGAAACATACTTTTAAATATATTTTTACACAAAAGTGAAAGGGTATGGTTGCTTCACTCTTGGTAGATATCCAAAATTGTCATGGTTCCTCTGAAAAGCATAGCAGAGGGGAAAACTAAGCAAAACTTACTAGATTCCCCAGAATTAGATTCTAAAGAATTCACAGTCCATCGAAATTTTCTGAGGGGTTTTTATATGTGTGAATGGATTGAAATACAAGCAATACTCTGTATTAACTCTTCAAACTAGAGTTCCTACAATCTTCCAAAAACTTGCACTTATTATGCTCTGAAGTAGTTGCCAATGAACTTTCCATTTTCCATTACATACATCCAACCCTAGTCAGTGTCACTTACTAAGAATAAATACACCTTTAGTTCCCATGTAATGATCTTTTTGTCACTCCCCCAGACCAATCACAATTCAAAACAAGTGCCTCAAAAATCCTGACACAATCAAAATCAAACCAAAACAAAAACGAGAAAAACCCCAAACCCACAAAAGCCCCCCAAAGACACAACCCCCAAAACCTCCAAACCTAAGTAAACAAGCAAAAAAACCCCCACCAAATAAAACAAAACAACAACAACAACAAAACCTAAAACACGAAAGAAAAGAAGAAAAAAAAAAAAGGTTGGTGGTGATGGCTTGTGGTTTTAGCCTGTGAATAACAGGGGTCACTGCCTGAACAATTCCAAACACCATCAGAGCACTGTCCTGGTTTGGGGTAAAATGAACCAATTTTCTGTTTTACAATTTCACTTTCTTAGCTGGGCCTCTTCTAACCAACTAAACTCTGAAATTAACAGCACACTGCTCAGAGAAACTGTTTCGTCTCACAGTGATAAGACCCAATTATATCAAGGAATGGTATGCAGACAGGCCCTTGTTTATCCTCATTGCTGGAACAACCAAGGTCAGGTAATTTTGTTATTCTGCTCGTTGGAGGGTCGGNCTCAGGGTTGAATGCAAACTGAATATTCATTCTCTCACTCCTGAATACGCTTAAAATGCTGCTGCTTACCAGAAGTCCTTTCAAAACGAAAGCAACTTTCTGGTTCCCTTATAACTTCATTTTTTGAGCCTTTGGGCTCAAAACTGTGTCTTGCCAATCTGTGGCTGATGAAAAAAAAAATATTGCAGCTTTAGTGCTTGTTCCATAAACTTGCAAAACTCATGCTGCAGTAGCAATCAGTCATATTTCTCTTCAGCTACAGGTTGTTGCTACAGGTTCTTTTGCCATCGCAGACACTTCAGCTGGAGACGTTTAAAAAACAAAGGGTACAATTTGACTCTCCCTACCCAGCACCCATCTCCGGTTTGATGTCATCCTCTGCTGGACTGGAACAGGCCATTATAGGGTACAGAAGCCATGTACTTGCTGACTTTGCACCTTGAGGAGCCTCAGAGTAGCAGATGTATAACGAACATTTTTGAGACTTTATCCTGTAACTGGCACTACACAATATTTCAATATTGCTTCTGCTCCACTTACTGCTGTTCCTTTCATTAACTTCATTAAAAGCTGGCACTAATTAAGCAGCTAGTATATCTTTCTAGTTGCATGGCAATAAAGGCAAAATATGATCCTGTATCAAGTATTTATGACATGCTACTCCATATTGCAAAGCTAGAAAATATGTAGCATATTAAACATCATTATGTTAAGAATCCTGAGCATTCAAAACTATTAGGCAGATGAGTCTGAATGCTTTGATACCAACTAACATTGATATTTACTATTGAATCAAAGTTAAAATTCATTAGGCAGTAAGAGCTGAATTTTATTGCATATGACCTGTTTCCTCTTGCAGGATTCTCAGTGACTACCACACGGACAGACATGAAAGGGCATCTCTTCTGAGCGCTAGAAAGCCTTGACAATGACACAATCAGCAACCAAATGTAGCAGCATCCATGCATCATGTGACAATCAGATCAGGCCTCAAAGCAGAAGCAAAATGATGATGACAAATCCCTCACAATGAAGAGTTTTTCACTAAAAATCTCTGTAAAAGAAAGAATGCTGCTATTTCCTCTGAAGGTCAGAAAGTATTCTGTATTTCATACTAAAAGTGACAATCTTCCCAGTGAACTCTCACTGAGAGCAGTCTGCTAGACATCCCATCGCGTTTTTCACTGGGAACACCTTCTGTGCCAAGTCCAGCAGCATTCAGTCTCCGAGGTAACCAGACCTGCAGTAAGTCACTGAAGTATGAGTCAGACACCGACTTCCACTCCAGCTCCCCAGCTACATACAACAAACTCCTGCCTCCAGCAGCAGCAGTAACTACAACAGGGGAACTTGCTGGGAGAATTATTGTACCCTGGAAATGCCCAGCAAACACGACTTTTGGCTTTTCCTATGGGAAAGCAAACCAGTTCCTTCTGTCTTAGGCCATAGGTAATTTCTTCTGGCAAACCTCTGTGGCTCAGGCTGCAAAAGATGAGCTGAACATCGGCTTTAGAGACCTTCATACTGGTAGGGAACTGATTTCACTTGCAATAATAAGGCATTTCCTTTCCGTTACCTGTTTTTAGAGCAACACTCTGTCCTGACTCTTGCCAGGACTCACTTCAAGTCATCATCTCCAGGATTCACAAACATGTCAGCTGCCCTGGAGACAGGGTCTCTGCTGTGTATTGATGTGGAGAAGCACGCTAAGGATGGAGCAATTCTTAAGCGCCTTTACATTGCTAGTAGAACTGATACTAATAAAATAGAATTCAGTTTCTATACTTCCAGGCTAAATTCAGTGAGAGATTCACCAGGATGATGATCTTCTTTGAACAAACTGAGCCCTTTCAGTAACTTATAAAAGAAGCAGAATGGACCACGCAAAACTCAAGCTCTTTTTGTGAGGTTTGCATTACAGCTACATGTAAATTCACGCACCCCTCCCCAGTGCCTCTGGGAAAAACTGCATCACCGGGTCAGGTGGTGCTACTTTCTCCTAGTGTGTTCACCTGGAGAGGGCAATTTTCACTGATGGCCAACGATGGTTATGCTTTCTCAATTAAACATGATTACATTTAATTTCTCAATTAGAGAGCAAGACACAGTATGCATGCATGCATTCATGCATATATAGGAAAAGGCTAACGGAACACTTCATCATAAAGACTTAAACTCAGCAACCCAGTTTTCATTAGGTTTGCCATTTAATTTCGTCAAGGCTTGCTGATTTTAGCATTCATTCAGCAGGAGAGAGTAGCTTAGCTCCAATTCTTCTGGACTCTCAACAGATGGTCACTATTTCCTGCCTACCTACAATTAGTCTTCTAGAGATTGGAAGAAACATGGGATCTCTCTGAAAGTTACAGGGATTCTTCCCAAGGTCTGTGGAAAAAAAAGCGGTCCAGAAACCTTTGCGTTGTCCAATTCCAGAATTTCCTGGTTTACCTCCCAATTTACATCAAAGCTATTTTCAGCTGAAGCAGATTTCCTATTTGGGTACAAACTGTGCTATATCCAAGACAATGCATTAGATGGTGAGAGAGAACCAATTCACCAAACCACTCCCACTGCTGAATTTGATGCAGAATTCTGGACTTAGTTATTAGCTCATGAGGTTCGTTAAGTGTGTAGAACCCAAATTGGCTGTCACAGCAAACAGACCTTTCTTTGCATCACACCACAGAAACACTAGAAGTCAGCACAAGCAAATAGCACGTGTTAGAGCAAGATAAGAACTGTAGATGGCAATAGCAATTATTTTCTTGCTAACTTCTCCAAATGCACAGAAGTTCTTCAGCATCACTCAAAGGCACGACATGTAATCAGAAAGCTAGTTAAAGATACCCTTTGTAATAAACCACCCGATTTTAACTGTACACAGTTTGAGTGGAAGGTTAAGTAGCTACTTTTGATAGAAAAGTGATTGTTGGCACATAATTAGTCATATCTGACAAAAAGTTATTTCCATTATCATCCAGAACAGTATATCAACAAATTCCACAAAACAGTCTCTATCCACAGGAGGATCCTTTCAAATGCAGGAAATGTTTCTTGGTAACTGACAGCATGGCACTGTATAATGGGAAGTGTCACTCATGCCCTCTTACCTGATGTTTAACGGTTATCTATTTACACCAAGAAACCAGACAGAAAAATGACCAATGACAAGTGCATAACAAATCAATAGCAACCTCAAATCAAAGAGCAATTATATAGAGGGAAAGGAGTCTATTGCATCCTCCACTTTGGGACAGAATAAAATATATTTATTTATTCTTTTATCATCCTCTCTTGCTGCTGTAGTCCGGTAAAGTACAAGTGAGCCAATTAACGCTTTCTGATAGTAAAATTCTCACCACCACATTGTGGTGCACAGCAGTATTGGTCAGATGTAGCCCTTCCATTCCCATTAGCAAGCTCTTATAACTGCCAATCTCTAGCTACTGTGGATCAGAGCACATACAAGAGCATGAGAAGAAAACCTAAGCAAGGAATTTTTTTAAGCCCTCACACACAAACCAAAACCATTACAGGACTTTCCAGAAGATACCAGAAGGAAAATGTAGGTTTTTTGCTCAGCTTTTTATATTTTATTTATTCTAATTTTATTTTTTAGGTCATATCTGCAAGTAGATAGCAACATAACTGAGTATATTTGCACATTTCTCACAACAAAAACTTATGAGAGTCATAATTTTGTAATGGCAGAGATTCCTATAAATAATTTTGAGGAATATACTATACATACCTGAGTGTATGTAGTTTTACTTTTAAGACAAGTAGCAGGATACACTGCTACTGTATATGCCCAAGTGTAGCACAACTTAAGGAAATGTGGAGGAAAAGCTTGAAATTTGCCATATCAGCCTCTTCAAAGGAAAACTCAGGAGCTCACTATGAAGAATACCAATAGATCATTCAAACTTTAGCTTAATATTCTCATCCAGTTGGCATGCAAACTGAAGCAGTACAAAGTACTATATTTGGGACACTTTAGATGGGTTGTCAGATGAAATGCTAACAGTAAAAATTGCCATATCATATGCAATATCACAGGGAATAAAATCAATTAGAGAAGACTGCCTGTATCCGAAATTACTTGAACTACACTATCAGAAAAGACACAGAGATTGATCGAGTAGAAATACCAGAACTCCCATAGATTAGAGCTGTAAATTTAAACAGAATAAAACTACTAAATTGTAATCAAGGTAAGACCCTTCCCCCCATCCCCTTATAGAGTTAGCACACATTATAAACAAAGCAATACCTCAAGGTAGTTAAGGGTTTGGGGATGGTTTTTTTGGTTGATTGGGGTTGTTCTTTTTCCTACAATCCTGCCCCTGAGGGTCCCCTTCCCCAGTTCTGTCTGATAGGTAACACTTCAAAGAAATGGTTCTGAGGAATGGCTGCGCCCTACAGTGCTGACTGTGATAAACAGAGGAGAAACAGCAACTCTGGATGGAAAAGTAATCTCAGCTTATCTGATAGGTTATATTTGAAGGGAAGGGGAGTATTGATCATATCCATTCAGAGCCATGACATTAAAAACAATAAAAAACTACAAAAATAAAGCAGCTTATTCTATCAGCTGACAGCTTCAAATTGCCCTTTTGCTAAAATCCAATTTAAAACTTTTGTTCCAAAAAGAAGGAAAAAAAAAATACAATCACCAACATATGCAACTGTGAAACATCTGTCTCTTGATAATGATTTGACCACAGCAGGCAACTAAAAACTACCAGGAACAGCTGAATGGGAAGGCAATAAGCAATCACAGCAGCAAGGCACGTGCCAAATATAATTCTGCTACTGAACAATTTATAAAGGCCACTTGCAACAATTTTCTCATGTTCCAACTTGAAATGATATTTTTGTGCCTACACTTGTAATTTTTTACTTAAGGCTACTGGCTTATATAGCACAATACTGAAACCTTGAAGCAAAATAGGCTTCTTTTGATAGGATTATTTTCTAGTATTTGGAAGTGAATAAGCTTTAAATTAATGTATGATGTATAACATTTTCATGGGGAAAACATGACCCTACTAAAGGTAAATTTGACTGACTTCAGTTGGGACCACAATTTCAATCTTAAACACCAGACACTTGAAAATCACCAATAACCAACACTTAATAAGTGGTTAAAACCTGGAATATATTGGAGGAGGTTCAAGTTCAGGAATAAGCATTTCATTTGATTTTGATCAGCGACAGAGGGAAGAGAGCGGCACATCAGATACAGAAGCGATCAACCACGAAACAAAAGCTAAGACAACCATTAAGGTCAGTTTAGTTTTGTTTAAAGTGAAAGCTTCAGAGCACCAAAATGTCATGAGACTTCTTGAAAAATAATGGCAAGTCTCTCGCAGTGACTAATATTTCAGCCCTGCCAGCAGTCAGAATTTAACAACACTGAAATGGAGAAAGAAAATACGGTCACCTTGTCATTCTGAAATGGACCTATAATCAAAACCATTGAAGCGGGTTCATAGAGAAGTATCAACCCCACTAAAACAGAAGGCAAGCTCAACTTCAACTAAAGTTAAGCTTCAAAATGCACCTGATCTCTGAAAACAGAATACATTTTGTACATTCTGTGATCCCACATAGTAAAATACAAAATGGCACATTCTGTACCTCCTACAACACTTAGTCATTTATTTGGAATTGTCAGTAGTTTATACTGCTTATTTTCAGGTCTGCCTGCAGCCTTACAGCCTCACACTGTGATTTTGTCAGACACCCAGCCTTGCAGGGTCAGGTTGGGTTAACCCTTGTGTGTAAGATCAGCTGCTACATTTTATTCTGCAGATATCTGTATTTCAAAGGCAGGTAAAGCATTTCACAATTTTATGAAATCTTAGGAATAAGTCACTAGAAGATTTTTCCAAATACTGTTTGTAGGATTCGAACGCATCTATTTTTCTGACAATGTACTTATGACTTCATGGCATTAACAACACCACAATAAACAAAAATTTCTGTTTATAACCCCAAAAAAATTACTTTTGTAAAATAAAGAGCTTTCCAGTGAAAGTAAACAGATTTTTGAAACTTGCAACCGTGCAACTACATATTGTGGCTCAAACCTTAACCACTTGTTAATCAAACGCATCATGGAACATAAATCCTGCAAACAGCTTCGGAAGACCCTAATTTGAAGAAGAAAACTGAACAGAAACACAACTTGTACTCAGTCGGCTGATAAAATTAGTAGAAAAGAAAGAGAAGGTTTATATATTTATTTTACATCTAACTGTGAGGAGCTCAATTGCTTGAACAGTTCTCTGGGATCTACAAAAAGTCCCCTGGTTGCATTGGGTATAAACACAAATGTAAACTAAAGGACATGTTGAAATTGTTGGACAATCAGAACTCCCTTGGGGAGAACGGAAGTGTGATAGACTTTTATCCCTGTGGTTACATGACATGTATACTGCTAAAGTGGAATAATACCAACAACTTGAGCAGATTTTCTTTGAGACAAACGGAGTAGGGCTTAAAAAGGCAGCGATATGCCTCACACTTAATTTTCTCTAGCTCTCAGGGAAACTGTTTTGACAGGCAAGTGACCAGATAAGTAGAAACTATGGTTTTCCGTGAAGAAGATAAGAGAACCTGGGGGGGTTATTATGAATTTCTGAAATATGCTGAAACATTATCTTCAATCTGAACACGATAAAGCTCTATCAGGGTGAGCACTTCACAACTTCATTATAAACAGCAATTTGTTTGAAGCTTCAGGCATGGTATTGAAAACATAACGTACCTGCATAGTACTTCTAGTTACAGAAATTAGTGAACATAATACTGACTTAATCAAAAGAATGCATTTTAATTCCATGGTATTTTACATAATAATTGTATGGCTACCATTTTCCTGAAATAGAGTGTGACATTTACAAATTAACTTAATTTTTGTAGCACCTATAAAATGCTCAATACTCAGTAGGAAGCGTTAACCTTGGGTTTCAAACAGGTCTTTTACATAATGCAACTTGCTTTATACACAACCTTTATTTCCTGCATTAAATTAGTATAGCTGCTTTATGTTAGTGTCTATCCTTTGTGCAGTGTTCCAAGAGGGTCTGTTCAATTTATTTTCAGGGCAGAAAAAATTACACTTGTTAATGATCTCCCACCTAACAGAAAAATAAATGTCTTTCACTAGGCTTCCAACTTGCTGGGAAGATTGTACTGATCTGATAGCTATATGCCACTTTCTTAGGAACCAAAACTCCTACTAATCTGGTATCTACATACCACTTCCTCAAGAATCCAAGTTCTTATGGATACATGTGATGCTAAATCATTTATTTAGCACCACATATTCACAGATATAACCAATCCTAGCATACCAGAAGATTTCACCCATCAAAAGGATATAATGCAAGGAGTTAATCATTGCAGCACAGAGAAGGAAAAACAAACCAGCCAACAAAAAAAAAAAAAAAAAACCAAAAAAAAAAAAAAAAAAAAAAAAAAAACAAAAAAACCCACCACCAAACAACAAAATAACAAATAAAAAAACAAAAAACAAAAACAAAAAAAACCCCACCAAGCAGCAACCACAGAAGTGATTTTAAGGTCAGTGACTTTACATAAAGAAAAAGGAGAAGCAGAAGGAAGGAATGAAAACAATGGTTCAGAGAACTAACCAGAAGTGACACCAGAGCGGGGCAGCAGAGGTGAGGCCACACTAGTCCACCTTGAACCTACAGCTCTGCAAGATGACATAGCTCACTTCCCAGGGAGCTGGAGACACCTGGTGTCACTCAAAGGATCACTAGAAACTGCCAGGAGGGGTCAGTGTCACATCCAGACATCGCAGTTTTTACTTGCTGGGTTGTCTCCAGGTGATTAGAAAGGAAGGAATATGAACTCATTTCAAAACAAGAAAAACATTCAAAAACACACCAACAAACTTTAGAAGGAAACATTTCCGAAAAGAAAATGAGGAAAGAAATATGATAGTGCAGCCTAGAAGCCACAGTGGACAGCCAGTGGTGTGCTTGGGCTTAGCCCTAAAGTTCCTTGCATGGCTATAAAAAAGGAAGTGAAAAAGACTAACACTAGAAAAATGCAGGAAAGAAAGAGGATGGACAACAGATGACATAGCGAAAAGTAACGAAAGAGTGAGACATGCAAAGACGGTGCTGCAGAGTCAACTACAAGAGATACAGAAATATAGAACAACAGAGAGTAAGAAAAGAAATGTAGAAGAGTAAAGGGAATTAAAAAAAAAAAAGCATTAATGTGAGGATTAAGCCTTAAATTTCAAGGTAACAGCATGGTCCATATTTACAGTCCAGATTCAAGAGTGAATGACTTGAGGCAGCACACAGCTGGGGAGAAGGTATTTGCACACAGCCAGGCATTCTGAGGGAAAGGCCACACGATGGCTGTGCAGGACTTCACAGTCCTGTGATAAGTCCTGATAAGATTTTTCAGGATAACAGATGCTCTGAGGTGGAAGTTTTCTGTAAAGATTTTTCAGTAGCAGAGTTTATAGCCATTACCACAACACATGGCTTCGTTCTAATTTTCCATGTGAAAGGGGGCAAACAAGAAAAAAAAAAAAAGGAAAAAAAAACCCAAAACACAAACAAAAACCTCTCCCCTTCACTGGACAAGTGAGTCAAGTATAAAAATACTCCCAAGCAAATGACAGCTTTTTAGTTCATCTTTACATCTAACAGTGACAGCTGCTTGCATGACTCAGACAGATGATTCAACTGGTGTCCTCTCAGTTCACGCTACAAAGCGGGGAAGGAGAGAAGCAGTTTATTTTTAAGTATGCTTTGCTAACAACATTTTGATGAGAAATCCTTTAAAATGCTTTCTTTCCTTGAAAGATGAGGTCTTACTTAAAGTCAACTTCAGAAATAAATAAGAGTAAACGGCTTCCAGGAACCTGGAGACAGAGCAGGAAGCCTTAAAGAACAGAAAAAGCATACTTTGAAAATATTGAGTGATACCGTAGGTGCTTTGTCAAGTCTTAAGCAAAGGCCAAGATTCAAGTTCCTGAAAAGGGCTGCAGAGACTCATAGTTTTTATAGTTCTGAAACAGCATTGTTGAGTGCCTTATTAATTAGTGGATAATCTAGATTCTCATTGGAGTCTCTGGTTTTTTCTCCCCAGGAGCCATTACAGCTTTAAATGTTTGAATTATTCAAGAGACTGGCCAGACAGGTGGACAATTCAAGGAGAAACTTTCTCACATCAGGAGCTTTCAGAGATTTTGTCTATTCTCTTGTCATTCAAAATGGATCCAAAGGTAGTTGCTGTAATTGCTTTAATTCTACTAAGATCTCCTCATCTAAGGCATGAGCCAAAATACGTTATAAACTAAATCTCCTTCAGGATGCACATCGCCTATCCCTATATAGTTGACAGATTTTCAAATACAGGATTTTAAATAGTTTCCAAAGGGAGAGAACACTGTCTGAAGGACAATCTGTACTAGTAACAGCCCCTTCAGAAACACTAACTTAACCTTGGATGGAGCAGGAAGATAGCCTATCTGTTTTTCAAAGACACTTAGCTTGAGTATAAAATGGTGAGTTGTCTTGCTTTCAGCTGGCATGGAGTTAATTTCTTCCTAGTAGCTGGGATAGTGGTTTGGATTTAGTATGAGAATAATGTTGACATCACCAAATGGGCAAAAGCCACAGAACCAATCACCAGAAGGAGAAACCAAGACAGTTAGTTGTTGGTACTTTCTCTAGACAACACTTCAAAATGGAGGTAGGAAACATCCATTTTCCATTCACAAAGACTCTTTTCAGTCCTAGTATCACGTTAGAATTCATATCTCCAGAAATCATTAAAGTTTGGCCTGCGTTATCATGATCTATTATTTCCGTGGGATAGGTCAACGTGTTATAAGGGATTCCCTCACAGCCAAGCTCACTGCAAAGCACAGTAAAGAAACAGATGAAACAGTAGTTATTTCTGAGAGGAAACTAAAATAATCATAGAATACATCCACTCGAATTGATAGCAAGGAAAGCAGTAACAAAATCAGCTTACTTTGCTCCTGACTATATCTTTGATGAAAAGAAGATCTTCAAGAAGATTAAGTCCTTCTACAGGTCACATTTATAAAACATGCATGCAGAATGGAAAAATACTACAGATTTTCAATGAGAATAGACAGTAAAACTTACCCAAGCAAGCTTATGGTTAGGCTTAAAACTCTGCTTCTTCGAAAATAGTTTCAATTAATCACCTCTAAATGTGAACAACTTTCATGCAAACAAGCGAGTTTTAAACTGGGTTGGTTGTTTGGTTTAACCTCATGGTTTTTTTACCCTCAGAATCTCAGTAATAGAGACATTACTGCTTCATACTGTGAGAACTTCTGAAATACTTGAAAATACCAGTGGATCCTTTCCACTCAGGTCTCAAGCACATTAGGATTCCTTTCCCAGCACAGCCATCCTACTCAACAGAGACAAGCAGAAATCCCAGTGCTCTCCTGATATAATATTGTCAGAAATGCCAAATTATTTAATGGACTAGTATACTTACAAGCAGTCATACCCAGGACAAGGACCAATGCTCTCTCAGGCACCAATCTAGGAGACTTGCCAATCATACGGGGATAAAAGCAGCATCAGTTGGATATTCTTCTTAACACTGGCTGGTAGTTTGCCATTTCATTTGTTAAGTGAGGCTGGCCATGACTTTTAGTCTGGCATTTTCTTATTGTTTTTATTCAAATTATAGCAATAGGTCCCACTGCTTCACTTTGGGGAATTTACTATGAATTTCTGAAGCATGATCTAAGGTCTATCTCTGGAAAACAGCCACCTTTTCCTTATATTCAGTAGGGTACAAACAATACTTCAGAGATAAAAATCCACATATTTTGCTTTGCTTTTCAGACAGTGAAAGCTAGAAATAAAAATAAAACCATTTATGTAACACAAATGAGGCTGAAATGAAGGAGGAGTTATTCCTGTTGTGCTCTAGCTTTTCATATTTGCATACTGTGTGCACGTGAAAGCAAAAGATAATAGAATCACCCTTAACTAAGCACAGAATTGACATCAATGCTGGAACTGAACTGGAAGAGATAGATGAGAGGCTAGATAACTGCTGTGTTCTAACCAGGAATATAAAGGAGGTGACTGTCCACCTCTTACCTATGTGGTCTCTGTCTACAGGCCCAGAAGAAAGGATTCCTAACGCTCAGAAATGGTAAGCAGGTAAAGACCAAGCACTGCTGCTGTTATATGTAAAGGAGGTGGGAGGAGAGAGCTGTATGATCACAGCAGGGTGTAAGTGTTAGATGGCTTGAGTTAACACCACATCTACCTTGCTAGAAAGCTCAGGAAGGTAGCCATTCCTCTAGATCAGGAATTCACTCTATAAACAGTGTTTCGGAACAAAGTGAATAACAACATACATTCTCCCCTCCTCCAGAAAGAAACACTCCCTAGGCTGCAAATAAAAATTCGCTTTATGAAATTCCTTCTTGTTTTCCCTCCTGTCATTCCCCCAAATTGTTAACAATAAGCTGTTTACACCTTGTCACTGGATTTCATGTGATTTCCTATAGCACCATGCCAGGCATATTTTTCATCTTTTACTGCTGAGTAGAGTAGCTTACTGATCCTTTTAAAAAGAAAAAGCCAGGTCTCCAACTCTCTGTACTTTCTTCTGGAATGTCCCCCATGGTTTCTCAAAGTATCCGCAGCCAACCAATAAACAGTTTTAAGTACTGCTCTGCCAGCAGGACCAGGAGAGTTGGGTTAGGTGGTCCTCATTTCTTCCTCAGTTTTTTGCACAGTCACATTAGTGCAAGTTATAGCCTAACCTGAAAGGAACAATTTTGCAACTCAGCAGGTAATGGTAAACCCTGTCATTACAGGGAATGCTATGTAATTCTTCAGTCTTTCATGGCAGTTGAAGTTGCAAGTAGCACAGCTGCAGTAACTTCAGATCCCAGGTAATAAGTCATTTTGCCTTGCTATCCCATGCTTCAGCAATTAAGAAGCACCTGTTTCTGAAGCCATGAACATGCAACTATGCCATTGATGTGGTGTTTAGGAAAAACTACGAGAGAAAGTAGTTTAAAACCTCACCAACTTGTCCCCCCAGAGAAGGGGGAGAGTGGACCTCTTCAGAGCAAAGTTCCTATGACTCATGAATCTCTTGGCTCGAGTGGTTGGAATAATCTCAATAATTTCTGAAGACTCTTGGTCAAGGAGTTATTTCTGACTAAGGTCTGAAACAACTCAGGCTTGGTTGTGTTATGGGACAACTGAAATTGTATTGCTTTTGTAGCTGAATACTAAGATGACTAAAATGCTGTTACTCAATAACATGATGGTTGTGACTGTTTTGATAACCTCTAAACTGAAAATAATTCAGCTAACTTAGAAAAAGCTATTCCTGAATGTGAACTGGTTTTATGAGATCTGTAAAAAGAAAGGGAAAGAACAAAGGTCCCAGGGGAATTTAAACTCTGTGCAAGTGCTGTTCTTTCAATAAACTTAGTTGAAGTTTGTTTCCAGTCTGAGCAAAACACTCCTAACAAGAGCAGTATACTGAGAAGGCACAGAAATTGTCAGTTAAAAGACTCCATGCTGACACAAATATTTTCATTTAGTTCTACTACTGACCACATCAACTGGTGACAAAGTTGAATTATTTGTATTGGTCAGCAGACCTTGCAAAGATGAGTGTCCCCCACGAGCTGACTTCTGCATGACCAAACACATAAAAGTGTTTCTACCCCAAGATCTAAATACATTACAATCTACATACAGTCAAGAACTAAAAAAACCCTGTCAATTAAACTGAATAAGCACAAACAATTCATTCAGTCCTGTCAATGGAGAAACTGGCACAGCTGGAAACTTTAATTTTCATACTGGAAAAATTTCAAGCCAGTTTTTCATGAATTATAAAGATGTCTAGACAAACACAAACCTACATGTTGATTTGTGAATTACTTATTGTGAGGAGATACAGGGAGTTTATAATGGCAAAAGAAAACACAGTTCAGAACATATTTAAAGGTGTATTTCAGCATATGGAGAAACATAGGAGCTATCAAAGATAATTTCATTGGCTATTACAGATACTGCCCAAAACATTCCATACACAGAGGGAATGGCACCGCTGTTTTCACAGAAATATTTTATGTCTGTATCCAAGGAGTCTACAGGGAGAAGGTGATATAAAATAGTTTAACAGACTAAGAAAATACCCAATTCACTGTGACTTGAAGGTAAGTACAGGTCATATCACAGAGATAAACGTCTCAACATGGGTTCATTTATCTTTTTTTAAAAAAGAAAAAAAAAAGGAAAAAAGAAAATGTGATCTCGACTAGACTGGATGGTTGCAATAATCCATCCAGCTCCTTTGGAATACAGAATACCATATTTTTACTTTACTGATGAAAAACATATTTAAAGCTTTAGCAACCTGTTCTCCTTGCTCCTGCCTCTCCTTAAAATCAAATAATTTTAAGTTTTGAATTTGGAGAATGGAATCATGCAACTAATCAATCAGCCTTTACATCTGAGATCTCATCATTCTGAACATTACCTCATACGAATCTCAGTGATTGTGCCTGCAGGGCTACCAATGCTTTCTAAAAAGATTACATGGACCAAAAGAAACCACTTTGTTTTGCCCTCTGGCTTTCTATGTGAAACAAGTGTCATGGTGAAATGCTGACAAAATCCTCTCATGTTTTCTAGCTTTGAAAAATTGTAGCACAATGCTAATGTTGGGAGCATACAAACAAAATACAGAAAGAATTTTTTCGATTTGTTTTGCTGTTTGGTTTTTTAAAATAAGCTACAGTACAATACTTGCCAGAGTTAACAGAATTGTTCCCTTTAGGGCAGAAATAAGGACGGGTGAAGGAGAAATCCTACAGACTTTTTAAAAATATTTACTCTATATACAAACGCATACATAACAGGTTTCAGATACACAGGACAATAAAGGTTGTGATTCTTCCTTGTGCAGAATGAGACACTAGCATCCAGGAGAATTTTTTGAAAGTTTAGCTGTTTTCTGTTCTTTATTTATGTACTGCACACTGAATTACACCAACTGTTGCAAATTCTTTTCTTCCTTAACTCCTGCACCACTGTATTAGAGCACCATCCAAGGGAACAGAGCAAACTGCTTCCTAGATAAGCTTGCAGCAGCACGTGATGACTCAGTGGATGCTCTGTTTTAAACCAAGCTTTCACCATCTGTTCCTCTGCTAATTATGAATGCTACATATATCTGCAACTACACTGCAAGCAGAAAAGTGATTAAAGCACACGTATGCTTTCTACGATGTATCTTTGTTGTTTATTTCACATGAAAAGCAATACCACCCACCACAAAACATGCAAGTCACACAGTAGGAAGACCACATAAGGGCAGATGTTTACAGCTTCTCAACTGGCAATAAGCCAGCGGTGATTGCCTGGAGTCTACAATGTATTGCATATAGTCAGCAAGACAATATTTAAAACTGTGGCCAGAATCACACACATTTCTTAACCGGGGGTTACCAGGAGTTTTGTTCACAAGAACACTTGGAGCCCAGGTCAGGGTCATGCAGGATGCTGATCAGCAGCCAACATTCAGTTTTATATTCTCTGAAGGCCTTCCTGCTCTCCTCTCCCTCTAACCCTAACACCATCATCAACCAACCTCCTCGGAATCCTCTCTAATGAAGCAGAAAATGGTTTTCCTTATCTACCTCCTCCCCATTCTGTGTTTATAAATTCATTACCTAGGTACACACACAGACACATGTTCATTTTCTTCATTTCCTCTTTCTGCCAGGTGTTTTCCACAAGGATAGATCTCTTGTCTTCAGAAAAGATTCTTCCATCCATGATTTCTCACCTAATGGAGCATGTCTCCAACTCAGCCATGACTCCTCTGGCTGGCTTTGCTGAATTATTCAGCCTTCATTTGCCTATTACACAGATCACATGTTTTGGGGGGAGTTGCTTTTCATTTTTTGGATTTGTGGGTGGTGGGTTTTTTTCCATTTGCTTGCACCTGTAGTTTGTTTTTTTTCTAAAGAATGACTGAGGAAAACACATTTATTCCATCATTGCAGTTTCAGTAATTCCTCATTAGTAACTCTCAAAAATGAGCCATGCCCTAAAGCTGCAGCTTACTATCTTATTTTAAATCTACATATCTCCTTATTGAGTTCAAATTTTATAGACAACCTTGCATCGTACTGGCTAGAACACATGAACTGCACCATCCCTGATATATCAGTTACGGCTTTGCAGTGATGGAGGTAGGTTTCAAAATCACTTCACGTTTCCAGCTTTGTTCATTGCCAGTGAAAACTACAGCCACGCTGAGCACATGACATATCTATCTCTATTTGTAAGGGGCCCTGCTGTAATAGAATACTGCTCATTCTTGATTATGTAGGGCCATATTCTGCCATTAAACCATGGATCTCAACCATGGATCTCAACAGAAACTAATGCTAAGGTTCTGCACTTGCTTTAAAAAATACTGCTAGCAGAATATAGCCCATAAGAAGTTGTTAGGATTTTTTTCCCTATACATAGAGATGGGACTATTTGTAATGGCAGATGCTGCTTTAAAAGGGGAAGTCTCAATATATTTTAAAGTGGTCCTAAACTTGTTTTATTATCTTTTTATGAATACTCAAAAATTGTCCATTTATACCCGTTAAAGTTTCTCATGTTAAGTCATTTTCCCTTTTACGAGGCATTGCACCTTGATAGGAAATGCTTACTCACAATCTCTAACAGCGCCATCTCTGGGAGGGGTCAGAAATTACCTTTCATTTCAGGTTATAAGAAGTTCATTACAAAATCTTTGCTTTGCCAATCATTTTAACATTAAGATAACACACAAATCACCTCTTCGTGAGAGGAGTCAAAGGCTTTAGGGAAAGAAAAGGAGACATTATATATAAATAGACATTTGTTTCACGTTAAGGATCATCATTTCAGCCCATCTTGCCTTGTACTCTAATTAAGCGTCTTGTTAGATCCAAATTAACTTTGTTTTTTTAAGCAGGAGGAGACTAACAAATCTGCAGCCACTGATGTGAATCACCACATACCTCCTTATGAGCAAATATATCTGGTTTACCAGTTTCCTTCATCCTGCAGCACTGCAGCTATATATATATATAACTGCCAGTTGTGCAGTATTTTTCCAGTTTATATTTATTCTAATTAAATGGGACATGATTTCTTCTTGGATTCTGCTGTCCTGAATGAATCATAATGTGGAGATTCACGGTTGTGTTTAAGGAATACGGCAGACAATTCTGACCTTAAATCACTAATTATCCTGTGTCTGTAGATATCTTTACTGAAGGCAACACTCCGGTGTTCTTCTATGTGAAGCAATTTCTTTTTCACATGCATGAAACAAGCTTTAAAAAGATCAGTAGAGTTAAAATTTCTGAGTCATCAGTTTCACCAGATGTAGAGTAACATTCAAATAACATACAGGAAATCTTTTTTGCATAAGGTCTCCACTTTAACAGGGAATACCTAGTCTACCTTCAATACAACATCAAACAAGAGGTGTACCTATCTCATATTAGATAAATTAATAACATCTAGCTATCATCAAAAAGGTTTGTTACCCTAGCTTCACTTAGAAAAAAAACCAGACAAGTTATCCCTTATATACCTTGAGTGAAGCCTATGTTATCAAACAAGAAATGAATTTGACCCAATAAACGCTGTTGTCAAATACTGGCATCTATATTCAAAGGAAGAATACAGACCTGTTAAGTTTTGCCTTTTTTGTATTCCAATACCATCTATAGCTCAGTAGAAGAGCACTGTCCTGGGACTTACACAACATATATTCTGTTGTTAGATCTGGCATTAGCTTGATGGATAACTCTGAACTAGCTTTATTCTCTGCTTCCACATCTGTCTAAATATACATCTTTGTATGCCACAAAAACTCAAAGTATTCTTAAACAAGATGAAGGAGTCATCACCTGCTGTGCATGATCCAGGCCCTCAAGGGCATGTTCAGCCCAGGAAAGCTCCACTGTGTGCACCACCGGTGATGAACATGCTCAGCAAAATTCCCATGAGAGCGAGAAGTACAAGTGCTTACAGTATATTAGATATTGGCTCATAAAACTGAAAAACTAACAGATTTCTCCTAGAAATCAGCATTCAAAGTACAACAGATTTGGATAAAGTGACCATATCTCAGAATAGCTCCTTTAAGGTGTCATTGTTACACATTTGTATATACTGTAAATTATTCAGATAAAGGGATTACTGAAATTACTCACTGACACAGGAAGGAGAGGAAACATTGGAACAATATGGAAAGGCCAACAGTTCAGTGGAAATATTTTAATTCTATGGTTTTGGGGTGACAGCACAAGAAGATGTGAAACTGGCCATCCCAGCTATGGGGATGTAAATACAGAGGAAGCTGGAATCCCTGTCACTGCATTTCTGAATTTTCTAAATTTGATTTTTATTAATATTTACCAACTGTAATCAAATTCTACCAAGAATTTCAATATCCCTAGTAAACACAGAAATAGTACTCTAAAATCAGTGTTCTCCACTTGCTCCCTTGAACAAGCAACTCAGCCTCATTTCTTTTTAATCCTGCAGTTGCAATTTTCGGCCTCCCTCCCACTCAATTTTAGAAAATTTGAGCATTTTCCCACAATTCCATCCAGTTGCATCTACCTCTCTACCTTAATTTTCTGTTCAGGTTCATGTGGTCTAACTGCTACATCCTGAAGTGAAAGGCAGAGAGAATCTATATAATATACATACAAACAAACAATATACAAACACTGGGAGACAATGCTGAAATAAACTTCTGAATAACCAATGGAACTCAGGGAAGGAAGGACGAAGACATATCTCCAAGCAAAAAAGCAATAAAAGCTATTCACAGAATACGCTTTGAAATTTCAAATGAAGTTATATATACAGCTGAAATTCCTGATTAGACAGTTTCAAAATAACCTGCACAGACAGACAAATATCGCTCTCTCTAGCAATGCCAGTGTTAGTCAGAATTCAACTATAAGCCATGATATCTTGAAAACTTTTTTGAAAACCAGTCTGAATAAACTTTAACAGTCATTTTTAATAAAGTATTTTTCTGTCTGCCCAGGAGAAAGTAATCAGTGAAGTGGATTTATGACACTAAGTTCATTAAAAGGACAGCTAAGATCACAGAATTAATTGATGCCCCTTTGTACCTTTTTAATGACAATGATTTTCTGTTGCCGTGGATTGCAAACCAAGCTGTAGAAGTGACAGATAAAGACCAATCTACTCCCTGCCAAAATCTCTATTCAGTAGCTTAGCAATTTATCTGTAAATTGAATTTTGAATCATATCTTAGCCTTGAAACTCATTAGATGTTCAGTCCAAACGAGTAATTCAATTTTAGCTGCCAACCTGCAAATTCACCAGTGATAACTGCTGGAGTTATCTACCTGATGACAGTCTACTTACATGGAGTTAGGGCTTGGCAACAACAGCAGGAGTAAGGGCCTGTGTTAAACTGAAACAAAGCGTTGGAAGTACAGAAATCCACACTGGAGGCAGCAGCATTACCCTAAATTTGCTCTGTGTCAACTCCACTTTCTTATTTTGGTTGGAATCTACAAGATGTGTACTTTGTAGACTGTAGATGTTTGATTTTCACAGAGTTTGATTCTTGCAGGGACTTTGAAAGAGCTTCTACTATTTATGCTGGCCAGACACCTGATCTTTCAGCCTTTTCCAATTACACAATGTCCTCCAAAAGCCAAAAAGAACTGTTTAATCTAACCGGTCTTTCACGTACAGTTGTTCTTTGTCTAAGAGAACAGAGAGATGAGGAATATGACAATAAAACTGAGGCCCCACTAAAGTCTTTGAGAATCTGGTCATCAGCTTCAACATAACCAGGACTTGACTCCAGTTCTTTTGAACAAATCTCATTTTTGGTTACACAAGGAAAGAAATAACCAACTAGCCTTGAATAGATCTACTTTATCAAAAATTAAAGTTTTCAGACCCTAGGTTTAAGATTTGACCACCATTTCCCTCAAGAAGTCCTGCCTCTTGTAAAAGCAACTCAGCTGCCCCACCCAAATCCAGTCCCTCTTGTATTTTGTCCACAAAAAATGTACAAAAAGACACACTGACTGAAATTACATATTTCTAGCCTCCTGGTTAAACCCATAAATATAAAAGAAACAGTTAAATTATCTGAGACAAAAAAAAAAAAAAAAAAGGCAATAATCTCTCTGATGTTCATAACTAAACTTAGACATTTGGCACCTAAGAATCTAGAGTATGATTTTCTCATCCCTAATCCTGGACAATTTACCTGAAATAAAACTTATATATTGTTTATCCATGGATACTAGACCGTGAGAACAGCTGATACGCTAACAGATATTATAACTCCGCCTCCTATGATTATTTTCAATCCACCCATTTTATATGACACTGAAATGGTTTGACATGACTCCTAGTTCGTTTGCGTGGGGTTTTTTCCTCTTTTTTGCTTTTTACAAGAGTTAGTGTTGACAAATACATAAACAAAATCTATCCCACAACTACATAACCGATTTTGAATTGCTGTTTTTTCCAAACCCTAAGGACAAAGGTATTAACATTGCAATACATCTAAACTGGCTCTTCCACGTTTTTATTCACTTTTAACCTCACACTCATCAAGAAACAAAAGATTTCATTCCTTACAAAGGTGCAGCATAGTCTTCACATCATTTTATTTTCTGTAGCTCTCACAACAACTCTGAAAACATACAGTCTACAACCAGAAATGTAACAGAAAACTCACCTCCCAGGTATCTGACAAAATCACTGTTTAAATTTGTAACAAAGCGAGAACAGAATGCCTATAAAATTGTTGGGGGAGGGGAGGGGGGAAGGAGGAGAAGGGGAAGAGTGGGCAGCAGCAGAATACAAGAATGGTTACTCTAAAAACCTGCAGAATGCATTAGTGAAAACTTCAAATCTACAGAACTCCATATCAGGGGTATGATTTGTGACCGCATTCTATGGAATATTTCTGTAAGGGAGGAAACTATTCAAGAAAAATTTTGAAACATACCATACAGAAACTAGCACTCTACTTTCAACTGACCTATTTAGCTTTGGAGTCTTAGGTAATTCCTAGGGAAGCTGGATAAGTGTCAGTTAATTACCAAAAGCTGGCACTCTGTACATTCCAAGTTAATGATTCTGATATAAATGCCATTATTTTTCCCCTTGTCCACTGCAGAAGGGAAGTGTCGAGTTTGAGAAGGGCATTTTTAGGAAGCCTATCTCTTCTGTTTACAAGAAGATGATTCTGAATTACATTTGCACAGATTCAGTCTCATACTTTGCTGTTCTTTTAAACTTCTCGTAGCTTTGGCAAGTACATCTCAGCTGTACTCATCAATCACATCTATATTTCAAGTTTGTCCCTCTTTTGAGTAAGGATTGCCCTAAGAGACAACCTATGCTAGAGTATCTGGGTAGACTGATAAATCATATTTCAAGTCAGTTGTACTTCAGTCCTCTAGAATCCATATACACAATCTTCACCTTGAGTTAAATTTGAAGGTGATAATCTGAAGAAGCAAACCTGAGGTGCCTGTGTCCCACCACATAACCCATCCACTTTACTGACTGGGTATATACATTACCCAATTAGCAGGTATTCTTCAAATGTACTGCAACCTGCCTTATGACTACTTTCATTACTACATAACTAACGGGGCCTGAATAGTTCTTCAACATTGCTGATTGATTATTCTCTCCTATATATTATACAATTTTATTTCTTTAACAGAACTACAAATCTTCCAATACATTTGCTCTTCTCAGAGTAACACTACTTTCATTCCTTAGAATAATTCTGCAAATCAACAAAAGCACACAGGTTTTCCCTCTCATCCATTTCCAGCTGAGCTGCCAGGACCCAGAATAAATTTGTGCTAGCTCTCCATTCCACGACCTTCTACTTTGTACTTTTAAATTTCACTTCATTTCTATTACTTGTGTGCTCAAGGTCTTCCAATTCTGCCTGCTTGGTATTCCAACCCTTCTCAGCATTGGTCATGTTTTCCAACTCTCTGCTATCAAGTTCCACTGCCACACTTCTAATTTTGGGCTAAACAAATCAGAGAAAGTTAAATGAAACAAGGGGGAAAGCAGTACAGAACTGTGAAGAGCCAGCCCAAAGTCTGACAGTTCATCAGTGGCAGAACTGGAACAATGCAGGTCCCCCGGTTCCTAGCCCTGTATTTATCACCTAACACTGCACTTCTGGTCACGTGTGAGAAGGAGCTCATAGGCTCAGAAAAACAAGTGTACATGAATAACTGACAAAATTGTCCCTTTGGTGGATCATATCAGGAGATGGTAGCCCATGACCAAATCTACTGGAAATCTATTATCTAATCTAATCTACTTTTACATAACTATTCATGTTGCTGACATGTAGCTATGTATCCAAATGTAAATATGTAACTATTTATCCACAATAAGTCTGGGAAATGTACACACAGAGATGAGATTTCATGCCTTGCTTCTTAAGCATGCACAGTCTCAAAGCATCTCCAGGCATGGGGGGTTTAACATGATAGCCTGAACTGAAACTCTGTAAGCAATAAAATTTAGAGAAACAGCTTACTTAATGCTCAGAATGTGGTCTGGCAGCCTGCCATGCATAAACATGCACTGAAACCAGAGTTCATGCCAAGATTCTTAGCCTTCAACTTCTTAGAAATTCTTTGCATGGTTTATACTAGATCCTCTAAGTTCATTTAACTTTTTTCTTCATTTTCACAGTTTAATCCATAGCAAGTTGAACTTATTACCTTTTTATATATAAGCATTAATAATGTAATAGACATAACTCCAAGTAGAAGTAATAGAATTAATCTGTTCCTATAATTTTGATTAAAGACAGGCCTAACACTAAGAGGACACTTTCTCTATGTCTTCTGTGCCAAGCCTCTATGAACACAATGAGAAGCTGCAGTGTGACCTATTACAATAACGTGTATGGCTCATCACATAATAAATGCTTTCTAAAACTCATAAGAATTCACTTCACGCTCAGATGTTGAATTTGTGTTCACGTTCCTCTTAAGCCAAAAGATTTCTCGACAGATTTGATCGAAAGATCAAGGCCTTAACATTTGTTTACATATTATCAAGAGGTCTAATTTGACTCTCATATTCCTGATGTCTTTTCCAAGCCTCAAATTTGTGGTTCCTTCCTACAGACTCCAGCTCACTTACTTTTTTCTTTTTCTAGTAATTACTTATATTGATTTAGTTTTTATGGCTTAGATATTTACTAAACTAGAAACAGTCAGTTACTTAAGTATGTAGCAAGCCATATTCAATATATGTATTAGGTGAATAATAAATTCCATATTACCACAGATCCTGAGCTCTGTCCTTTCTTTTTTGCATCTTCAACACACAATCACAAGGCAGAGAAATGCTATTATCCCCAGCTATAAAATGGACTTAAGGCAGAGCTAAGATTTTGCTAATGGTCACATAGAAAGCCCATGGCAGAAAAGGAAAAAGGGCTGGAGTACAGTCAGGAATGTCAATTTCAGATTATACTGAAAGCTTATTAATACATCAGAGGTTACATCATTATTGATGCTGGACAGCTGGACAAGATTCTCAACAGCATGTGCTTCACAACAGATCAGTCAAATTGGTCTTACTATTCATTTATAGGCTCTGCTTGTTTTTAAAAATGAAGCACTTGAATATTCTACAAATTGTGTTCAAATCATGCAAAGAGATTGTATTGTAAAGTATTGTTTTAAGTAGATCCCTCGAGGCCTTTCGAAGATGTTGACAGGTCATCACTTCATGCTATTAAATTCAATCAGACTTAAAAATTTAGCCTGATTACGTGGTCATAATGCAGACATGAAATGAGGTGTACTTCTGTGCTCCCTTTACACAGAAGAGTAATGATGGCTGGGCCATTAAGTGCAACTACCATGCTGTCTTTGCCCAAAAGAAATATGGGTCATACTAAAAAAAAAGATCAATAGCTGTCTTCTCAAATCAGTCCATATTGGACCATAGCTCAACAAGGCTGACCAACCAATTGATTTTGAAAAGAATAACTGAAAAAGTTGAGTGGAGCCCAATTTAATATTTTATATTCAATAATATATCAACTGTAAAAAAAACCCCACCCAGTACTGCTACATTATGACAGATTTATATGCACATAAGTGTGTGCAGATGTTTATGCTGCATGCACGTATGGGCTTTAAAGTGGCCACACCCAAAACAATCACATTTCAGCTCTATATGTGCAGTGTTTCCCCTGCTATAGGTAAGGACACACGTAAATATTTGAGCAACTTCATTTATATAACAAGACATAAAATTCAGAAAGCTACTGAAGATAATTATGATAACTACTGCAACCATACCCTGTAAATCATCAGCAGCAAGAACTAGGCCACCTGCTCTGTAGTAGTTGTAGTGTCGGATCCAAGAAGGTTTTAACTGAAACACCACTTCTATGCTCAAATGTCCTGTGCAAAGCCCGTATCAAGAACCTCTTCTCCTAAGAACATATATACAGGTACAGTTTGGGAACAAACGGAAGATGGGAAGGCAGTTTCCCTAAAATTTAGCGATTATAAACCTATCCTGCACGTAGCGGTTAGTATTGTTATGCTGCACCTCACCAAGCAGTTCTTTCACCAGTGCTTTAACAATTTATCCCCAACAACACAGCCACGAGGCAAGAAACAGATTTCTTTTAATGACATCTCTGCATGCAGTAAGCATGCTGTCTGTACTATACCTGCTACATTGGCAGCAACTCTACCTACGCACGTCTTCATCTGTGGACACAGAACCACACAGAAGACTAAAATGCAGTAAATCACTTTGGTTGAAGGTAAGTTATAAAGAGCTTAATTATATGGCCACATTTTTTATGTTTTCTTTTTGGTAAAAGCTTAGTAGGAGATGATTAGTAGCCTCCGTTAATTTGTCACATAAAAGGTTTCATGGATAATTGTACACATCCATAACATGCTGGTTTTGAAGTAATTAAATAGAACCATTAAGACTGCTGGGTAGAAAGATACCTAAACTTTGCACAAAGTTTATACTATTCACTTTTGCTTGGCAAAGGACTGGTTAAGAGGGTTTTTTCTTCCCCATAAAATAATTCTTCCTATAGAAAAAAGACTTTTGAGGCTTTAAAGTTTTTGTTAGTATTTTCAGAAAAATCTATAAAAGCATTTTCAGTTGTGAAACCTTAGAATGGGAAAGAGGTAATCTTCATGAACATCTACTGCAGGAAGAGGAATAATTTCTCTGACAATTGCACTTGTGAGATTGGGGAAAAGGGATGAGAAGTTACAAGGAGTCCAGGCTCTACAAAAAAAAGGAAAACCACATAAAATGCAGTAAAAAAACTCAAGAAATACTATTAATACAAGGTCTCAGTTTGGAAGGAGACTGTTGAAAGATGTCCCTTGCTATAAATCTGTCCTTAGTTAAAAGTGGGTTTGGATTAATTTGTCAGTTCTTCTTTCAATTTTCCATTTCCAAATACTGCTGAATTCTCACAGCAAACTGGATGTGGAAATTAACAAAAGAAATCCTAAAGCTATGTTCCCCAGAAGACTAAACCAGATATTAACAAAGATTCCCTTGGAGCCTGGCAAAAATCTCTGAATCCATATTAACTGTAGAATCCCTTTAATAAAATACTAGTTATTGTAGAAGTATAAGCTTTTCCAGACACCTAATATAGAAGAGCTTCAACAGTGCCAGTAGGTGGATGTCATTCACAGTGGCTGCAAGCAAATATACATTCCAACAGATCTGCTGATACCATTGTTAAGGCCATAATTTGTTATATCGAGATTCAGAGCAGCATGATTTCTGAGATACAGAGGTGACCACAACTAGAGAAAAACCTAGGGAGAAGAACCTAGGTATGGACAGGTCACGTTTAAATGTAATACTCTGACTTCCTCTTTGCAAAGTAAGATACAGCGTTAAGACCACAGAGACAAACACGCAGCACCAAAGTTTAACTTGCTAATACACTATAAGACACCAGGGCTTCCTAAATAAACAAATGAAAAAATTCTTACAGAACAGTACTACCAGAACTGGTAGCCAGCTCTACTCTACCCTTTCCTAGAGCGACACCACAGCCACAGCACACAAATCCCATGCAATATAGAGACACTTAACCTCAATATGCTTGTGATCAACATTAAAAGTACGTTTCCCTTACCCAGCCTTGGGCAGACTGAAGCAGGGTTTTCTGTGTGTATCAGTACGCTTTTTCACTGTATAGACAACAGATGCAAAGGGAGCTCTATAAATATTTACCATAAATGTTGCATTTCCCTTTTCCCAGTCACTGACTTAATACACGCAGTTGTATTCAAACAAGAGGAATTCAAGAATTAATTAAGCTTAAGAAAGTGATTTATTTTGTATGGACAACACATGCTGAAGTTACCCCTATTTTCCAGACAAAGTCAAGGCACTGTTTCCTCCAACCCTATACCAGAGTCAAAAACCTCCATGAGCAGAAGGGACAATAAAATGTTTTCCACCAAATCTGCAGGCAAATGCAAGCTTTAATGTTTACCACCTTGTGGCTTGAACTGGTAAATATTCCCTTCTCACACAACCCCCGGGTTCATCATTTTACAGTTAACTACCCCCTTAAGCAGCAAGAACAGAAACTTCGCTGAAAGTTCCTCCCCAAAGGAAAATTGAAGACCGTATGCTCTCAGAGAGATTGACACCGAGCTCAAGCTGCCCCCAATCGATGGGGTAATCAAGAAGGGCCAGGACCGTCTGTCCGGCTTCCAAACAGCTCTCAACATCTTACATACAAGCAGCAACCGGTTGCCCGTGCTGCATCTCTCTTCTACCCACAGCTTCTAAAAGCCAGCAGCCACCCATGGGAAGGGTGCTACGCTCAAACGGCAGAAAGAAGCAGCGTGCAGTCAACGAAGTACTTACATCCCGGAATTTGTTCCAGTACTTGTCTTTATCATACTGCGAAACGGTGCTCAGCCATTTGTCGTTGTCCAGGAAATTGCCATGATTGCTGGTACCCGTGATGATTTCAGGATGCCGGCTCTCCACTTGCAGGAAGCACCAGGCAGCGATCACCAGCACCCCCGACATCTGCAAGGAGAGGAGAGGAAAGGAGAGGAGAGAAGACAGGAGAGGAGCGGCGAGGCGAGGATGCAGCAGGGGCGGCTTCCTCGGGCAGGGAAGTTTTGAGGGACCCCGAGCCCGGGCTCGTCTCCTCCTCACACCCCTCGCCAACTTCAGGCTGCGGCGCTGCCGGCTCCGCTGAGACCCACCCTCGCCCGCCCAGCCTTGAGGCGCGGGGAACAGCGACGGGAATAACACTACTATTATTAATAATAAAGATAACACGGGAAAAGACACCAGCCAGGGCACACCCTACTAAAGCCTCCCGCGGGAGCAGCCAGCACTGGCTCCACAAAGTTTTGGGAGGAGAGAGGAAGACCCTACCTCCGGGCAGCGCTACACCGGCTGGTTGCCTCCTCCTCCTTTGTGCGGCCGCCGCTGCTCGGCTGAGAGAAGCCGGCGAGCCCCGAGTAA
>VXBW01002460.1:1063392-1210960 GCA_013400375.1 Thinocorus orbignyianus
AACAGTTGCCCAAGAATGGTCGTTCCTAACGGGCGTCCCTAACAGTCATACCCAACAGTTGGCCCTAACGGGTGTCCCTAACGGTCACCCCCCAACGGTCACGTGCAACGGTCGCCCCCCCTACGGGTATCCGTATCGATCCCCTCCGACGGTCCCCTCCAACGGTCGCCCCCTAACAGTCACCCCCAATGGGCATCCCTAACGGTTCCCCCTAATGGTTCCCCCTAACAGTCGCCCCCAACTGTCATCCCTAACAGTCACCCCCCAACGGTCATGTCCAATGGTTCCCCCAACGGTCACCCCCTAACGGTCCCCCCCAATGGGTGTCCCTAACAGTAACCCTTGTGAGGTGCTGGAAAGGCCATTGGGGAAGGTGACAGGGTGAAGGGGTAGCTGTGAGGGAGAGGAGAAGCTGTCACGGTGAGGAAGGCTGGGGATGGAGAGAGATGGGCAGTCTACAGTCCAGGGAGCTAGGGAGCTGTAAAACTGGCCTCAAACATACAAAAAATATCTAACACTAGCTTTTATAAGCTATGTGACTGTCTTTACAATTTCTAGAAGTAACGACATTTCAAATGCATGGAGGTCGTTCCCAGTTTCTTAATTTCTCTCTGCAAGGACCTCTCCTCCTTCCGTCAACGCGTCCCACGCACAAAGTGGTTTCTAGATATTTCTGCTCCCATAGCAGATAATGAGGGATGGGCTGCCCAGGCTGTCAGAAGGATGTACAGGAAAGCCATCTTCTGTTTTGTAAAAACAGGAAGGAGATAAGACAAGGGGAGCTACTTACTGGTCTAGGAACCAGGGTGAAAGGAGGTTAACTTCTCCAGCAAGAAAGGAGAAAGGTCTCCATTGTCATCTGAGAAGGCAAGAAAGAGCACTGGGCAATTTCCCACATCTGGATTTGGGTGGTTGTTGCTGTACCCATCCCCAGAGACTGTCAGGAAGGAATTCATCCTCCTCTTACTTCTGAGCATTTAAAGGAAGAGGAAAAAGGGAGTTTTCACATCCAGAATTAATTTTTAAAATATGGAGTGGAGACTCTCATTGATGGTTTCATTCTCTGCATCTGAATGGAAGAGAGAACTCAGCCCTTGCTAATCAGTATGATGCCCAAAAGTAAGGACATATACTTTTGCTGATAATTCATTATAAATACAGCTGTGAGTGCTGTTTCATATGACATTTTTCAAATATGTTTCATCAAACTGTCTTGTAAATACTGCCTTTTCTCTCCAAGAAAGCTGTCAACCAGGTTAGGTCCACTTTTCCCAGGCAGACACATCAAGAAACTCTTTAGCAATACAGGAAAGGGTCAAGTTTATTAACTTTTTACTGCTATATCTGAGCTCTGAACTTGGTGTACAGTTCTAATCCTGGATGTGGTTTTAAATACAGTTCCTAAATACTGCGTAACCACAATAAAGCCTCTGGGACCGAACAAACAATGAGGGTTTATTAATTTTAAGAGCAGAGAACAAGCACATAAGTACCCCATACTGCATTTCCCCCTTGGTGCATGTAGAATCTAATGAAAGCTGCATGCCTGCAGGATAACCCAATAAAAGCAACAAATAGAAGAAACCCAAACCAAAGCCCTGTGGATTTGGATGTAAATCCACATCCAAACACCTTGCTCCACCTTTCCTCCTGTACTGGACTATACCTTTCTTCAGATAGTGGTCCAGGGTAAGTATTGTTCTCCAATATCTCACTGTTGTGCACAGACGTTCCTATGAAACCATTAGTTTCAGTGACAGATAAGGTTTATATAACTTCCACCTGGCAGGGTGAACACAAGCTTTCTTCTTTCTTTCTTAAGATTAACAGGGTGCTGTGCAGTTTGTTCTGTACGGGCCTTTTCTGTAAGGCTTTTAACAACAGAGAATTTGTCTTCTCTGCACAGACATTAAAGATCCTGCACCATCCTAAATCTCATGGTTAACAGATTTCCCCAGTGAGCTTATAGAAATCTATTGCCATTCAGCTATATATGGTTCTGTTTGACATGTGCGTTCCACCCCAGACATCGCTGCACTTCAGCACCATACAGCATTACCTGCTAAATAGTTGAGATTTTTTATGCACAAGGAACTACATCAGTGTGTGTAGTTCCAGTTCGGCATAGATGAGCTTGTTGCTACTTTCTTGATCCCACTGGAGGTCAGACCAATTTAATCCTCCCTTGACCATTCCTTCAAGTCATGAATTGCCAGACCAGCCTGGGCAAGAGCAGCAGAACACTGTTTCCACCAAAACTTGTAGGAGTTCTACCCATTATATATTTATAGTCGCGTTTAGTTCATCCCTGTAAAACATGCTTGTTAGCACAGCACGCCAGGCTCAGTCCTTCAGTGACTTCAGCACGGTTGACTCCACTTAGTATGAAGCAGGATGAAATGCTTTCCAGTCAAAGACCTGAACGATAAATTACAGAAACGTTGTCTATAAAGTGAGTAATTACAGTCTTACTTGTAACATTTGTGTCAGAAATGTGTCTTCATTTATTTAATTACTTCATAATCCCATATTCAAAACATGGCTAATCTTTCCTGATCCAGTAAAACACAGGCTTCTTGTTTAATCCTGATAGCAATCTCTATCACTCAGCAGCTGCAGCGTTTCACCTCTACGCTGTTTATCATCCATGACTAGAATTGAAACACCCTTGTCAGCTGGTTTTCATCTCTGGACAGTGCTATAATTGCCTCTAATCTGATCCAAGAATATAATATTAGCGATCTTTCTATAGTGGATGACTCAACTGTTCAGTAGTTTGGATGTAAAAAGCTCCTTTTTTTTCCAAGTTAGAAGAACTACTGGAGAGTTAAAAAAAAAATAATATCTTTTTTTAAATTATTTTTCATGCTCACAGCTGTTAAAAGGGCCACAGTATTGATTTTGGATATTATTTGATAATTCACTTCAGTTATATAAATCATTTGTAATTACAGTCATGCCCTGCTAACATTTCCATGCCTGTCCAGGTTCATTCTGGAAGCAAAACCTCCTGGTGCAGAAAGCGCTTCACACACTTAAGAATCAAGGGCCAGATCTCATCTCCAGCTAAATTCCCCGCACGGAGGAATGTTACAGTTATCTTAATGGGGCACTTTGGGACTTTTAGTTAATAGAGAAAGCCTTCAGCACCAGTCTTGCAGGAAACATAACTGAAATATGTTATCTTCCCCCTAGACCAGAAAAAAAGGATGCCTGGAGAACCGAAGCAGCCATTCCTGTTTTCCCTAAAGCTGCACTGAACTTGTCCCACATCACAGCCAGTAGCCAGCAGCTGTGTACCCAGTAGGGTAAAGTCAGTAACAATAGCACATAAATGTTGTCATGTAAAGGATTTTACTTCCCCCAGTTACACTTGATAGCAAGACTCACTTTTTCACCTTCTTGATTGCTTCCATAGTTCTTGAGGCAGTTCTTGCAGCCTTTGTAGTAGAGCCTTGAAAATAATCTGTGGACTTTTATTGATGGTTTTTCCCCTCCTCTTGTGAGGCACAATTCCATTGACTTCAGTTTTTTAAACAGTCAGGAAAGAAAATCTTTACAGTAACAAATGTTTAATGTGCCTTTCTGTACTTTACTGTGTACCAGAGTCCTTCACCACTGGATTAGGAAAATTCAATTCCTGTAATTTAACTCGATTTAAAAATATATCACTAAAAAGGTACATGCAGCGGCACAGACCTTTATTTAACATCCCTTTGTATCTTCCATATACTGTTGTATCCTTTTAATAGACAGTGGTTTTATTTCCTCCTGTGATTCTCAGAACTGCAGATTCAGCTTTGCTAGCTCTGCTGGGCAATTGTGCAGAAAAAACCCTAGTTTAACCTGTGCAATGAGTGATTGTTGGCTTATACAAAATTCCTGAGACATTTGTCCATTTTACAACAGACAGTAATTCCTCTTCTCTGCAAATACTACAAATACAGGTTCTGATTTGACCTCTTTATTTGTTTCTGATCCTGGCCTCTTCTCTATTGAAGATGGCCATATTTTATTGCAACAGTGCCTGGAATTTTGAAAGAATTTGCATCCAGAAGTGCTGTAAGTATGTCACATGGAAAGAAAATTATGGTTTTCTTTCAGGCAAAGTGGCACCAGCTACTTTGGAGACATTGCAGTTGGTACAATCCCCTGTGTTCTTATCATTCTGAGGCACTTAACCCCAATGTCAGTGATTTCAGTGTAAGAGAAAACATTCATTGACCTGGAAAGATCCTACAACATGTTCTGCAATCTATTTACTACTGTGTATTAGTTGTAATATCCCAGATTAAAGTGAACTGAAATACTGGCAAGTCCCAGGCAAAGTAAAAGCTGAACACAGTTTATAGCAGAGATGTGTGAAAAACAAAACAACTCAAGCAAAAGAATAGTAAAAACAATAACTAAATAAAGTGATCTATTACCTACAGAAGTTGGAGGTGGATTTCAGGACCAAGCTTTTCACACCTTGCAGAGCTATCTTGCCCACAGGTGTCTAGAAGAAAAAAGAGAAAAATACATTCAAAATTCAAAAGGCTTGTGTTCAGGTAAAACATATAATCAAATAAAAGGTTACATTTAAACTGAAAGATGAGATTGAAGCAGGTATAAGCAGGTATTCACAATGTTTAACTTCTAGCTTCTGAGGCTACTCCTCGATTTTCTCTGTCATCAGTAAAAAGAAACAAGTTCTTCTGAGTGGTGCCTCAGAGCAGAAGCCTCTCCTAGCCACTGTGGATTGTTTTCTGAAGGATGGTATTGACTGCAGAAAGAGCCTACAAAACCAGGGGCGCATCAGGTAAAAGTTAGGTCTTCTGATTACTGTCTCCAGGACCTGCAGACTAACATAAAAAACCCAACAACTTTACCTACATCAGTCTATTTGAGTCATATCAGAATATTCATCAGTTTAAAGACTAAGTGTTTAATGGGAAGACATTCCCTGCATATTTGACAAATGGTTTCACTTTCTTATCTTTCTACTGGATCATGACAAAAGTAATTTTATGGTATTTCACAAAGTGTCTTGTAAAATGGCAACCTTATTTTACGGTGGCTTTTATCACTACTAGAACTTTTACTAGGAATTGCATCACAAAAGTCGGTTAACATAAATATTACAGTGAAGAGCTCTCACCATTTAATGCCAGCATTAACTCTGCCAATGCAGCCTTCATTTTCAGATGGAAAAGGTCATTAGAATTAAATTTGTCCTCAGACTTCATACTTAGCTGGGATGAGATGCTGGTGTGAAGTTTTGTAGCTTTCTTCAGCCTTGAAAATATCATCCCAAGATTTTTTACTGTCAAGTAGCCTGAGAAAGTTGTCTTAAACACTGTCTATAATATATGAACAGAAACAGAGATTTGGAGATTACCATGTGAAATATCAAATGAGATTCTTCAATGTTTACCACAGTAAAACTTTGTTTTGAATATCCATGAGACACCACAATATCAAACAATAATAAATAACATCATTTACATTAATAGTCAGATTTCAGAGATTGAATTTGCATGGAAGATGGAGCATCATTAATGGCTGAAGTACCAAAATAAAATTTGCATTCATATAAAAATTAAAGAAGTTGCAAGTGTGCTTGTTCTTTTCCTATGTTATCCTTTTCTTATTTTAAAACTTTATTTTTCCCATTTTTGCAATTTTTTCTTTTCTCTCTAATACCATCTTATGCAGTCTTGGCATTTTGAGCTCCTTATGGTTCTTTATGATAATTTCTTCCATTCTTCCCCTTCTCCTATCATTTACTTCACTCTTCCCATCCCCTTGTCTCTTGCTTATATAAACATGTACAAAGATCTGTACAAAAGCAGCCGCTTTCCTGGAGATTCCAGAGCCAGTCTGGAAGCAGTGCTGCTTGATGGACAAAGAGTCCCAAAACATCTTGGCATCAGCCTAGTTACATATGGTTAACATCAGATCTGAATTCACTGAGTAGCATGAAAACAACAAGAACTAGGGATTTATTGTATCAAGCAGTCTTCTCGCTCTCACTAAACTGTCTTTTCATTAAAAAAAATAAAACAAAAGTATTGATGTCTATAGACGAGGACAATAAAGATGAGACACAGAGGGACCGTAATGGCTTGCATACTCATAAACCCTCTCAGTCTTTGTGGCTTCAATTTTTTCCTATGGGGGATAATGTTAAGAATGTGCTAGAATGCAATACTCTCAGATAATGTAGAGAAACAATTTTCTTTCTCCCTGCTGCTACATTTTAGGGATGAAGCTTAAGCTCTTTAGGGGAGCAGCTGATTCTCCTCACCAATAACTTGAACCCTTATGGAAAACCAAATGCTATTTCACACAGTCACCGAAACCCTTGAAGTCAGTGTGAAGTGTTAGGTAGGGAGGAAAGAGAAGTATTAGGTGTGGTAATAGCTGAAAGAGGGATAAAAGGTGCAAGAGAGGGTCAGCATCAGTGTCTGCTAGCACCCAGGGCAGCTATAAGAAATTCCAGAAATGTGCCCCAGGTGGGGATGCTGAAGGTGACTGACAAAAATCTGGCCATTGGCTCAGATCTGTGACAAGCCAGTATCATTCTATCTAGCTCAGCATAGTCATTGCTCAAGCGTGGCAGGGACAGACCCTCATCCAGCTAAACAGTCCTGCAGCTATAAAAAAGCCCTTCAGTCATATACTTTAAGCGGGTCTTTCCACCAAGGACACTGTTCTGTGAAGGACCTTGTGCTGGTCAGAAAATGGACAACAATTTAAAAAAATTCCTAACATCTTCCTCTGCTTTAAGCAATTACTGAATAGTCTACGATAACGTGACTATAAAAACAAAGAAAAATAGCCCCAAAGCCTGATAATTGTCTTAGGGGCAGGAATCATAAAGGAGGAAAATGCCTTACCCAGAGTGACAGCCTCTAGATATGTGGAGGATGCAAAACTTCACCTTGTGTCAGCAAGCTTGGAGACTGTCAGAAAGGAAGGCAGACAGTAGCCTTATTTCTCACAGTAAGCTCTTCTGAAGTGCTTGATGTGTTCTCAGTTAACTCTGTCCAAATCTGAAACTATTAAAGGAATCGAAGTAGCACTTCACTCTGCATAGAAATGAAAGACAAGTGTTAAGGTTTCAAACGGAGTACACAAAGAATAGAAGAATTTTTCCATGTTCTAATGCAGCTCAAGGTCTTGCAATTCCATGGTGTGTGGGAGGGATGGAATCCACCAAGGGAGGAGACCAATTCATAAGTGGGAACAAAGCACTGGCAAGGGAAACCGCAGAGGACCCCGAATTCACACCAGACAAAGCAATCAGAATCTGCTGAGCAAAATTCATGCTACAGTGAAATTTGTAGGAAGTGAGAAGTGCTTTGATTCCATATGAAGTAGAAATAACCTTCTAATATTTCAAAAAAAATATGCTCAGGGCCAGGAATATATACAAAACTAAATGTCAAAGCCCATACAAAAGGTAGTACATGGGATGGCACACTGTGCTGTACATTTGAGCTGGAATTTTGCTGATGCCTGGAAAGAAATGCAATAATGGCAAAGGTTTAGATAATTTCACATACCTGAGGAGAGCATGTGCTGCAACAAAAACGATGACAGTGTCACTAAAAGCACAAAAATATTCTTCATAGGAGCAGTGCATAACACTCAAGCAGAAAATGAAGGGACTATCTGCCTGAGAGGAGCTGAGATGTATTAATTTTAGGTTGGATTTTGGTGGGCAAACCAATAGGATGTCAAAACCAGCATTCTTAGGAGAAAAAAAAAAAAAAAAAAAAAGGAAGAAAAATAAAATAAAAGCAAACAGAATAAGCTAATGGCAGCTCAGGACATTTCAGTGGGGAGCTCGCACATTCTCTTAAGAGGGTTAAGCAAATCTACAGGGACATGAATTTGAGAAAAGTTACAGATTACATTTGCTTAAAGGGAAAATGAACTTGTCATTTGATTCCTGTTTTTGATGATGTCAAGTCACTGGAAAAGCAAGGAATTAAAAATAAGTAAGGAGGGTATGTGAGTGTCTTCCAAACGATAGAGGAGGTATTTCAGAACAAGGAAAATATGTGATAGTTCAACTCCTGGGAAAGTCCCTCTCACTTTAAGATATAGATTAAAAAAAAAAAAAAAAAATAGGACAAGATGAAAAAGAACAAGATGCAGTGCTCATTGCTCTTTCCCAAGAGGAGGATTCCCCCGAGACAGGAAAAAGTAGAACCTTTTCCTTATTAATACACTCAAAGGAACTAACTGCATAAATTTGAAGTGTTTTTCATTGAGGGACAGACACCCATGAAACAATACACTTTACTTCTTTGTGCATCATCATTCTGTGAAAAGGGTCTTTAGGGAGGTAAACAAAATATAAGCAGACAAGATGACTTCTGAGACTCTTTGCAGATTGATTAGACAGCTTCCTGAAGTCTTTTTAGCCCTATGCTTTTGATTCCTCATGCTTATCCATTCTGGGTAAGATAGGTCTTTTTGCAGCCTTCCTGAGGTTCTTTTGGTAGAAGAAGTAACACATGTTTTGGTGACACAAATGATACCAAGGTTTTCATCAAAGGCAAAATCACAGTATCAATATAAAATCTCCAGGCAGCTTTGGAAGTAATAAGAGCTACTGAACCAAGAGATGTACAAATAAAATTAAGTGGATTCCATGCGGTATAAATAATAAATGAGACAATGAGAGAAGTCAATAGAGCCAGGATGATTATCCAGTGACAGTGCAAATATGTTCCTCCAACACATAAAATGTGAGTATGGGGATTTCCTAAATGAATTAACGGAAAAAGAGAATTTGTGTTTAATATGATTTCTGAAATCTGGAAGTTATGATGGAGATGTAATTCGACTTTCCAGGTATCATAGTCTGATCTGGACAGTTTTGTTTTCAGGCAAGAGAGCTGTGTTACACATGTAAGTACAAGTTAGCCCAGTTGAAAACCAGATGGTCTCTCTCACATAACACAGGCTGCCCACACCAACATCTATGGAGGTGGACCTGGTTTTGGTCTTGCAAATCTATCCTGGCTTGCCAGTCATGTCAAATTGTAACCAGTTATGAAGTCTGGGACACTGTGAGAGAGTAAAAAAAGTTGGTCGTAGATGTTTTTTCAGAGAAGTTATTCAGTTCTCTTACTCTAGAGACCATTGTGTCTGCAAAAACCTAATAAGAATATGCTCAGATAGAAAAGGAATTTTTAACTTCAGTAGGGGTTTAACATTTTTCTTAAATACTGACTATAGAGAATATACTGCTGTTGCCAGAGGATCTGGCAAATAACCTGTTGAGAAGATTATTTTAATAATCTTCAAGTACTGGATTCGTGGTTGCATGTACACACTTTGGAGCGTTTGACAGAAGTGCAACCAAGCAAAGTGCAGAGCTTGATTATATATATATATATGTTTTTCTAAATCAGATTCGCCAAACCAGCCCGTCTGACCTCAGATGAAGTATAAACTGCAAGTTCCAAAGCTACAGCTGAGATTCCCCTCAAGAAAGGAATTAATACTATTAGCACAAATCAGGTCTGCATGTTCCTGGCCGAGACATTTTTCAAAACGAGATTATTAAATTGTTGAAGGGGCAAAGATAGTGATCCCCCAAGGCTTCACAGAAAAATGTGTGAAGATATACGCAGAGGTGACTTTAGACATTGAAAAGTCTAAGAAAAGGTCTGAAGTCTGGCCTCAAATGAAGCATGAACTATTAAATATTGTCACCTAGGCCAGCAGTAGAGACCACACTGTGTGAAAGAGCATATTAGTAGACAATCACTATCACATTGATGCCACATAAAAAGATTCGCCTGTCCTCTGCTGTCCTCTCCAATAGAAGGATTTAACAACAATGACTAGAAACAACTATATAATAGTTACATTATTCTCTGTCCCCCTCAGCAGTTTTCTTTCAAGATGTTACAGTTAAATAGACAATCCTACATCTCAATTTATTTTTCTGGATATGTAAATACTGACAAGCTCAATAGGCTGCTTAGTATGTGTGATTTTAAGCCATTAATTTGAAATATGGCTTCAGACTCCTAGCCAGTATTCCTCATCATTCATAATCCAAAGGGTTGCTAGGAGAAAGTGTCAAAAAAAAAAAGAACCTGCTCAGCCAGACTGGAGTTGTTTCCAGCTTTCAAACTGAAATTAAAAAATAGTTTTATCAAAACATAGGTCACCACTTGCTGATATTTTGTTCAACAGAAAACTGGAAACCTGTTGTCTGAATATTTAAAAACTAAAGCTGCAATCATCAGAGACATGGAGCTAAAAAGTCACAAGAGGAAGGTGTAAAACCAGCAGTATGGCTTGGGTCTCAGATTTATCCCATAGCTCACAAGTGAAACTTCTGTCTGTAAATTGCTGAAAGAAGTATATAGGGACACCAGAACCTGACTCTTTCAGGCTTATTGCGATAATTCTGTTTTCCTTATTAGGGAAGAATTCGAACTGTTGTGTTGTCTGTGAAATATAAAGACTGTATAATTAGGACCAGATGTTTACATCCTGGTTTATGCCTAACAAATACACAGTAGCAGGAAAGCATATGAAGTCCAATTCATCAAGAGGAAAATGTTATTTGAGGTTATATGGGAAAGCACCAAGAAATTACTTTTACTCAACCAGATACAAAAGATGCAACTCCCTCCCTCTTTAAAAAAAATATCAGCCATCCTTTCAAATGGTGGCATATTTTTAACACTGCCATAGCCACAGACACACTGCCATAACAGTACTGGACTGTGTGTTTTCATAGAAAAAAGCCCAATCCCATAAATTTCAGCCTTCATAAATAAAGAAAAGAAATAAAATGGAGAAAATTTCTAGTGAGATAAAGATGTTGAGACTCAAATACCTTTCAAAAATCAAGTTCAGTCTTGTTGCGTGACTGAATGTCTCCCCAGTGAACATTTAAAGTTTATGCTCATGGTTTTAATTTCAATATGCATTTTTATTAAATAAAGATTACATGCTTTATTTCTCTTACAGAAGCTGTATAAGAATTTCAGATAAATTGGTGGCAATGTGGTGAAAAGGGGTTTTAGAAATTAATGCTGAGTTAAACAGTAAGATTGTTTTGGCAGTTTTGCATTCGTTGGTCTGAATGTGTCTGTTTTCACTTACACCTCTCCATAGAAGAATTCACTCAGTTATTTGCATAATTACTTGGAAAATAAAAGAATTTTATTTTAACACAGTCGAGAAAGACAACTAGGCCAAGGCCAAAGCTTGGCTTTCTAAAAATTGGCCTGTCTGGAAAGCTTGTTCTTAATGAACCCCAGACAGGCAAAAATGTAAAGTTTTGTCAAAGTGGGGATGGATCCAGTAGCAGTGGAAGCATCTTTGTAGAGAAACCATAGGGTATGCTTTAGCCCATTCCTGCTGTTTGTGGTGGAACATATAAAAAGGTTAGGTCTGTAGTAGAGTTAGAGGGTTCACCAGCTGGAAACAAATGGTTGTAGAAAGACCAGCAAATATGTTAGTCAAGCATTTAACATACTGGCCGATGAGAAATAAATAGTAATCAAGCAAATACGAATGATAAGATTGTCTTATTCAACATTTTAATCTATTACCTAGTGAAAGGAGCGTACAGCCCAGTACTGAAGTTTGTATAGGATACTAAACAGGGAGGGATCTGGATAATGAAATACAAAGAAGTCACAACATTAAGTTTTACATTAATGAAGACAAATAGAAAAAAAAAATCCTCAAGACAAGAATATGGAGTGTTTTAGTTAATTTTACCCAAAAAGTTCCTTGGGGAAATGGTACATAGCTTATATTCTCTACTCACTTAAATAACTCATACACTTCCTAAATGTAAAGTACAGGTTCTTAGAAGAGCCTTTGATAAAAGCTCCTCACATCAATCACAGGTCTTACAACATGGATACTAGATTCTTTGATGGAGACAAACAGATCATAAGCAAAAATAGTTCATAGGAGGTGTCAACAAATTAACACCTTGTCTGGATCCTATCAGGAACTTTGAAGTCAAATTATATTTCATATTTAGTTTAGAAATGGCTAGTCTTACAGAATGAAGTGTGAAATAGCTAAAATTAATCAGTTTGTGTTCTCTAGGGCCTAATTTTTAGCCTTTTAAGAAATCCAATAATTCCATGGAAGTGAAGAAAGACTTGATGGTTATGGCATATGTAATTATCCCAACACCTAAACCTTCAGTAATCACAGGAAAATCACTTCCTGCATTCTTTCTTGTACTGGTGTAGCAGGGGCTGGGGAAGGAAGGAGGCAGGAAGGAGTCTGGCTTAATAAATATAGGATGAATATAAATAAGTATTGTCTAGCACTAAGATCTAATAGACTGTGCAGTGAATTCCCAAAGGAGACATTGCTTGAGACTCTTAAGAACAGGATGATTAAGGCATTGGTGAAAATACTCAGGGGAGCTATCCTGCAGTGGCAGAGAAATGAGCTAGAAGACAAACCAGGTAATTTCTAGCAACTTCAAGGCATGGCATTCCATCCCCAGCAGCCATTCAAAAAAACTCCAGAGAAGCAAGGTTATTTCCTATGTACATAAAATTCATGTACGGGAATCAGAAACTCCTGTATTCAGCATATAAATGCACACAGTTGTGTGATCTTAATACAGAATATAAATAAACAGCGACAGAGATGCTTAAAATACACACACAGTAGCTGACAAGGTATTGTCCTCAGTGTATCTGAATGCAAAATGGGATATGGCTGCTCTATATTACATTCCTTTCCAATTTTAAGTTTTTCCACATTCTTCAAGGGTTGAACAATTTTTGTACTTTTTTACTCTTAGAATTAAACAGTACCAAGGGTGAATTTACATCTGATCCTTAATCCAAATGGACTTTCTTAGCAATTAAAATTGGTGTTTAAAATAAAAAGTTTTAATATTGCGACATTCAAAAAGCAACCAAAGGTTTTCACTGATTATAAGTAGAAAGAGGAAATAATGTATTATTCAAGCTCCAGAGGTTGCTTAATGCAAGATCAATTTTGTTAAGTGTTGCTTAGCAATGGATTATGAGTGCAGATCCTGAATATTAATGCAGGATGTGTATGGCAGCAATTCTTGTGAAAGTACATTTTTAAAAGGAAAGGATTTTCCTGGTGAACCACAGACAAATAAATACCTGCAGAGTTCCATAAACAAAGAGGGCTCACATCTTCTTCACCTCTTGCATCATTTATTGGTTACCAACCTGCACAGCAGAAACTTTTAGATCATCTTCTGTTATTTTCCAGTTATGGACCCAAAACACCGAGATTCTGTTCCCAAACCCTGAGGCAGGCAGCAAAAATTTACAATGGTGTAAGATTAAGTCAAAGCAACAGGAGCAAGCTTTTGTAATAGTTCACTAGTTTTCAGGAGGATGTGAAATTTTCTTGTGATATTTTGCAGCTGCAATCCAATGTATTGAGTTGTTTATATTCATTATATAGCTAACACCGTTATCTTTTCATGGACGGTGGTGATGTACTTTTCTCTTATAATAAGAGCAAAAACCTTGCCGTTTGGCATTTGGGTGGTTTTGTTGTTCCTGTAAAAGAAAATACCCAGCACCTTACGCAGAAAAATCCTGTATCTCTTTTTATCCTGTATTTTACTTTTATATGGCCCTTAGAAGAGACAAAAAGTGGGACAGGCTATGCTGTGAGAATGACAGACTACTGGAGAGAAGTAGAGGTGCAGGAACCGTGGGAGATTTGTACCTAAAATGGAAATTCCAAGGTGGGTTTGCTTTGGTTGAGATTCCTTGCACAAACTGGCTCTGCCTCAGGCATCCGAAAACAGCCTCCTCTGACAATACTTTAACAAAGCACTAACAATGCTGCTTTGTTCTAAATATAGACCCCTCTATATTTAAGGTTGCAGTACAGTTTGTAGTGTAGATTTAACTACAGCTTTGGCAAACCATGAAGATGGCAGAATGTCATTTTGACCTTTTATATGAGATACATTCTCTTTTGCTTCTATAGTACTTGATTACCTGAATTTCTTTATTTTTCTTTATGAAATAGAAACAACAGGCATGTTTTTATATTATACCATCATTAAAAACTCCCGCGTGTTTGTTCAAAACCCTGATTTTATTAACTAAAATCTCTTTGTCACTTCATAGACTTGATCATATATGATGAAGCACACTAAGACTGTTGTTCTGGAAGCTGTCAAATTTATCATACTTTCCTAACACCTATCACATGCCTCTTTTGCAAGTCCCATGTTATTTTTCTACATCTATCTTTGCTAAATAAGTGGATTTATAAGAAAGTACCTATTTATCTCTCATTGATTATTGTTCAATTTGTGCAACAGGTTATGCCAAATAAAATGATAGCTTTTCGAGTATATTTCTTCCTAATCCTCTACTTCCCATGCGACTTGGGAAATCCTGCTCACATGTTTTCCTCTCAGACTCAGCTTTATTTACTAAATCTCATTTTCTTTAAATGTGGCTTTAAATGAAGTCTCTTTGGGGAACCAAGGAGAAAAATATATGTGCATGAGATGTGTGACTGTAGATCCTCAGACCGCTTTCAACTAATAAATAGAATGTAAACATTTCAGGACAAGGGCATCCTCATAGTTTACATCTGTTAGAGCAATGAGATCCAGTAGCTGACTGCTATCTTCAGCCATAACATTAAAAGTAATTACTAGTGTTTATATTATAACATCAACTAGGGATTTCAGAATTCATACATAAAATATGAGACAGACCTTGCCAGAGCCCTAATAGCAGAAGTTAGTTCAGCAAAGTGCTTAAACATAGATATGACCTTGTGAGTAAACTTACAGACAGCTTCAGTCTTCCCCTCCCCCCGTTTTTCCTTTAATGTTCTTGCTCCCCAACTCGGTGGTGTGTTTAACCCAAAAGAAAAAGCACAACAGTAAAGGAAACTCAGGAGACACAACCATTCTTGCAGTAACTTTGTTTCTTAGCAAGAAGAAGGGTTACTTGTCTTTTTATTTTGGAGAAGGCAGTTCCAGTCTCAGAGTAGCTAATGAGAAAAAGTGCCTAAATAGCACACAAATCACATAAAATATACTGGCACGCTTGTCTTATGTCAGAGCAGGGATTCAGAATCAACATTTTATTGAATCATGTCCAAATCCACAGTAGTTCTTTAATACTAGGAAAGAAATACTAAGTAATTCTTCATCAAATCATTGTGTCTTGATCAAAGCTTGAAGAGAAGGGACCAAGCTAAATCCCAGTGACCCTGGTTAGTAGAAAGGCTTTTACTAAAGCAGATCCACTGCCGTGTAAAGGCAAGTGCGGTAGCTTACAACTGGATCTTGAACTAGCGAAGGATAATTCAGCAAAAAACCTCTCCTGTGCCGCAGGAATGCTTCTTCTGTTAAAGCATAAGCTTTAGAAGGGTCTCATTACCCTTGTGCAATATTGCTGCTGAAGGAAAAGGTGAAGGCAACAAGGCTAGGTGCTTCCAGTGAGGAAAAAAGCAACTACCTTACTCTCTTGAAATGCTCAAGACATTTATTACGCTATTATTCCACGTTGGATCATCAGCTACTCTAAGAAGACACCATACACAATCAAAATCAATAGTGATGAGTTGGTTTACATCTGCTAAGGATCTAGTTCTATACTTCAAGCATCCAAACCCCAGGTGGAACTCAGAGGCAATTTAGATAAGAAACACCAGATTCACTAAGAGCTGACGTAACTGATTTCTGAGGAAAGATATGCAGAGCTTTCCTAAAGAATGACTCACAGCACATCAAGGTATGGGATGATGGGAAGACTAGTGCTTCTAAGAATTAGTTTCCTTAGAAAAGAAGTTAATCAAGAGGGGAAAAAAGGTGAAACTTAGGTAAAATGAAAAAGAAAAAGAGTAAATATTTTCAGTGGCTTTAGTAATTAAACATGGAATAGTTTTGCCAAGAATAATGAATAAGATATGCAGCTGTGATACCATGAAGTCTGAAAGTATTCCATATACACTCATCAGCTGAGGGAGCTGGGGCTGTTCAGCCTGGAGAAGAGAAGGCTCCGGGGAGACCTGATAGCAGCCTTTCAGTATCTGGAGGGAGCCTACAGGAGAGATGGAGAGGGACTCTTTGTCAGGAAATCTAGTGATAGGACAAGGGGAAATGGTTTTAAATTGGAAGAGGGGAGATTTAGATTAGATATTAGGAAGAACTTCTTTACTGTGAGGGTTGTGAGGCACTGGAACAGATTGCCCTGAGAAGTTGTTGATGCCCCATCCCTGGAGGGGTTCAAGGCCAGGCTGGATGGGGCTTGGAGCAACCTGCTATAGTGAGAGGTGTTCCTGCCCATGGCAGGAGGGTTGGAGCTTGATAATCTTTAAGGTCCCTTCCAACTCTCACCATTCTATGATTCTATGATCTTTAATCAGATTTTTCTGCCTTGTTTTTGTCATATGGGATATTTATGTTATATAGGATTTTACTTATATTGTATTATCCTAACCAGTGAGAGCAGATAACAGTCTGTTGAAAGGGCATTTACCTACTTTTTCTTGGATTCTTTTGCAAGCCAACCCTGTAGTTAAGCCATGTGGCCCCAGAAAGGCCCCAGAGACAAATATTGCCTAATGCCTATTACTCTCTCCATGTCGCTCCTTCGTTGCCATTGTTAACGAAAGACAAATTCTTGGAAGGTGAGCAGGTCACATCATATTGTACAAAATAAAAGAACGTAAGCCCACTGCCAAAATTCTTTCAGCAGACATCCAAAATGCTGAATCGTATTTATTAGAAAGCTTGAGTAAAAAAATCAATAGTCTGATTTTTTTCTGGATGATGCAGGTGCTTAGAAAAAAGGAAGAAAAAATCCAAACATTTCTTTGTGCACCTCCAACAGCGTCCTGCCTTTCAGAGACAGAAAGGGAGAAAGTGAAATCTCACCTCAAGTCCTTGGTTCCTTGCTGCTACTTCTCCTCAGAATGAAGTCTGGATTAGATTGATAAAGAACAGGATATAAAGTCGCAGAAGCATTGTAATTAAACAACTGAAACAGCAAAATCTGAACAGCTGTGACAACTGCATTTGAATGATTTCATGATGGCAAGCATAGAGTTAAACAGAAAGTACGAATTATGAAGAGAGATGGGCAAAAGTCAGAAGGAAAAAAAATTAAAACTACAAATTGAGATTGTGCTAGAAGTGGTGAGATAAAAGCAAGATGAGCACCTGGCTATATAAATGCAGTAGTTACTTGAAACAGAATGCCTGAGAGCGTTTTATTAAAATTGGGCTTTTATTATAAAAGCAGGGGCTCATTTAATAAGTATTCCCCCTAAAGACTTAAAGTGTCCTCTGTCCATGCCGCCTGCATTCCAAGGTTATCAGAAGAACTGTTGCTATGGGCTGAACTCAATTTAGCACATGCTTTTTGTGTGGTGAGTGGATGTGAAAAGGATTCAGCAACACAGATATGTCTGTGTTCTGAATGTGAAATGAACTTTTGTTAAAGATCTTGCAAGCCTCAACTACAGCTGCACAATACTGATACAGCCAGGCAAGAAGAGGATGACCTATTTGCGTCTCTCTGAACTTTGCGTTCATCTTTTGATCATGAGCAATGAAACCTGCAGCAATACACCAAACAGGAAGATGTAAGGAAGCTAAACTCTCTATATTTAATTGTCTTCGTATGCTGTTTAACTTAAGATTTTTAACTTAAGATTTTTCTCTTATAAAATCTTTTAACATCAGAAAATACTGTATGCTCAGGAGACTTTTAATCATTATTATGATAAAGGAAAGTTTGAAAACTGCAGGCAGAAGGTTAGAAAGGCCATGCATTGTAATGCAAATTTCATTGTTAGGATCCACAGAAATAGACATCATTTTTCTAAAGATGGTGGGGGGGAAAGCAGATCCCATCATTATCTGGATACATGGCTCAACACAGGAGTAGCTAATCGTGAATAAGGCAGTTTACAAAAAGGCCTGTCATTTGCCTGCCCCAAGTATTTGCACCCTACAGTATTTTTGCACACTTCTTTGATAGGAGATAAAACTGTTCTATTGGTTTATGTGCAGATTGTTGAAGAACCAGAGGTCTAAAGAGGACATTTACTGAAATGCTGCAAGATGGTCACCATAATATAACAGTGTCTAATGACACTCTCCCTCTAGTTTATATCTCTTCTCCATAGAGAAGAGATGTATATAAGTCACTCATCAGCTCAGAAGTATTTTTGTTAGCTATGTAGAGAATATCATGTAATTATAAGGTAGTCACATTCATAGTCATTGAAATAGAGTTCTATGTAATAGCCATATTATGTTGTGATAATCTGTCACACTTTTGAGCGTGCACCCATCTCAGGGTTAACGTACCTGAAGATATTTTTAATAAGGCAGGTACATCTCAATGTATAGATCAATAAAAAGACTCTTAAATTTGGTACTTGTGTCTTTCTATGCATGAAATCGTACCGAGTTTGCCTCTTGAATGCATATAACAAAGAGCGAGCGCGTTCACTGGCATTTTAAGTGCTGCATTCACTAAAGTTAACTCATGGAAATTAAAACTATGCAGCACTGGGGAAAAAAAAAAATCAAATTCTGAGAATTTCAAATCAAAAGAAGATCTTTGTATTAGGATTCTGCTAGAAGAATTCAGTTGTGAGAGCAGAACAAAGAAGCTCCTGCCTGAGGAAACAAGTGGCGCAGAAGAATAAGAGTATTTGGTAAGATAATTCTGTCACCTAGGAGCAGGTTGTTACTGGAATCAGAAGGGTTCACTGCATATATTAAGGCTCAGCCCAGATGCCAACACACAAATCTCCACATTAAGTAGAAAATAAAGGGCACAAGATAATGAAGTGAAGGTGGGCAAGTTGAACCCTCAAGAAGTAAGAAGGAGACGGCAATCAATTACAATAAAAGTGCAACAGTGGAGTGAAAGGAGGGGGAAAGACTGGCTTGGATCCCCCTGACAAGAAGGGAAACAAAAAGGAGAGGAAATAAACCTTCTAAGTGTCATGCAGGCAAATCACTGATTCAGAGCATCATTTACTTTTCACAAAACTCAGTGCACAAATAAGCAAGATAGGTGGTGTGGTTAGTAGGAATGAGCATCAAGGTAGAAGTTGGTAGTTTTTACATTATTTTCATATTTATTTTCAGTAGTATCCATTCCTGTGATTCTGTGATTCACTTTTCATGGCTCTTCTGACTCACATTTCCTGTGTCCAACAATTCTGAGGCAGCTGGGCAAGCCAGCTATAGACTTTGGGCTTCCCTCCTGACTCAGATTGATGTTACACTATAGAACTGTTGTTCCTCTGCTCTTAGAGTGCAAAGGCAATCCAGGAAGCTTAAATCACCCATCATTTAAGCAACCCTTTATGACTTCAGGTCACAGGGAGGCATGCAATCAGTCTTGAGTGAGATGCAGTAGAGAGAGACAGCTTGCAGGACTCATTCAGGCTACACAGACACCCAGCCTACAAATTACCCAAAGGCTCTGGTCCACTTCTGACTCCAGCAGCCACAAACTGATGATATGATATTGTATGATTGATATGATTGATATGATATCATATGATATGTTGATATGATAACCAAAGGGTGGATGGGTGTAAGGTTAGAGGATAAATGAGGACACAAACCTGAACTAAAAAGTAAAGAGAAGGCGTATCCTTTAATCTCTCAGCTCTGTTTTGCTTTTGTGTAGCATGGAAATAATCATGTCAATGACAGGCAAAGCTACTGGGAGGATGTACTTTCTGTTCCATGGCAGCTTTCAAGATTAGACAGTTTTATTTCACAGTAAGCAGGAATGGGACCAAAGCCCTGTGACAAGCCCCTTTTTTTTGTCATGAAAANNNAAAAAAAAAAAAAGTAGTGTCAAAGCATTCAGTTGTGGATCAAACCCCAAACATTTCATCTCTGGACAGTATATAAATGCAGTCTTCCAGTTAAGGCTTGTCTTTCCTGTATGAGACAAAGTTTTGAATTCCTGGCCTTTTTATTCAGAGTATGGCTTTTTGCCTTTTTATTTTTTTTTTCTTTTATTTTTCTTCTTCTTTCTCCTACAGTACACAATAATCTGTCAGAAGAGGAACCCAAATCTTTTTCTTGGCATCCCCGGGTGACCTAACAAGTTCTTCTTAGAGCTGTTTTCCCTTTCCATAGCACAGCTCTCCCTCCATTCTGTGCTATTCAGGGTTTCTGTCACATTCAGGTGCTGGCTTATATAGAATCTCTTAAGAGAATATGAATTTCCACACCAGGACAGGTTACTTAGCACCTGTGTGCACAGCTGTGAGAATCAGTAAATTTATTTATGCATTCTATACATACCTCTACGGTTTGGCACGGCAGGCAGTATATTCCTACCCACAGGGTAGCAAAGGTGCTTTGAAATAGAAGCCACACCTACAGGGTCACGATGCGAATTAACGTGTTACCTGCTGGAAAACTTGGAAGTCTTTTTTCTCTCCACTTTGGAGCAAAGGAAGGAATTACAAAGTCTCCGTAGTGCAAGCAGCCCAGCTGTTTCCTCAGAAATGTGCAAATCTTGATTAGGGAAATAAAAAGTTCAAACAATGCACCCCCAGTTAACAGTCTCAGGCTATTTGGCAAGTTATAAATGTTCTAGGAGAGTCATCAGCATCTTTCAAAAGTGCAAGAAGTTTTGCTTTGTTAGGATTGCTGTTGCGCAGATATTGCAAGGCATCAAAAAGAAGGCGGCCTGGTGTGGTTTCTTAGAGTTGAATTATTTACATGAAAGGCTTGTGAAATTAGAGCCTTTCTCCATAATCAAAAGACTCTTTACAATGGTATGAAACAAAATGCTTTCATGAAGTATATAAGTCATTCCTGTATTTTATCTTTTTACTCTCATCTCCTTTAATCTTATAGCATGATGTGGACATCAGTTGAATCTACGAGCCTTTTAGCTGTGCAGAGACTCTGCATGGAAAAAAAATATGTCTGTGATGACGCGCATTTTAGAAGAAGAAAGAGATATACTGGTGTAGAGCTCTTATCTTGCTTTGACCATTTTCTTTGTTTCGCAACGATTTTGGCTCCATTTCTAAACCGTGGTGTAACATGGTACAGAAATATAACTTGAATCTTTGTTAGGTGAACTAACAAGGTTAGTTTGTTATCTAGTATTCTTTGCAATACTTCACAAAAGTCTCACAAAGATTAGATGTGTGATTGAAGCCTGCTGGTCATTAGAACAGCAGTATTTTGATCTTTGTCAGACATCAATCCAAATCTCTTAGAGAATTGCAGCAAATGGTAAAAAAAATATCAGTTTACAGTGTTTGGTTTTCAACTAACATGATCAGGAATCAGAAAGGTTCAGATAAAAAAATTGACAGTCCTTAATTTGTTCATAAGATGTGACCCAAATCTATAGGACTTTGGATCATCTTGGTTTGTATTTTGTAATATTCTCCTCACACATCTTTTAAGCTTTCCTTGCATTTTGCAAAATTCACAGTACTGCATAGTTCAAATTCAAACCATAAACTAGAACAAGGAATTGAACCATCAAAGCACTTGACCTTCTGAGATGAAATCTATTCAGCTGGAGTATTGGAAGCCCAGAACATACCAGTTTTCAAGGCACAGTTTACAATGGCTTTACAGAGAGACTGTGTGCAGAAGTAGAGATTTAGTCTTCAAGAAGGAGCATTTCTGAGTTCTTGGGTGACACAATGTGTATTTCAGAGAATCTTTCGCTGTTGTGCAGTGTCTGGAAGTTTATTGTATGGCTAGTCAAAGACAGAGTAGAATTATTTTATTTTGTAACATAGTTTAATAATATATTAAGGTTTTTTCAACCTTGAAGCTGTCAGAAAAACCCTTCGCACTTGGTCAAACAAAAGATTTTAGACAGAATGGCTAAGACGTATACCATGGTTATTCAGAAGTTTTGCTTTCATTTTAGTCTTTAGGCACAAGAGCTGACAATTTGTTATAGGACATTTACTTCAGAATTAAACAAATACATCTGTTGTTGAAAATAGTGTACAAAAGCTTTAGCTAAACTGGGGCATCCCTATTTTGGAGCGTTGTGGCTTGGGAGTTTTTAAAAACTTTCTGAACTTTCTGAATAACATGAAAGTGCTTTGTTCATCTTCTGCAGATACATCACAGCTGCATATCCAGTTTGCACATTTGTCATCTTATATATGACAACTTCAAACATTTTTTTAACATCTAGTGAATCATATAGTGAGTGATGGCTCTGGTGAATTACTGAGAAGTCATGCCTCTGAATATATAAAGGAACAAGATGGAATGTCTTCTGTCCTATGTGTTTCCAAAGACAATTGCTCATTAGCTGGTTTTAGGTTTTGTCTGCAGGTATTTGCATTTTAAGAAAGTGAGCAGTCTTTTCAATGGGCCACCATCAGTCATCATGTCAGCTGTAGCAAGCGATATTTTCATGCATTGTTTCATGGAGATAACTAAAGGGAATGTTTGGAATGGCATTTATTTAAATGGTATTATTTCTGAGAGAATGATGACAACTAGCTTGGATGCAGCCTGCCTAACTTTATGATGCTCAGGACATTATAAATTTCATTCACATTGCAATAATGGCAAGTGCCTTGTAGAACAGAAGGAGGGGGCTACATTCTCTGTCAGCAAAGGTGAAGACACTATGAAAATAATTTCCCTGGTCTGAAAGACAGTTAGGGGTGTTCAATGTAAGACAGTCAAAACTTTCCCTCAAAAGTAGCACTTCTGATGCTATTTCTGCCCACTCTTTTTACAGTGGATGAAACAGTCCCTTTCTAAGTAGCTGAACCATTGACTGGTTACGAACAATGGAAAGTAATTTTCATGTCCTGGCCCTTTCCCAGGTACAGGAAGTAGTTGCTTAACATTTATATTCATCTTACATTTCATTTTCTTCTGGCAGAAACCGAAGCTCAACACTGTTTGAAATTTTCACATTTAATTCAACCTGTTTTGAAACCCTGTTATTACCAGTTTAACAGGGTTTACTATAGAAAGTCTCTTAAATAGGCCAAAAGAGAATATTAAGACTGAGCATAAAGACTGTTTTTCACTCCTCCTATAGTAAGATTCACTTCAACCTCATGTTTCTGGCTCCCTGATACAGCATTTCTTAAGTTGCTTTATCTTTATCTTATCTTATCTTATCTTAGAGAATAAAAGCTACTTACTTGTTATTATGCTGTCCTTCAAGGACAAGAAAAGAATTTTGAACTGAACTAAAATATAAAGACATTTGAGTTTAATTTAGTCTTAAAAGTCTTAGGACTCCAGTAGCGAGCAATAAATCCCCAGTTAGACGCAATTGTTAACAGTGAGCTTTGTCCTACATTCTCCATACAAAGGAAAATTTTCCTTTCATTAATTGATAGTAAGCTCTTTTTCTGCTCTGAAACCATACAACTTTGAAAATCTTCATGAAATTTTCCTTGCCATTCTCAGAAGGAGAAGGATGCTCAGAGAGTGATGGTTTGGTCACTGGGTGATGAGGGTCTTAGGACCAGATTCGATGTCAGTGGGCTTTAAGTCAGTACCTGAGGCACAAGATTTAAGTATTTTCAGTAAGTATTTCAAGTGCCATTAACTCCCTGTTAAATGCAATGAAAAGTCTAGGCTTCATACCAGCAAATTCAACAGCACAAGCAATAATACCTGCTTCAACATGTGATATCTAGTGTCAGTGAGGGAACCACCATTAACTTGTGTGAAGAGAAGAGGATCCTACCTCCTTCAGGAACCCCATTTACTGAAAGAGAAGCACTAAACAGCTAAGGACTTATTCTTGCTAAATTTCAGCCTCTCTTAACGTTTTCAGTAGAACTACCTGTTCTTTGGCATAGATGGGAACTCTGCCATGTGTCGTCTGAACCCTGCACAGTGTCTCTGAGTTTATGACATAAAATGGGCTTATGATAGGCTTTATGGGCTTAGGATGGGCTCCTTGTAGTAGACAGTCAGCTGGAATCCAGCAGCTGGATCTTCCCAGTTGCCTACCCGAGGAGGGGTTACTTGCACTAATCCGAATTATGTTTTTACATTCCTCACTGCATATGATGTGATAATAGTAGTTGAAACAGAGGGCTGTAGATCTCATTTTCTACAAATTCTTTTTCGTAGTCTTTGTAAAACTGAAGTCTGCAAGCAGAGTAATTCTAAATGTTACGGCATGGGCAGCACATCTCAAATACCTCAAAAGCTAGCAACTGTGATGCCTGTGGTTGAGTTAAATACATTCTTGACAGAAATGTCGGCTTTACTTTCTCTTGCCTATTACAATAAAGATATAATAACTTCACTGGTGGATGTATATCCAGATATTAAGCTCAAATTCTCCTGCTTACTTGAGACATCTCACTGAATTAATCATCTCCATGTGTTAGTTAACCTCACTTAGCATACCATTAAATAAATATGTGGTTTCTATTAATCCATAGAATCAAGGCTATTTGTTACTTATTTGACTACAAACAATCACGCAATGAGCCCTCAGAGATATTTTATGAGAAGGCCCATGGAAGAGCTAATCTTAGCAAGGTGATTTATGTTGGACAGTTTACCATTGTTAATTTTGGGGTCAATAAAGCAAAGCAAAGAAACATGAGTTTGGACTCAGAAAACAGATCCAGAAAGCAAATAATTTAGTCTGCTTCTGGACATGAAGTATTTGTTCCTTTTATACAGACAAAAAAGTTTGAGCCTAGTTAAGTGAGATTCAGATATTATTATTGGGAAACTCTTTTGTTCTCAGCAACATCTAAAAACACTAAGTTGTGAAATATTTCTCTTCCTTCCCTGTTCAGCTCCTTCTTAAAAAACAGGATAAAAAGGCATAATTAATCAAGTATCAGCCTTCTTACGCAGAACCCATTATCATCCTTGGGAATAATTGCTCCCCTGGAAGAGATTTTGTAAATACTAATATGTGTTACTTGGCAAAGAGAGGCTCTATGTCAGCAAATTTATTCCAAACAACAGCAACCCAAGAAAGCACTGTAGGTATCAATTAGTCACTCAAGAAAGACAAGTGAAAAATACATAAATGACAAATGTTACCTATAGCAAGCTTTACTGCACCATCACAGCTTAATCTAAAAGCCTGCTAAGCTTCATGTGGAATATTCATATTTCAAAATATGGTAAGAAGTCTGTATTACGTACTAGAAGTTTATCAAGTAGGAACCAAACAATTATAGTTGTTTTCCTTTTAAATACACAGCCTCAGTCAAAGTAAACACTCAAGTACACATGCTTTAAACAAGTTTTCCAGAGAGCATCTTTGGGCACAAGCTCAGGAAGACACCTAGCTTTACATCTTCAACAGATCTGAGACTGGAGTAGGCGGAGAAATCAGGCTTCATAATGTAAATATCTGCAAGTTGTATAGTATTTTAGTCCCTCAAAAAAATGGGAAAACAACCTATCTTTATTATAAGATTCTTTGCTATTCTCAGAGACAGCACTGGTTACAACATCAATAACCCTTCACCAAAATATTGGGTGAAAGACCAGACATCATTTGCAACTCAGATCAAATGAGAAAGATGCTACAGTTTGCTCATGTTTGACTTTACCAAACCTGAAAGAGCAGGATCCTAATTAGGTCTCACATTTTCTGGCATATTCCCCTTCAAAAAGAAACCATTTGGATGCAAATCTTCCATTTTGCACCTGTCTTTTCAAGGTAGACCTTATTTCTGTTAGGTTTGTGTTTCTTTCTTATAGATTTAGGTTTTTAGATTTTGTTCCTTTTCACATGGCTGGAATGACTCTAGCTAACTATTTTTGAAAGAAGCTTTTCTGCTTCACCTCTTTTAATTGGACTTTTTAGCAAAAAAAAGGAATGTAAAAATAAAAAGAGTAAATAGCGGGGATCCTATCTGGCTCCTATTTGCCACTAACCTGTCTTGTTTGTGTAAGAGACTGGAGGAACCAATAATATTCAAGTCTGTACCTCTTCCTCCCTTGCCAAAGTAGCTGAAAACCACTGCAAGGAAAGGGAAAAAAAAAAAGGAATGTTTGATGGAAAATCCATTTATCTATTTTAAGAGAGCAAGAGACTGGGTAACAGTGAATAGTCAACAAAACAAAAGTCGAATTGAAAGGATTCCCTTGAGGCTTTATTGAGAAGTTTGCTCCAGATAATCCTCCTCAAAGACTCATTTTAGTCTGTAAACACAGGATGGTTTCTTCTCTTCCTGTATCAGTGGGAGGCATCTATAGCCATCATGGCCATGGCTGCAATACAATTACCCAGACCTGCATTGGCTGAGTAGTTCAGGTGCTGGTAGCAATCCAGCTGAGAGAACAAGAATGGATACTCAGTTCTTTACTGATGTTACAGCTGGTATAGCATTCCACAATCCTGCAGGAAGCCTGTTTCTGGTGTTACAACTACAGTTAAAACTAATTTGTCTCTACCATGGCACAGACTTCGCAGGTTTGATAGATCTATGTGAGACAAGGGACACATCCAGGAACAAAGCCCTGCTTAGGGCATCTTCTCTGGTATGTGGTGACACCACGTTTGTGTGGCTTGCAGAGTTGTACTTATCTGTTAGTCTTCCTTGTGCCAGTTATTTCAGCTTTGATCCATTTTTTTTTCTGAAAAATTGGAAGGCTTATTGCTGATAAAAGTAATAAAAGTAAAGATGAGTTTTATAGGGCTCAATATTATAAATAAATGCTTTCCTTGATAAACTGTGTACGGTGTTCACACTACAGGGGCATTAGTGACATTGTCTCTGTTGCCTTCAGGTGGGATCATTTATGAAGCTGAAGTTGACAGTTGCTCACAGGGTAGAGGTATCATCCCTCTCCAAAGACAAAAAGACCTTGGAAAATCCAGGAATAATGACATATCAATTAATGTCCTTCTAACACTAGCAATCTGCTAAAAAAGAGCCAGACAAAGCAAACAGAGAATGTCTGGATACTTCTGTACCATCCAAACCAGGAGCTATTAAAGCTTTATATTCAACACAAGTTTACATTTCAAAGAGCATGTGCTGAGGTAAAAACAACAAGGTCATTTCAATAAACTAGAAGAGTCATTAATACTTTAGCACCATGATATTTACCTAGCAAGTCAGAAGGCAAGCTTAAAGTATGGATTATTTGGAAGTAGTTGAGCTAAAATAGTATCTTTTTTATTACCTCCACGACAGGACTTCCTGTTCTGCACAGACAGCTTCGTCAGTCCCACTCTAACAGAGCTTTGCTTCCAGCTCTGCAGCAGCCCATCTGCCAGGGTTATTATTCTTTTGTCACAAAGGAAATAATGTTTCTTTCCCAGGCACAGCAACAGATAACTATTTTTTAAAGCTAGCTCCTCATTTTTAATTACAATATATTTCCTAACCTAACACCCTAGAAAGGCTGCAGGAGTAATGAAAGATAATGCAGCTTTATATGCAGCGAGTGTAAATACACATTATTCATTCAGTCTTAAGGAGCAAACAAAAATCCAAAACATTACCTTGAATGGCAAACAATGGCTCTTCTAAATAAATTCATCTTCTTCAGCAAGAAACACTATTTTATCAGAAAATCATAGTTCTCAGATAAAAAAGGACATCTCCAGCAATTGTCATAGCCTCATAAGAAGGTATTCGAATAATTTCATGGGATTTTTAAAAAGAGCATAAAACAGGATAATAGTAAAGTCAAAATAACATCATATACCACCATCTGCAACATTAAATTACAGTATTTGAAAGCTTCAACCAAAACTATTTGCTACTTGCTGCAATCTGCAGAAAATACCACAAAAAAAAATTATTCTGTTACAGAAAGGTCATCACATAGACCTCATTCCAGGGGTGGGCCCACTGCAGTTCAGAAATACACACCTCTGCTTCCGACTAAAAAAGGTACTTTGTTGGGAAATTAGAGGAAGATAAAATAGGAATAGCTACTTGTTTGAACAAGCTTGAACTACCAAGCTCTATAAAGTACATATTTGCTCCACCACGTTGTCTGCAGTGGAAACCACATGAGGTCCTTTCCCACTCATTTTTTTTTGCCTATATGCAAGGACACCTTGGAGGTACAAAGCCACCTTCTGCCAAGGGACAACATTTAACCGTCTGTAGCAATGCCCTCATGACAAAGCAAACTTTTAGTCATTCATAAACACTTGTCTTGTATATTTTAGGTCTTGTCCTGATAAGGATCATGGTCATGCACTAAACTGTGTAGAACTGGATAGTCCCAAAACTGGTCCCCTCTAGTCCTTGCTCCCTTTACTTTGAGGTCTTTGGCTTCCCATCCTACCAGCGATAGGAAATAGCGACTGCTTCCAATGGTTTCCAGCCTGAGAATGCAAAAGGCTCCTTTGTTTGCTTTTCACCACCCACATCTTTAAATTCTCTCAACAAATAACTGTATGGACTTACTGCCAGCTTTCCCACTACTTCCTCAGTAGCTATTTTAGGCACTGTTTCGAATTGTCTCCTTGAATGTGAGTGAAAGGTGTAATTAGATGTTTGTCCCCGAGCTGCAGCTGTGCAGACTGTGTGTATTCTAGCATATATCCTGGCAAGAATGGTCTCCCCTGGACATTCTCTGTTATTAGTCAAATTGCTATCCCCTTGCTATCCGCTGATTACGACAGAGGTTGTGTCATTTGTAGAGAATCTGAACCAAACATCTACATTTAGTAACTCCCTAAAGCAAGAGTGCAGAGGAAAATCTCTAATACACCAGGAAGAAAGAAAAGCCTAGGTTACATAAAATACATTTCTTTAAGCTTAGTACACAAACAAGCAACCAGAACATACTGACTACATTTTCAGCTGGTTTAGTTTGCCATAAAGAACTTTTAAGTCATAGAAAAAAGTTCATAAACTTTCTAACTTGAAAAATCTCAGCTGAGACACGTCCTTCGGGCAGGATGAAAGAATCACCATGACCTAATATTTTCTGCAGGAAGTAATTCTGCCTGGTGTTATATGCTGCTTGAGCACTGTCCTCATTAGACAACAGGAAATAACGGTTCAGATATATATGTCAACCACCTGAGAGGGCAAGTTTTTCAGTACAGTGAAAAAATAACTAGTGACCTGAAAGACTAACTTCTAGTGAGTCTCCTCTGTTACAACAGCCTGAAAGAAGAGAGACATAGTACTCTGGCATTTCACTTACAAATAAAAGCAATCTGTAGTGGGATAGTCATCTTTAGCAGGCAATTTATAAACTAACTTGATATAATGGTTCAAATATTGATCTCAAAAATTTTTCAGTATCTTCAATGAGTCCTTTTGGATCAACCAGGGTAGATTCTGATGGCAGAATAAGAGAGGTCACCCTTGCTCAATTCTGTATTTCTATTTCATCCCTCATACCATAGTGGCCAAGAACGGCATGGCTGATTGACCTTCAGTTGGCTCTATTCTTTTAAACCGTCTTCCTAGAAAAGGCTATATGCACTTAAATCCCACTGTTTGTGTGAGCAGAGACCAAGTACTAAGTGATAAATGTGTTTTTTTAGGATGAGAATAAAAATATTGGAGCCTTGCACCACATTGTGATACCTACTTCATATGAAAACTATGTGTTCATATACTGCTCTTGAATATCATATTGCAATTCAAAATTCTATTTGAAACAGACCTTATCAGGCTATAATATTTGTATCTTTATGGTCTCCCTTATGAACTCCTCTGCAATCCCCGGTTTATTACATTATTTGAGCTCCTTATTTTTTAATATGCTTGAGGAGGACAGGACTTCCTACTTTAAAGGCAAACTAAGACTGGGAGCAAGTGAGCGACACACTAGGAATCAGATGATTAAAATCTGGAAAGAGAGGACCCTCATAGAGATTTTCACAGGTGCTTAAGAAACTGTTTTTAACTCCTAGTGGACATAAATCCTTTTCTTTGGGGACATCTCTGCAGAGATTTGTCTGAGCTCTTTCTTCCCTCAGACCATCAAGACACAAAGTTGCTGGAGGTTGGAAGCTAGGGAACTACTCTACCCACAGCACTCTGCAGAATATGTACTTACTTAGCCACAATCCCAAGTCTAGCTTTGCCAGATAGTTCATTCTGGCAGCCTGGACCATAGCGTGTGTTTGGGTCTGCCTGAACCCTTTGGGTAGATGTTCCCTAAATCCTTGTCACTGTCATCCTTTTCTACCAAACCCAGCAAGTGAATCTACTGCTGAGAAAACAGAGAGAAATTTCTGCAGACTGCAACATGCGGAGAACAACTTGACTCTTTGCCCTTTTACCTCTAACTAGCTGCAAGACCTTAATGTACTACAATGTTTTAATGCAAGGTTTTGGTGATCTGTTAAAAAGAAACGAAGGTGCATTTTTTAAAACTGAAATTTGCATTCAGACACAGCTGTTTGGTACAGTGACTCCTGACTTAGGTGAAGACCTCTCCTGCTAACCAAGTCATTGATACGGCACCACTGACCACAGGAAATGAGAAGAGACTAATTTGTCTTTATTTAACTCCAAGTAATTTAGAGCAAGACCTATTTTTGTTTTTAAATCTGCAGTTTGTGCTGCTATAGTTTCCCTGTGGACCACAGGAGATGTTCTCTGACATTATGATACAACCTATTGAACTTGCCTGCTCAGCCCTTTCTTCTTTTGTCACATTGGGAATATCTACATCTGAACAGACCAGGAATCCTCCCCCTTAAGAACAGGGTTACCCTTCAATTGGCTGGTGGCACTGAAGGTTCTGTTCTCCTCAGGGAGTTTATTATGTGAAAGAAAGGTTATGCATGGTAAATTCAACGAACAGAAAAAGGGCCTTACACACACACCAAAAAAAAAAAGACAGTTTCAACAATGCATAGCTCCATTTAAAAATGATTTTTAAAAAGCTTTTAGAGATACTGAGTACTCTGTGTGAGAAGATAAAGGTATTAACTTTCTGGACCTTTTTTTTTGTCAAAGGAGGAGTCTTGGTTTTGTCTTTGCAGAGACACTGTATCCCTCAGAGACTCTCATGCGAAAAAAGGAGTGTGACAAGCAGTGGAAATTTTTGTGTGTGTGTGTGTGCTGAAGAAGTCTTCAGGGATTCAAAATACAGAATCAAATGAGAAGTGCTGAGAGCTTCCCCTGAGATGGCCAAGCAGAAAATGATGAGGCTTCTCAGCACTTTGGTACCCCCCAGGAGTTTTTCTCTCTATAGTTCCCCACACTATTTTGATAAAAGCCCATCCCATGAAGTTACGGGATTATACACACACATGTACACAGATCCCTCTGCATTGAGTAGAGGGGGGGCTGAGGGATCTCGAATTTGCGAGAACTGCACAAACCCCAAAGTAATGCTTGCAAGTGGTCCTCTGCCAGTCTTGATTCCCTTACACCCTAAAGAATAATATGGATCTTTGGCCTTCAAAGTTGTGCAGTTTTCAAGAAAAGGAATCAAATCTAATGCCATCATTAACCACCCTGAAACCACAGTGCGAACTTTGATGCCTTGTCAAAACCTTTGACGTCACTGATAGATGTGGAAGTACATAAACCCTTCTGAATTTACTATTTACCTACATAGTGACCCAAGACACAAGGCTATATTTTGGTATTTATCTGGAGCTGCTGAAGTCCAGCCTTCTGCTTGATACTTATCCCTCCTCTTTCTTTCCCTGCACAGACCAAGAGTTAACAACACATTACTTGTTTGTTGTTACAAATGAAACCTAACTGACATTTCAGTTTTAAACAGAACAGTATGTGAAGTTATTTTGTCACAGCATGCAACAGCTTCTGTAGCCATCTATTCAGCACTGACTTTTTTCAATTCCTTACTGTTGTTGAAAGGAAGATACCTTATCCAAACGATCACAGGTCAGTCCCTTTTCAAGGGATTTCATATTTTCATGTCTTGAAAACAGATTGCTGTTGGTGCTGGGTATCCCCAGTCATGTATGTGCCCATGAAAGGGATGTCACAGAGAGATGAGTCAATAAGATTCACTGCTGACCTGCAGCTGATTTCTATGAGATCAAGGCTCTTCTAAAATTTTTGGCTAACGACTTCAGAGTTATTTAAAGGCCACCTGGAAAACAAAGCAGAATAAAAGCCCAGCAGACTTCTCAGTGGGAGGAGAGCTTTGGCAGCACGAGAAACTTTACTGGAAACTATCAGTGCAAGCAGCCACTGGTTGCTAAGGCTGCAGATTGGCCTTAGGCTAATTTAATGTCTATCTGCTGCTGAACAGGGTGGCCCTCAAGCTAAATGACTCACCTGCAGCTTCACAAGAAGTGATGATGCATGGGAAATGCAGAGAAGGTGGAAGAAGACTTGCCATTTGCAAATAGTTGTTTAGGAAGACTCTGGTGTTAATCTAAGGCACAATGTTGGTCTCCAAAAGTAAAGGCACGAGGAAGATACAGAAATGTCTTCAGAAAAAGAAAAGGAAAGCTTGAACGGTCTGTTGGAAAAGCACAGGGTAGCTTTTGAATTGTCAGTTCTTGCAACATTTCTTAGTCTTCAAAATATTTCACACTTTCCTTTAAAGCCTGGGATCCCTAACCCCCCTGAGAATCTTAGCTGTCATTATTTTTAAATGCTAATTTCTGTCTTCTGCACTGCTTAGATTCCCTGAACTCCATACCAGTAACTCCTAATAGCTCAGAAAACTGAAAAGCAACCCAATTGAATCTAATTTAAAATGTTTTTTTTAAATCCCCAGATATCTTGCTGTTCTGGGGAGTTTGATTCTCAAATTATTTTAGAAATTATTCTTTGTATGGCTTAAACCATAATGAGGACAAGAGAGAGAGATATTCAGAATAAGAGAAGCAGATGCTGAACTGAAGAAGCAAGCAGAATCCCTTTGGCATGGGGATGAAGAAGCAGGGACAGTCAACTGAAATGACCTTTCTATTATAGAAGAGACCAATGTGAACCTCATTAACACAGCTCCTAATTCTGGTGCCTTTTGCAATCATCCATGCTGCTTCCTCCAGAGCACATAGTGCAGAAATATAGTCCAGTAACACCCCAGGCCTTATAGGATAAAAATCTCTTCTCTTGAACCCTGTTACTCAGTATTAATCTTCCGTGGAAAACAAGTGATTAGAAAAATTTCATAACTGTCATTACAAATTAAAGGGCAGTGATAGAGAGATAACCCACACATTTATTTTCTTCTCACATCAGTTCCCTGTTGATGCAAATGTACAAGCACTAATGGAGTGACTCCTGGTGTGCTCCACTGCAGCTGAGTGAGAACTAGCTCCTTATCTTTCTTAGACCTGTAATACCATCTTTGGGGATCTTGGCTGTGGAGCCTCTGGGTGGGAAGAGTCTTTGGTTGTTATGACATCATGAAATTAAACATGAGAAAATCTAGTGGTGCCTCCAGCTGACCACTCTTCAGCAATTATTTTATTGAAGGCAATTGAGGAGCCTGCATTGCCAAAAAACAACAATAAAACCACTTACAAGCCCCCAACTAGTGGGAGAAGTAATGGATGTATTTTCATTTTAAGCATTACAGTGACTTTCTGTGAGATCTGAATTTTATTTGAGACAAATAGATTTGAAATTGTTCACCTGACTGCGGGACAGCTTTCCACATAGGGGATCTAGCCCAACAGAACTTGTTTTGAAAAAGGATTGGGGAATGTAGAGCTGGGAATCCCAAGGCTTACTTATACATTTGAAATAAATAACTGTTTTTCTTACTAGAATGCTAAATCAGAAAAATGTTGCATGTCTGATTTATACGTGAAGGCACATTGACATTACTGTAGTTGTAAATTGGAATTAGTCATTATAAGCAGTCAGAAACAGAATTTGTGAGTGAAATATTCCATTTCTTTTCCTGTCACACAAAATTGTAAGAGACATTGTTTCAGTGGTTAGGCTGACATCCTTTAGAAAAAGTCATGATCGAAATACTACTGGATGGGGGGCTTGTGTTGGCAGAGTGTCCTACAACTTTTGAAGTTCCATTGACTTGGATTAAAATGCATCGCTCATAAAGAGATTTGAGACGTTTTGTTACAGAAAAGACCACACAGAACTGCAGAAGACCAACACATATAGGCTGACTAATTTTTGGCATCCATGACTTCTGCTAAAGAAATAATTAGTTTTCAGGCTAGGAGAGTATAATTGGGTAAGACATTACAAGTCTGTACAATAACAAAGACAACCTTTAAGTCACTAAATATTTGCAGAACTTCTAGCAAATATACTCTTCTGGCTACAGTGATTACCTGTCTACTGAAATGTTTGCATACTTGCCTTTTTTTTGTATCACCCACTGTCTGCTCGGTGTAATACAATAATTTTTCAGCGTAATCTTGTAAAGGACAATTACTGTTTGAATTGCAGCAGCTAAAACCAAGCATAATTACAGAGTGGAAAAAAATGGAAGGGCAGCTCAAGACTGAACAAGAAATTACTCCATGAGAATATTTACCGTTACAGTGACTGTCACATTGGTAACTAAGACTGGTTCCAAGTTTGGTTTCAAGGTGAGATCCTCAGCCCTTCCCAAAGAGGAGGCGAGTGAGGTGGGGTCCTACCTGCAGTTGGATTGTGCTTGGTGCATTATGGAGTTGTCTGCATGAAATGGCACAGGTGGAGGGCAAGAATATCCATACATGTAGCTTCCCTGGAAGGCTCCTTTCCAAATCTCTCCAAGTGTTTATTTGTGCTTATTTTCCCAAATCCAGTTTTGTCTTAATGCTTGACTCCTTTACATGGGTTACAGTAGGTAGCAACTAGCATCCTTCAGCGACTTAGAGAGCAGTTACAAAAAGGAAGAGGAGCTCTATGGGTCTTTCTTCAGTGTATTTTCTGTTACACCAGCTGTGTGTACAATTTGAAGTGTGGATTAAATGACAGTGTCCCACTTGTCAAACCCTATTTACTTCACAGGCATTGACTCTAAAATTTTGGATTTTTGCTTCTTGAATACAGCTCTGATTATGCCTTTTGGGTTTGAGATTGGTGGACAGTGACATTCTGGTGACTAAATGATTGATTTTTTACATTCTTGGATTGCAGTTTACTGTGCAGATGACTGCACTGAACCATATTATGCCAGATGAAATAAAGAGACCATACTTCCCATTTTTTTGAACCTCGTACAGTCATTAGCACTTATACAAAGTGGATATTAAATGTCATTTTGTTTTGGCATCCAGATCACTTCATAAAGTTGAAGTGCAGAGATTTCTGCCTCCAGAACTGGTGCATTAGGAGTTTTCATGCACATTTATTCTGCTAAAACATTTTTGCATGCTTCATCCGTGTGCAAGGTCCTTTCACTCTTTAGTCTCTCTCTCTCTCATTACCACTGCTGACATGCATTTTTCTTTAGCTTGTCATATGCTATTTCTGAACACATGATTCTTTACGTTATACCATGCAGACAGAGAATTAGAGATCAATAACGATACACCAGTTGAAGCATTTTTGATTCATAATTCAGCATAGCTTTTGGCTCACGATCACATGCATGCCCTAAAATATTAGGCACTTATAAAATACTTGGCGACTATTGTTAACGTAAAGGGCTGGAGCCATGGAATAAATGTAGACTGAATTCCCATCAAGTGATCTCACTGCATCGTAGAAGCAACACAATCTTACTTTCATTTAAAAATACGTCTTTATCTAAAACCTGCACGTAGAGGGCTTCAGTGTTATTAGCCTTAGAGAAACTGTCCCTGACGCTGATTTTCTGTCCATGATTTGTAGTAGCCCACATTGCAGATGTCTTTTTCAGGAGGAAGATATGCCAGAACAACAGTATCATCACAGTAGTGATGAAATACACTCACTGATGATGCATAATCTACCTCAAAATAAACAACTTAGTAAGGTACAGAATAGCCCCAGACTCCAACTGTTTTAAAGTAATTATATATATGGCTTGGTGCAAGGGCAGCAAAGGCAGGTACTTATCAATGAGATATATGGTAAACAGAAATGATATACTTAATATTTATTTGTTATAATTTATCCTTAATGTTACTTTTGAGTCAAGTGTTCTCCAAAACAGAAGCTTAGCTGAAGGACCACAGCAGGACCCAAACACCAGAGATACCCTAAATTGCTCTCTCTCTTCTCCCTTTTGTTTGCCTTATATCACAGCGTAGAGTTTTTCTGTACAGTGACACATCTTGTTCACGGAAGGGAATCTTAGAGTAGCAGCACGACCTTTCCAAAGCGCCTTCACTCACGCTTGCTGAGCAGCATGCAGATTGCTCTCAGAGCCTGGTAATGGTGCTGGTAAAGCTCTCAATCCTCTCACAGTGCCCCTGTTCTGAGAATACTTCAAACCCAAGTTTGTTCTGAGCATTAAATTGGCCTTGAGACGAAACAGCTGGCTTAGTTTCCTTGGAGGGAGGCCAATGGACTATTAAGGAAGGCATTGGATAGCCTAGGCAATGTTCCTGGTCTTGTCCTTTCATCTAGTGTCCCATGACACGAAATGATCTCTTTCTGGTAGCTATCTTGCAGTTTGTGAATATATTAGAGATGCTGGTGAAACAGCTTCTCCCTTTTCCCCCAGCTCTATAGGCTTTATTCCTATCTGTAAAGCAGTTTAAAAAGCCACTCAATAACGTCAATCTCAAGTAAACGCTTTTGCCTAGGACTATGCAAATGCCACATTGTCAGTGAACCCAAATGATTTCAACACTAACATAGTACCAAAAAAATGGGCAAAAAGCCTCAGTTAATCAAGAACCAGGTGTGTTTCAGTAGTTCTATGCTGCCAGTATCAGCTGGCCAAGTGAGGTGTGTGTTCCCATGGCACTCAACGCCCAGTTACAGCACCAGCTTCCACCCACCTCACTCCTAACTCACATCACAACCGAGTCATTTACTGTGGATTTCCTCTGATAATAAAACCCACAAGCACAAAATGGAGTTATGAAATGAAACACTTCCTTTTTGTTGCAGTAAAATGTACAAATGCGTGAGTATCTGCTCAGAAATTCTGACCTTTTCTGCTTTTCTTCAGATTTAGAATAAAATCCCGTTTCAAATTACTGCAGTCTCTAATGAGTCAGAACTGCTGTCCTCTTCACGGCTCCTTGAAGCTGATTCAACAAGTCATTAAGCATGATGGCAACACTTTGGAAAAAGGAATGTTGAAACAATGTGATGCTTCTCTCACCAGGTCGGAATCATTCAAGATTAAAAAAATACTCTCAACAAGCTCAGTAGTTTACTCTTTATTAAAACATACAGATCAATGGGCTTTGTTAATATGCAATGCCTCTGGGCATTATATGCCATCAGAAAACAGAAGAGTTCCTATAAGCTGTGTGCTTGATACTCAGATGAAAACGTTAACCTTTCAGGAGAAAAAACCCACTCTAATCTTCCCCGCCCCTGGCTTCCCTCAAGAATCCACTTAATCATATTTTGAAATCTAATAGGTTTTAGGAGTGATAACAGTAGACTGGGTTGCAGCAATAGAAAGGAATGGATTATTCTAACCTTTAACAAGAGCAAATGTGACGACTGATTAATTTGTGAGGCTTTCTCAGGCTGGAGATGAAATCCTGCCTCCCTTGAAGTCTATAGTTTCAGCTTCTATTGAGATTGCAGAGCAAGGATTTCACTCCAGCTCCTGTTTGACTTCTTACAATGAGCAGCCTGGAGTTACAGTAACACTGAATAAGCTGTCCCTGCACACAGAAAAGAAATTAATGGTTGTATGATACATCCCAAGTAAGAGATGTTAAGAGCTTAACACAGAAACGGGGTAGGGTTCCTGTCTTGAGTTTTGGAACAGATCAAAGTAGATTATCACCATGGTTCTCCTGGTGATAAATGTAACCCACGAACAGAGGAATCTACTCATGTAAGTCCCTGGAGGGTTAGAGTACAAGCTCTACTGAGCTCCTGTAACAGCAGAAAAAATAATACGCAAATAGCCACTTTGAAAACCTTGTTCTGATATGTGTTTTCATTCCCACCAAAGGGCACTTCTCAGTAGAGGCTTTGATCAAGCAGACTTTGCTGGTAACTGTAATTATTCTTTTTCTTAGTAAATTGTTCTGTTATTGGCAGTATCCTGAAACTGCCTGCATTCACTTGGCTGTAAAGTTTCCATCCCTTCAGTGTCTGCATTTATAGAACATCTCCAGTGTGAGCTGGGAGGAAAGTGAGGAGGGAGAGGACTGGGGAGGGTCTGATGTGGAGCAGAGGGATGGCTTAGCAATCAGCATGTTTCTTCTTTCTGAGCTTGGGTCTCAGAGACAGAGGTTCAGAAAACTCAAGTCTTAAACATCACGAATTTTCAGAAATTGAATTGTGGGTGCCATTTTTAGCACTATGAGATATTTTCTGTTGACTACAGCAGACAACAGATTTGTTTTCTACATTGCGAAGTGGCTTGGTTTTTTTTTGTTTTTATATAGCAAAATTATGCAATAAGGTTCTGGCATTTTTCCTATTCAAGTCACTAGAAATTTATGACTGGCCTAAAAAGCAGCAAGAGTGAGTTCTTCGTTATAGATAGACAAAAATATCACCTATTGTACCCGCTGAGATAGCTCCTGGAATAAATGTGTTTGTCTCTCTCCATTTCAGATATATCTTTAACCTTTACATGTCATTTTGATCCTCCCTATTATGTCTGGGTAGAAGCACTGCTGCACCTAATTTCAGTAAGATTCTTTACAGCCTGGAATTGTCACAATTTTTAACATTTTAGAAGACAGAAAGAAGACATTAGAATGATTTAAAAAGCCAGGAAACTTTTCCTATAAAATCCTAATGCAAAGGGAAGCTAGCACACAAGAAGACACTTGGATGCATATGGGATAAATGCAAGTGACGGACAGTATTAAATCAGCATACATTTATCTTCTTTTTGGAACTTGCACATGGCACTGCAATCAGTTTGGACGTGTTTTACTAGTAACCAAGGCATCATAGCAACATGTTTTATCAGTGAGACCCAGGTAAGCAAGCCTACAATCATTGCTACTGGAAAGGTGGTTTTAGGTTGATTTTTGGCCTTCTTTCATCCTTAAAGTTGACCACATTTAAGAGTTTAGAGTTATCGTATCACATTTCTAAAAAAAGTTTTAAATAAATATTTATTTTAATTTTTTATTATTTATAGTATTTATTATTATTTAAAAGTTCAAATTTTCACATCCCAGATAATGAGTACAGCTGCGAGTCTTATTGTTTTTTCAGTCCAGCAGGTCTGTAGTTTATAGACCTAAAATTCCCTATAGAATATAAAACATCACAGTAGATTGACAATGGCTTCAGGCCTTCCTTTTCCCTCTGCAAACGGTAATGGTGATCAAAAAGCTGCAGGATAGGAGAATGCAAATATGCCCAACTCCCATCTTGCTTAATACTACCTCATTTCTCTAGATTTTTGCTTGGGTTGACTCAGCTCAAGATCTCATCTGGGAAGCATCAGACTTCAGGACTGTGAAATTTGACTTCCGTAGCTTCACTGTGGGATTGACCTAACGCATTGCCCATGAAGAGCTCTCTCTTATGGTTTTAATATAGATTCGCAAAATGATTCTGCATAGGTGGGAGATGAGGTGTGGTGAGCAGGAGAGCGCAAGAGGCAATCCACACAGGCATTATGCATTATAGCTGCAGACTGAGGAAAGCACCGTTGGCTCATTAATTCTTAGCTGTGTTGTTAATCTTAGATGCTCACTTGTTCTGTGATCCTGCTAGGTTTCCATTTAACACTGCCCTCTTTAATATTTCCTTTCCCAACTTGCTTTTGCTGGAACGTTGCTGCTCTCTGGCTTTCAAAAGCTTCTTGTACCCTCTACCTTTCTCTCACAAGTGCTTTCATCACACACTTCACTGATTTCTTATCTGAATTAAACAAGAAAAGTCCTATCCGTGTCCAAGCCAAAGATGCCACAATTCTTTTGCGTGCTTTTAAAATGTGGAAGTAGCAGAAATTACCCACCTCTGAAAGGAAGATGATCAAAAGCAACCTCTCTCCTAGGAGCAAAGGTATAGGCAAGGCATAAATATTCACAGCACTTGGGAAATACGCAGCTCTTGTGAACGTAGTGCTCTGCACCGAGAAGTCAGAAAAGTGCATATACATGCAAAAAGTCACGGAACAAGTCACCCATGCTCACTCCTTTTCCTGCTCACTGGAATGATAGTGACTGCCACGTGTGCTGAAGTCAGCTCAGTGACTCAGTTGCCCATCCAGCAGGAAATCTGACTGCAAAAATGTTTCCCCAGTATCTGCAAAGCTCCAAACTCTAGATGTCTTGGAAAGTGTGCCCTTCTCTGGCTACACAGCATTCTGTAACTCTCATTATTCTGTACAACAGCTAGTGGCATTGAGCATCGGATCTGAAACTGGGCTTCCCTGTGGACTTGACATTTCGGAGGGTATAAAAGTCCTTTACCAGTCAATGATTCACACAGCACCGTAAAGTGGGTGTCCTGGTTTCAGGTAAAACAAACCAATTTTCTGTTTTACAATTTTACTTTCCTAGCTGGGCCTCTTCTAACTAACTAACTCTGAAATTAACAGTATATTACTCAGAAAACTGTTCACTCTCAGAGTGATAAGACCTGATTACACCAAGGGATGGTGCAGAGATGCCCTTGCTTATACTTATTGCTAGAACAACCAAGGGCAGAGAATTTCATTATTTGTCCCTTTGGAAGGTCAGAAGGGGAAAAACATAGAGGGGTCACACCTGCAGGGAGGAGCAGACAGGACAGATTTGCATAAGACACTTAAAATGACTAAAGACTCTTCCTAATCTCTAGAACAGGAGAGATTTTAACTCAACATAAAAAGTACAGCCTCTGGTAAATCACTCTCTTAATGTAACATTTGTTTAAGGATAAAGTCTGAGGCTTGGTCAGCTCATAAAAGCAACATTTCAAAATTGAGTGCAATGCTCTGGCTATGACACTTCCTGCCACTCTGGGACAGATGCATTTCTCTCCCCTCTGCAAACCTATGGAAATGTTCCCCTGCACAGCTCTGAGTTTATGATGATGGGTTGGAAATCTCTGGAATCTGAAGGCATTTGATCAATGAACAGCCTTTCATTTCACAGATCTAAAGACAACTTCAGAAGCCTGAACTGCAGAGAGAGGAGTTGTCCTTTATGCAACCAGATTTGTCAGCAAGGGAGAGCTCTTTGATCTGGATCACTTCGCAAAGGCCTCTTCTGACCTTTCCTCCTGCACACAGGCATCTCCTGGGACAAAGATCCAGCAGAGGCTTTGAATTTAGTTCGTATACTTGGACCTTTCTTGTGAGTTCAACCTCTATTTCAGTAATTAATCTGAGAGCAAAATTCAGCTTTGCTCACAACCTTCTTGTAAGACAAGTTCAGTTCTGTATTTGGTACCTGACTGTCGATTTCTTTAGACTCAGGGAAATTTGTAATTAGCATTTTGAAATGTGGAAATTGCATAATGCAGCTCTCGGCTTACCAGTGGATGACAGTATCCACCTGCCCAAGCTGGGGCAGCTGTGGATGGAACTCCTTGATAGAGGAAGAGAGAGATCCTGAGTGACCTTTCTCCTCAGAAAATAGAAACCATCAACATCCATCCCTGGCTGAGTGTTGTAGCACTCAACGTGTTACAAAAGAGCGAGCCATGAACACTTATATTAATCTTTAGAGTAATGTGGAAATGCTACTGAGCGAAGGCTTCCAGTCCTAACAGTACCTACTTGGCCAAACGCAATGAGTGTCTTCTTGCAGGTGGCAGGCCTGGGCAAAGTAATGAATAGAAAAAACTGTTTGCAACTTGAAGTCTTAAAGCAGCCAACGCTGCCCTCTTCTGGGTTCTTGCTGAATTTCTTCCACTAAAACAGGTACTTAAAACCCTGTGGCTGTGAACCGTGTGTGTTTTGCCATTAGTTTATAGCGCTTCTTAGGCTTAAAAAGAATGATGTGTGCAACACTAAGCAGCAATTAGGAAACAAAACTATTCTAAAATCGTTTTTCAAGTCGTTATTTTCAGTATTAGGCTCTGGATAGCAGACAGACTGCCTGGATCTCTAGTCTGTTTCCCAGCATGCTTGTATGTGTATTCTAAATTGTATTCTACAATTTCTTTATTTATTTATAGTATATTATACATGTATATATATCATGTATTTTATATATTTACTATACAGATATGGTAGCATATATTAAGACAGATAAAAATCCCTGCACACTCACCAGATGCTGGTTCGGATACTAAAATACTCAGCGCATGGATCCAGGTTCAATATCATAAACCAGAAATTCTCCAGACTTGATTTAAAGTCTGAAAATGCCACTCTGTCCCCTCTTTATGCCCAGCAACACACTGTGTGCAATGATTTCAGCTCCTTCAGCCCCACTGTCACCCCCCTCCACCATAAACTAGAAAAGTGTCTCAAGACCCCTGAAGCCCTTCTTGAATTTACATCCCTTGAAATATTATTTCCATGTCCTAGTCTGGGTCTTTGCCACTTGAGCCTTCCCCACCCCTATTCCTCTTTACAGTGGCAAATCATGAGAGAGTTTCTTTCTGAGCAAAATTAATTCGAGGTTCACCCTCAGGGTTAAAATCCAGTAATATTAAAACCACTACAAATTCTCAAGCTTGTAGATCAGAACTCAGCTCTTAAATTTTTCCAAGCTTAATTAATCACAACAGCAATAGATAGCCTATTCACAAACTGTCAAGTAACTGGATCAATCCTACATGTGTACTCAACATACTTGAAAGACAAGCAAAACGACTTGCAGACAGTGATGGAATGGCTACTATCAGCAAATAATAATCAGAAACAAACAGAAAACACACAGCTCTGAAAGATAAAATGAAGTTTGATGGGTGCAAATGAAATTTAGGGAAAATTCTCTCAACTTCTAACACCTGTTTTCAAATACAACCCCCTTGCAGCAATAGTAGCAGCTCTTTGCCCATTAATACAAACAACTGCATAAGAATCAAGCTGAGGAAGGGCAGAAAGTTAATAAGAGGAGGGCAAAAAAAAGCAATGAAGCATCTGGGCAGGTAAGATTGCCCGAGTTTAAAGAGTTAGGGGGGTTGGTTGTTTTTTCTTCAGGTTTCTGATATAGAAGCCAGAATGGAAATTCAGGATTACTGTTTCATGTGGAGAGAAAGAAAAAAAAAGTCACCACAGACAAACTGCCCATCAAGGATTACTGATTGATCTGTAGTAAAGTATTTCGGTGATGGATGCTTAGCTATTCTAAAAGACATGGAAACATTGTGAAACACAGCTGGAGCATTTAATCTCTAGAGAATCAGAATAAAGGCATTTTTATTTTGAAGGCTCTGATGCTGTATACAGGCTCTGAGGCTGGATACAACAGTACCAGTAGAGGTGGCTGTAGCTGCTTCAGTGCCCACAGACACGAAGTCACCATCTACATGTCAGGGAATGCCAGAGGAGGTATAACAAATCCTTTCTGGACACTTGCTGCTCTATGCTGAAACAGTATCTCTTTGGTTACGTTCTTACTTTTCTTCACCATTACACAGATCTCTCTGATTGTCCTGCTTCTGATAGGAGAGTTAATCGCCTTTTTTTATTCCCCAAGGCTGCCGGTACAGAAGCACCATGCCTGGGAACAGGGGAAGTAACTCCTTCAGCTCCTGAGGCGGCTGACAAGCAATTAGCTGAAGGTTCACGTGTTGGCAGAGGCAGTGATACGTACCAGTAACCTGTTCAAGATTCTTGTTTCCTGAAGTTTCATGAAAAAAAGCACAAATTACTGTTCTCACAGAACCGTTGTTCATTGTCAAGAGCAAATAAGGCGTATCTTTTCCAAAAAACTCTGATCTGTCTGCACGCTCATGATAAAAGCAAATGGAACAGTTAGACCAAACTACAGGTTATAGAGATTTCTTGCAAGCTGACTTCGCTTTGGAAGGACAAATTCAAACCTTCTTCTGCAAAGGAGGAGAGATCAGGCAGTCCCAGGGAGTGCTTTCAACTCCCCTGAAGCCCAGCCTTTGTCTCAAATGACAATTAGAACCTGAGACAGCTTAAGAAAATAAACTAACTTCAGTAGCAATGAAATTTTATAACTATACATGCTTCTGGAATTTTCAGCATTGTGCAAATCTTTTTGAGATTCATCTCACAGTCAGAAATCTACCCAACTATGAATGCATCCAAGGTATTCCTAGTGTTAACTGGACAGAAGGAAAATACAGTTTAGTTTAGGCCTGACCATTTTTTTTTCCTACTGTTTTTAATAAAATGTTGCTCCCCAATAGAATTACACTACATGTAGACAGTTTTTCTCCATATAAACTCCCACACTATAAACAGAAGTCGGGTAACAAAATAATTTCTGAAGTTCTTATATAGGTGTTTTCTTCTATCTTGTTTTGAACTCTTATAAAGAGCTAAAAGCTTCAACCATCCATCAAAGTCAGCAGTGGACAGGGTGACTGAGGTACTCATTCTGCTGATCATCACTGAGGAGACGAAGTGCTGGTGACAGACCTGACATTTATCATTACCTCTAGTGACTATGAAAGCTTAAACGTGCTGAAGTTCCTGCACTAAGCAGCTTTCACGTTGCAAGTGTGTGTGTGGGGGGGATGTGTGTTATTTTTGACTCCAGGTATTATACAGAGACATTAAAAGCTGATGTTAGAAGGGACAGCACGTGATTAGCTAAAAGCCAGACACAGGTGTTCTTGTAATGACAGCTATCCTACTAGGTGTCACTTGCAAATGGAAGTGTGGCTAAAAATATATGGCAATGGGATAAAAATATACTGTACAAAAATTACAGAGCTAATAGAAACATCAAAAAAAAGTATAAAAAAAAAATTCAGACACTGTCATGTTTCTGCAGCCACAGAGTTACCTTCATCAGACAATAAAGAATCACTCCCTGTAATAGAATTCTCTGAGATGGCTTTAATAGTCAGCAAAAGGGCAGCTCTGCTGGATATGGTAGGGCTGCAGGGGGGTGTTGCATCTCCAGGACATTTCTCAGGAACCAGCTGGTTTTAACCTGAAAACATCCTACAGGTTTCTCTGGGACCTGTGGCACCGAGCATAACCGAGACAGACCTTAACACAGCCAAATCAAGACATGCAAAATAGTATTTGCACTCACACACTGATCAAGCAGAGCTACTGAAACAGAGATACCTCAATACAGTGGTTTGATGAATACATTACTGACTATGGGAGCCCAGTTAAGCAGTAAAGTCCATACATCTCAATATATCAGCTAGTATGACAGTGGTATTTAATTTCTTGGAGTCTTTTTTTCCCCTCAAAGAATTAAAAAAATCACTTGTTGGAGAAAATCAGGAGTGCTAAGTTTTCCTAATTTTTTCCTCAGCTACTAAGGACATATTCTTTGCCTGGTTAGTGTGTATCTGGCCCTTGGGATATCGCAAGGGAGAGCTGCCTCCAGGCAAACCTTGCTGAATTCAGACTCTACTGTGGTGGGCAGAGCAGTAGAGGGCACCCGCATCCCACGCAGACAAACAGATCAGCAGCAGAAATCCTTCCTGGTGTGTTTTCCAGTAGGCAGAGGAATAAATATTGCAAAGGGAATAGTAATATTAAAATATTCAAATTCCAGTTTATTCAGCATAAAAATACATTGATTTCCATATGCCTAACTTAGTCAGGGGTTAGGGGTGCAGGTGGTATCAGAGTGGTAGAAGATTCCTCAGTCCTTAAAAAATAACAGGGTGTTTAAGCAGTGCTGTGCACTGATCCTTCTGTCTGTATTCCAGTGTTTTGAGCAGGGCAGTAATTTCTCCAATTCTGAAAGGCCTTCATAACAAACACATTGCAGAAAAGAACAGTTACAGCAGGAACTGGTACAGCAATGTATATTTAATCTAACTAATCTTTTAGCACTGCAGAGAGTTTGTTGCTGCTTGCTTCTGTTTGTTACTTGGCATAACAAGTGCTGGAAAATGCTATACTTCTCTTCCAAGGTGGTGTTTTAGTTCATCACTCAAACCCCCCAGTTTTGCCTCATCCGAAGCTTCCTCGACAAACCCACTCACCAGGTCTGACCATTTCCTGCAGCAGAGAGGAACTAAAAAGCTCAGCCATCCTGCTCTCGGGTGCTTTGAGCTACCTGGTCTTTTGCTTGGACCCACCTGCTCCCTGCCTCTGGTTGTATAACTCTCTGTGAAGTGACTGTCCCTTTGCTGGGTGCTTGTGGAGTGGCTGGGGAGGTTTTCAAGGTGCTCTGGCAAATAGCACAAAGCAAAAATGGCTTTCCTGTGCTGAATCGAGTAACAGGCAGGAGAAAACTGGAGAAACCCTGTGAGAGCTAAGTCACGCACCCAGCTATTAACAGTGTCACAGTCACAGTCAGCTTATTAGCTCGTGACCTTTTGGAGCAGAGCGTTCCCTGGTGATGCAGAACATTCAGGTCTCTGCTCTTTGCTCCTCCAACAAGTCCTCACTGTGCCCAGGGAGGATGGTGCGTGTACCAGCACCAGCAATCTCTGCCCGCTCCTCCCGAGGCTTCACAGCCACCTCTTCCATGCCCTTGCTTCAGGTGCCAGTGAGGGTCCCAGCCAATAATTCCGGAGCACAGCAGATTTCAGAGCAGGATACTGTGATAGTGTTTCGGCTGGTTTCCAAGTGTCTGATTCACTCAGGGAGATTTTGTAGCCTAAAGTGCAGTAATTGCCTCAGGTTAAGATGCTGCGCAGTTAATCACCTCTAAGCTGTGCACCTTTTGCATCCTCTTGCTATTGGCAAGAACTTCCTACAGTCCCTTTTTATGCCAGTGGGACTTTGAGGAATATTTTCTAGGAGGAGACAATGCAGAGGTGTTGGTCATACTAGTCATAACATGAAAAAAAATAAAGACAGAAAAAAAAGTGTATTAATTATAAAGATCTGAAAATACACAAAGGGAAATAGGTCACCTGTCAGTTATTTGTTTAGGAATTCAATGAATCAATGCATTTCTATTAGTCTAAAGAAATATCTTAAATGTGTTTCAATCAACAATTTATTAGCAGTATACACAGAAACTGCTGAAACTAGATGATGCTGTCACCCGGAAGAAAGGTCAGAAACAGTGACCTTTACCTAATTATTTAAATCTCTTTGAAGTATTTGAAAGTAAACAAGTAAAAGAAAATGAAAAAAATTCCATTATAATCAAAAACGTTCTGCTTCCCTCTATTCAGTATTCAACTTCAGCACCAAACATAATTAATATTCTCCTTCTGAATTAGAGGATTTTTAATAATGCATTAAATTATTCCTTGGGGCCCACAGAAAACTCATAGCACGTACAATGGCTTTCTTCAATGCTCCTTTACACAAAGCAGCGTGTGTATTACCCAGGCAGCGTTTGACCAACACACTTTACAGCTTCACAAATGAAAACCTTCCACTTCATGGTCAACAGTCGCACTGTGATCTTAATTGCAGCGGTCAGCGCGTACCAGTCTGGAGCCTCTTGATTGAAAAAAGTCAAGACTGCTCTTACAAGTGCTGGCTGTGTGGTTTGGAATATTATTTCTTTATTGTAAATAATATAATAATTTCAAACGTTCCCTCTTCTCTTTTATGAAGGAGCTGGGTGTGAGAGGGTAGGGGATGGTGGCGGGATGATGCCTATGCAGCAAACGCCCCCTGGGTTGCACTGTTACTCTACTGTCTGACCTCAGCTTCCCACACAGAAACCTCTTTGCAAGCTAGACAAAAACGACTATTGAATAACAAAACACCTCTTCAAGTGGCCTATGACAGCGCTGCAGTTCAGAAAAATCCTGCGAATACATGGAAAGCATCCATAAAGGTTTTATTTTCCACAATTATACTTAAGACTGAAGTTTCAGATGGTTATGAACTCTGGATAAGTGGGTTCCTGGCAGAATATGCCTGAACCATTTTTGCTGTGCCTCAGCAATTTTGACACACACTAATACTGCTAGAAAGTGAACCTTTCAATTTTTGGACACGATTACCATCTCTGTCTCAGGTCTTGAAGTGGCAGTGACAAAGTCTTATGACATACTTTTGCTAATTATTTTCTCTTGGCAGTGAATATGAAAATGGTCATCTCACATTTGTTATTAAGGCAGATCATCAAGCCAAGGCAACACGTGTCTGCTAGGGATTTTTGCCTCCCTTGTCCTGGTTTCAGGAGGAGACTCGGCTATGGTTTTTCGTTTGCTTTACAGGGTTTTTTTTTTGGGTAGTTGTTCTGGTTTGGGTTTTTTAAGTTTCTTCTAGATAACATAGTGTCAAAATACTCTCTGCCCTTTTCCATACAGGACCTATTAATCAGGAGATAAAATCTTTGCAATTTTGGATCCAGAGCAGATAGATAGCACTCAGGCTCTCAAACTCTGTTGTGTGAAGCCAAAAGTGATTTGGAACCTTTTTATTCAGAGACTGTGCCGTTAGAGCAGCACAATGCAGTCTACAGGGAGCCAAGGACTAGAAGACTTCTAGGTTGGTTAAACCTAGTTTGGGGACAGCAGAGACAAACTCTGGAACTATCTTTGGGTAGGTCCTTGTGACAGGGAGAGGGTTGAGCTGTAAATGTTTATCACCAATGCTCTCCAAATCTTTTTGGGACAGAGCTTGGGAGATGGGGAGCTGAATGATAATGGAACTTCCTTGTTACTGTAGAATCAATAATGCCTTGGACATGCAGGACTGATATCCTGCAAGCCTCCAAGTACTGCCCTTCTGTTCATATATGGGGCTCAGGATCTAACACGTGTGTGCCAGCCTAGAAGCCTACAGTTCTACTTTATTTCTGCAATATTTTAGCTGGAAGAGTTACACAGAAATATTGCCATCTTTGCAGATGCACTGGAGTTGGCACGAAGGGAAAGTTATAGCTGCACCTTTCCTTGGAAAGGCAGACAGCAAAGCTATTTATATCCCAGCTCCAAGCATGCATATATACATTTGCACAATCTTTCAAATTTCATTCCAGTTTTGAGCTACCCTTTAATTTCTGTTTTGTTCTTTTATCTTCATGAGATTTCACAGATTTACTGGATTGTCATGGATATTTGCTTTTGCTCAGTTGTAATTGTTACCTTTCCTATATTTTAAGTACAGGTGGCTCTCTGCTGTACGTCAGCTGTGATAAAAAAGAGCAAGTAAATTGTTTAAGCTGTGCTGTACGGATGTGATATTAAGATGAATTTTCAGTTTAACAGCAGTGCCAGAGCAAAATACTGACCTTATAACCGAGTACTAGCTGTACCACCTTGCACTGAAGATCTGGGAAGGACAAGTAATTCTTCCAAAGGGAAACTCTATTAAAGTGAAAATATATAAAAGTTTGCATAGACAAAACCAGCATTTTCTTGGATGTTTGAAATTACACACCAGCTTCTGGACAGATATTACTATACTTGTTATAATATTATTACAATGTGAATATTAAATCAGAAGCCTCTTCGTTTTTACATTTGTTGCTGCTTCTCGATGAGCATTTGCTTCTCTAGGATTCCCAAGGCTCACACAAGCTTTGAATACCAAAATCCTCTTAGAAATACCATGTGATATTTCGTGTTTCTTGGTAAGTTTTGAGGACAAGGTTGGCTGCATATTGTGAAATTGGAAGGTTAAAGCTGTCCAAGTTTGGAGGAAGAGGGTATTTAAGGGAGAGGAGGACCAAGAAAACCATGAAAAATGAAGTGACTTATTCTTTCTTATTTTCCTCTAAGAAGAACAAGACCTAGAGACTACAATAAATCTTTAAGTGTCTCCTGATTTCTCTACCTATCATTTATTGAAAAGAGAACCTTATCTTCTATTAATAAAAGTGAAGGTCTATATGCTTGGAAAACTAGTCTATAATTTCTCTCATTGTGACGCTAGGACCAATTTTTGTTGTTGCTGGCCTTAATTAACCAGAAGTATGCATGAGCATTTGTTTAAAAAAAGAAACACCTGTCTTATCACAGAATGAAATCATGTCCACAGTTCACTTTTTTATGCCTTGAAAAGTTTATGCTTTGCTTTCTTCTCCCTCAAATGAATCATGTGTGACAAAGATGCTGCTATCCCAGAGATAACAAGTTTCTGCAAGTTTTGTGAAAATGGACAGTCAATAAGAGAAGAGACTTGTTAACGCCTCCGCTAGGGGAAGAGCGCAGAAAAAACAACACTTCTTGGGGATCAAAAAAGCCCAAATGAGAGACTTCCAAGCATCCAAATGCTGAAACAAACAGCAATCACTGTTGGAGTGTATATTAGATAACTCACTCTTCATGCAAAGATGGTTTTCTTGTTTTGATGAGTAGTGTCTCTGATGTCTAAAGAGGGGATGAAATCGTGACGAAGCTTTGGTTAAATTCTGCTGACAAGAAAAGATTTGCTCTGCCTGGGTCAGCTCAGCAGTGTGCTGGAGCATTCCCTGCATGGCAATCAATAGCTCACTTAATGGAAAGTTCCTTAACGCTGACTTTCCTCACACTTCCATTGCCCGGGGCTGCCTTGTTGGAGCAACTGTAACATCCACCATCATTAGAGAAAGGGAGCATCCACTTCTGAACTTCAGAAGAGAAATTACAGGAGCAATCAGCCCAGGGCTCCCCTCTGCCTCTCATTGCTACCTGGGAAGGTGGCTTGAAACTCTGTCCAGATGCACAACTGAGAGCCCAGCTGGTGTGTTTTCTGAGCAGACCTGGACAGATAGTGTTGAGTTGCAATTAAAAATGTTCCACTTTATGACGGAGTTGCACTGCTAGAGTAATGGAAAATTATTCCACATGTCACCTATAGAGTCTAAACCTGAGGTAAGAGATCTGTGTCTTCGGAAACCCACTGGTCAAGTAGTACAAATTCAATTAATTTCATTCATGGATTTTAATTTACTTCCTACAGAGTGATTTTTTGCATCCCAGCAAGTTAATTCCAGAGCCAATAATGACTGTCATCATCATTTCAACCTTTTCGTTCAGTTTCCTAAATCGCATCTGTAAATCAAATCAGTTATTGCCGTAAAACGCATGTACTGGTTATTTGATTAGCTCCCTATAAAGGCACTGTCATTCCCTGCCACAAAAGTAATTGCAACTATAACTTGTTAAACCAAAGCTTGACTTTATGAGCTTCTGGCACTAGAGTCTGCACAGCTTTCCGCTGCCTTCCCACCCGTTGCTGTGGCTCACCTCCAATCTGGGCATCGTGCCTCATGGCATCAGGCCAGGAGGTCATCACAGAGCTCTTGACCAAGCATTTCAGGGTGCCTGAAGATCATCCCCCACGGTCATCACTATTTAGGACAACTTCTAGCTGGTTTACAAGACCTTCTAGCAGCTTTCCAGTATCTGAAGGGTATCCACAAGAAGGCTAGAAAGGAACTTTTTACAATGGCATATAGTGATAGGACAAGGGGTAATGGCTCCAAACTGGAAGAGGGTAGATTTAGATTAGATATTAGGAAGAAATTTTTCTCTATGAGGGTGATGATACACTGCAACAGATTGGCCTGGGAAATTGAGACCCCATTTCTGGAGGTGTTGAATACCAGGCTGAATAAAGCTTTGAGCAACCTGAGGCATCCTTTCCCATGGCAGAGGTGTTGGAACTAAGTGATATTTAAGATCCCTTCCAACCTAAACCATTCTATGGTTCTGTTGTAACTGGTAAGCTCTGGATACTTATACTAGAAAGCAGATTCTCAGACATGAAGCTGTGGGTGCTGAACACATCCTTTGCAGAGAGATCATGACAAGGAGGCAGCCAAGGTGCTTTACCAGCATCTTTGCCCTCTCAGCTTGGCTTTCTTTGCTCCCTTAATGATGAGTGTGACCCAGCAGGTCCCAAACGCAGAGCAGCACCCATATGTTCCTCACCTCAGTCCTTGATAGGCTCCAGAATGTGCTCAAGCCAAGGGGCAGTCCTGTTGCCATAAATGATGATCTAGAAAAAGATGAAGCGTTTTCAAAGGAATTGTGGTTTTCAAATGATAAGTAAAGCTAACAAAGACAGTGATGGTGATTTTCCTGCAAGTAGTATGTACAGCTGTCAGTCAGTGAAATAAAACCCAATTTTATTCCTTTTTTGAAGCATTCAGCATGTCTTTCCCCAGTTGAGACATTCTAGCTAAAGCCGCACAGTAGAAATCCTTCATTTTGTATCGTCCTGACTAACTTCAATCTTCTGACAGTTCTAAGTCTCTTGGCAAATATAAATTATATTCAAGGTCTGTACACTGTGGTAGATTCAAAGACACATTTGCTGGCATGGAAACCTCTTCTCTCTTCCTCTGCATTCTTTACCAGGCAGTACACCACCACAGCGTATCCATTCCCAAAATGTTTCAGCACTTAAAACTGATATCTGTTCAAGTTTCCTTAAAACCCAAGAAAGCACATTGCCAGGTTGTAATGGACACATTTCAGAATCCCAACTCTGGCTGCCAGTTGGTTTGCAAGCCTTTGGAGTAGACAAATAGGACAGCAGCAAAGCAATTTGCCCTTTGCACTGAACCAGGATGATTTGCATGGAAAAGTGTGTATTAAAGGTTAATAAGGGCATCAGTATAGGGCTTTGGGTTGTGGTTTAATAACTTCTATTGCTCTGTAAAATGTAACCTGTGGGTTTGTGTTTTTTTTATGGTAGACCTTTCTATCAATTCATTAAAGTAAATAAATATAATACTCCATTTTTTCCTTAAGTCACAGAGAGTAGAAAATGCAGCCATGAAACATCGGAGCACATTTATGTTACAGGGTAAGATCCCAGGTCCCCTGCCTCCTGATGTCAGAATGGCTAATATTATATTCTTAAATTACAAATAGGTAATAAGTTCATCAGTTTAAGGGTGTTACAACTTTTCCGCTTTCCTGTATAATAAAAAGTACACAGTGCACTTAAAAGCTCTACAATTGTGAATCAAAAAATTATAAATATCCTTTTAATGATTTATGGTTTTTAAGTCTTATAAACGAATACCTACAAATTGCAGCTCTTAGAACAGTGCTTCTTTTAGCATGCATTCACCTTGGCGAACCTTACAGCTACATCTGCAAAGATGACAAACAGAACACCACGGGTTTTCACTTTTCCTTTTTGGCAAGTACAATGCTCTGCTTTAGGGAGATTCTTAAATAACTTTGTTACATTGCCCATTTTCAGAGCTCGATGCATGAAAGCACAGATCACAAAACTCATCTGCATTTAGCTGAAATGTTTTCTAAAGCTCTTGAACTTTTCAAGTAATCCAGGCCTGATTTACAGCTTCCTATAAAAGTCAAGCAGCATTTCAAGGTTTCATGTGCATGTGTCACCAGTGAAGCGATGCCGTTTTGACTGCAACTTGCTTTCTCTTTGTCACCTTTGAACCATGATTATAAAAATACCCATTTGTGTTAACTAGTCCTACATGATGAGAATCAAATGAAATATTCACCCAAATCTCCCTGCGCTTTCATATCCTTCATTATCAGAGACCTTTTAGTGCTCCTTAACTGATGGAGCATGTATCATGAATGCCTTTCTTCTGTGACCTCTCAGTCACAGACAGACACAGGAATACCCACCCCGATATTGAAGACCCTGAGCTCTTCCCACCTTTTCCCCAGGACCCAGATTTCCTTAGCATTTATGCAAACCAGGTTAATGTTGCTGACTCCACTGGAACTGTTTCCAGATTGCACTAGTATTGTTTGTCATTCTGATCTTTGTCACATTTATTTGTAGATTTACGAGCTGACATCAAACTTTTTCAACATTAAAAAACCATAAAACAAAAAACATTTTACCAAACTCCTGATGACAATTGCGTTCCTCAGAACAGTGAGATTAATAATTCATTAGTATCTCCCCATTTGTTTCTCCCAAATGCACCCCAGACTTTATAGCTGCTTTACAACATACTTAGCATCCTTTAACCAGCATCACTGGTTAGTGGTGGCTCTCTTTTCCATCCACTTTGGTTCTAGTATATGGCATAATAGATGTCCAATTACCAAAATATTAACCTATTGTAGTACAAATCTGGATTGAGCTCATGGTCTTTTAAAAATAAAACTTTACCACTGCACTGAAATCCTTTCCCTGCAATGAACACAGCCACACACTGCAGCAGGACACATGTAGCAGGGAACATGCACATACATGATGTAAAACTACTACTTTTCAAGTATTTCAGCATTTTCAATTTTATACATTGAAATGGTGTGGAAAAAGTCTTCCTGAAATATTTCTCCCTGAGAAAGTCCTCCAACATTAATACATTAATATAGTTCTGCAAATTACTTTTTTTTTTTTTAAATAAAAACTATTTTTTACAGTGAAACTTCTTCAGTTCCAATGTTGAGCTGTTCTATATTATAAACTGCGGTTCTCTGCATCTGAATTCTGATATAGAATAGCTCCAGGTACAGTATTAAATTGAAAAAATAAATCATACTAATAAAGCTCTTAGTTCTAATGTTTTTTTTCTCAGCTTTGACACCTTCTAATAGAGCATTCTGTAGGAAAACTATGTCCTGAAAGAAATTAAAATGTGTAATATACAGAAATCTCGAACTGCCTTATCACACATATTCTTTTTCTTAACATAGGTAATTATGGCCGTGTGATATATGCAAGAGGTTAAGAAACATAAACCAAGCAAAATAGTGCTTATGATGAGAAGCAAATAGTGCAGGCTTCAGGCTTCTATATTTCTACATTCATTTGAGCATCCCAATAACTTTAAGTAATAATTAATTACTTGTAAGAGAAAATTACTTTTTGAAAATTTATAACTGGATGCTGAATGAGTGGAGTACGTGTTCAGCGGGCAATTACGTTCCTTAGCTAATTCCATTAAGTGGAAATAACTGTGTACATATGTCCTTTTAGAGTGACGTCTTCAGACTTCACTTGCTAACATAATTGAATTAAATAATTTATCCTTAGTTGTAAACCCTTCCAGTACCCTGTTCAAAGATGTAGCTTTGGATGCCAGTGTAAGAATGGGGAGTATTTCTTCTGGTGCCACTCCAGCGGGAAGAGGTGGGTGGAAGGGACACGCTGGCTGCCAGTTCTGCTTAGGGACACCTAGCCAGAGCTCAGGTGCCAGCAAAGTTTTCTGGCCAACTCATATTACTCAAGACCATCTGATGTCGTTATTTAAGCACATTTACGGTGTGGGGAAAAAAAAGAAAAAAAGGAAGAAAATTGTATACTAAAGGATGGGTTTTGGAAAGACTACTCTTAATATGATGACAAGACTCTGATCAGAAAAAAATTTAAAAAAAAAATAGTATTACTAGACCTCAGTACACTGTTCCAGTAGCTAATCATGCACACCCACAAAATCATCCATCATATTTCTGAGTTGGTCAGTGTCAGGTTCCAGTCACTGGCTCTTCTCATCTCTTTCTGCTAGATTAAAGAGTACTGGTAGAGAAACAACTTGTTAATTGTATCCCCTCTCATCTTTCTGTGTTACATGGAAAGAGCCTTTGTAGAGGGTTCCCTTCAACATCAGACCGATCTTGCAGCTCTTTGCTGTAACCACCTTCAGGTTTTGAACATCCTGTTTACAATGTGAACAACAGTATTGCCATATGCAGCAGTAAAAACCTGATTTTCACACTATAAATCTTAATTTTCCACTAGTATTTGCTTTGTTCCAATCAAATGCATCCATGATTTTCTGACGCCTTAAAAATCAGTGTTTGTGAAGCATTCAAAGGGCGTACAACTATTAAGACTTAGTTTTTCCATTCTGATTATAAATATATATTTTCTATGTTATCATCACTATTAATTCCTTTCCTTGTTCGTCCCTGCTTATCGTAACAAGAAAATTTAAAATATTCCTTCCACTGTTTCTTTAATGTGTTAGAAAATATTAAGTTTTTTACATTTAGAATATAGTGATGCCATTACTAATAAATGCAGATGATTCCCACCATATCACAGGGGAGCTGAAATCCCTCACGGTAAATATGTGTTTCTACACTGGAAATAAGGGCACTGGAATCTTTTTCCCTTGAGTGTTAGGCAGGGACTGCCTGCAGTATGGGTGGAAATGCAGAGAAACCATTAACATCCAATCGATTTTATGAAGTAAAAGTTGAGAAGAAGCAATGACAGATCCTTTAGAAAATTCACAATGAAAATTAACATTAGGAACTTTCTTACAGAGACTGTCAGCAGTGTGTATGGGCTAATTAGTAAGGAGTCTGGCTGTGAGATGCAGTTGTCCTGGTTCTCCATACCCTTTCTATACAAATAAACTCTTTCAGTACCAGCAGCAAGGAGAGAAGAAGAGCAAACCCAGGTGAGCCGTTGCTGGAGGCAATCTGGCTCTGCACTGGCTTTTCCTAACAGCTCCAGAAATGCAAATGCAGAGCACAGAACAACCAGACCCTCTTTGCTATCTGGCCAAGTTCTGCTGAAGGTCAGACAAACCTTACAATTATCCTCCGGAGGGTCATTGAAACTATTCTCTGGATTTTACCCCGATATATCTAATGGTCAAACCCCAAACTTCAAAGGAAACAATCCAAACCATGAAGGCACATTAGTAGGTGCACACAATAGCTAGAGAGTAAATTTCAGAGCAAGTGAGGAAAAAAGTCATAAATGTTGTTTTGGTAAGATCTTTTAAATTTTTCCTTCTTTTCAAAAAGTCCTTCCAGAGAGGCAGAAAATTGATTCTTGACACTAACTGGAAGCTGCCCTGGCACGTTACAGGAACTGTACAAATACCTGCTGTGTAAATATTCAGCATATACTTAAGAACAACAAGGAAGGCTGCCAAACGTATTAACAAATCTTGAAAGCAATAGTACACTGTGTGGTGAGATTAATGACCTGGGACACAATAATATATTCCTGAGGAAGGGAAGCAGCACTGAAGTATGAATGCAAAAGGATCAGATCATTTGCATAAACCCTGTTCAGGCTCTAAATCATCCTGGGTCAAGATTTCAGTAGTTTTTAAGCACCTAGAGATGCAGATCCTCTATTTCTTCCTCTTCCTTTCATCTAGGGAATGTCAGATCTCAGTGAGCCCCTCATTTAATGTTTGCTGAACCGTTCTTGAGACAATTGCAAAAAAAATAAAAAAAAATACATAAACAAGCTCAACAGAAAATGCTTATCCAGAAGAAATCGTTTTAACTACTGTTTAGATATCGATTCTAGTCTCCATAACATAAACCTTACGTTCATGTTTTTCTAGTTGAGAACATTAAAACCACAAGCATATACACTTAATGTAGCTGTAAATCACTTTTTAGTAAAGTAACATTTATGCTAAGAGATGGCAACTCAGCAACCATCTGGGAATGGCTGGAGGTAACTGTAGATCCAAATGTTTATGGCTCCTGCTAAGTCTAATAATAACACACAAAAACTCTTGTCATATCATGCTTTATGGCAAAGCAGCTGGCTTTAGCAGCAAAACTCAGCAGATGGAGTGATGTGGCCAAAACCAAAGCAACAGATGGGAAGCAGCAAGTTACTCTGAAACGTGCCGTACAGGATTTAAACGAGCCCAGGAACCACATGCATCACAAGTTACTCAGGGCATGCAATAATTGAGTGTTGCTTATACCGCATGGATTATTAATTCCTCTGTAACACCACTTAGTTTGATGCTCCTGAGCAATAACGACTAACTTCAGAGAGCTCCTATTGTAGACACAACCCATCACCACCAGCTACCCAGGTATAATACTATTGCCAGTAGAACACCAATTCTTTGCAGGAAAAAATAAAAATAAAAATTTGGGGCCTAAAACAAGTCACAAAGTTACAAAATTCTGAGAAACAGAAGTGAATATAACTAGAACTGGCATATTTCTGTCTTTGCTGATACAAGAGAACCGGAAAGAATATAAATCCCTTCCCCGAAATTACCCAGAGGTCAGGATGAATAAGAGAGGTTTCTTGTGTGCTTTATCCTGGAGCTATTTCTGCTCACCGTCTTCAACTGAAGTCACTCTGCATCTCTTAACTCCCTGGCCTTTCAACTTTTGTGGAGAGGCTTGAGCCTATAAATAGTTATAGCCAAGTTAATATTGTGATTTTTACAGCTGCAGAAGGATCCCTTTGAAGGGCTGGTCCTGAGGTCTGCCATGTTCTAAATAATATCTCAATGAAGCCACACGGCTAAGGCCAGGTGAAATTAGAGCACCGATTCCTTCCCAGACATCTCAGTCTAGAGAAAAATTGATTTTACCTCTCTCTATCTAGCTCAATACTGAAGACAGAGTGGGTAACGAGATAACAGGTATAACAAAGAGGGTTGTACCTGGTATTCATACTGGTGTAGGTTTAAGTAGACAGCAGATGCCCCTTGTGTGCCAAGCTCTGGCACAGTTGCTACACAGAACAGCTCTGCACATCCAGCCTGGTACCCTCAGGCACCCCCAGCCAGCTCCTCGTCTCCATCCAGGCTCTACTGCATGTGAAAAGCGGGATTTAGAGTGAAAATTTTCCCCTTTATTTTCTGGCATAGTCTCACACTGTTCCTGTCAGCCTGTTTCTCTGGATTGAGATCTCTGTTTTCATTCCATCACTGCTAGTGAAAATAGACGTGGAATAAAACATCTAATCCAAATATTTCCCCAAATATCAAGAAAATTCAAATCTGGATTGAAACCTGCTACCTTAGGCCCTCTATTAAATGCAAATTATTCTCGTTAAAAGTAGTGTATAGAAGACTGATCCCCAGACATACTACTGACTTGATCAAGCCTCCTGCTGAACAAAGTTATAAATATTACTATAAATATTCATGAAGTTCATGTAAATAACATCTCCCACAGTGCTGCTACTGCTACATAGGTAGAGTGTGTTAGGAGTATATTTTTATTTATTTATTTTCTTAGGGAGGTGGTCCACTTCTCTATTTACAGTGAAAGAAGAGAGCCATAAAGAAATACGAGGTGTACCTAGCAGTGAAGGAGATGCTGACTCACCAGCGAGGTCAAAACCCTGGTGAGATGAGAGTGATTTGGTCCTGTACAGCATATGTGGCTTAGTTTCAAGAGGAAAGAGATCACCACCCTGCCCATAGCAGAAACACAGTTTGGATGCTGCTTCATGTGACTAACTTAGCACCAGAAATGCCCCCACAAGCAGCAAATAAACGGTTATGCAAGGGTCTCTATATGTGGAGGATGGTGATGTCTCAGGAGAAGCCACAGCAACAAATGAGTTGGTGTCCAGTCAGCCGTGGGGAGAGGATGAGATGGCTCTTAGATACTGCCTCGAATTCTGCCTAGAAATAGGTGGAACACCCTTTTCTCTTTGTCTTTCTAGAAAAACACCACCCTCACCTCACCCCACCCCCTCCTTAGAAATAATTTTTGATGCAAAAAGATGGGAAGTTGGGTAGACAGTGAAGACCGCCTTGCCCTTCCCAATGCAGCTAATCCCTCTTTCTCTTCCCTCACCGTGATGCCAAGGTCAGGGAGGGGAAGAAATTTCTGCCCCGAGGTGTGTTACCTCAAGCTGCTCGGTGTCAGGACAGTGTTAGCGGGCAGCTGGCAGACTCCCAGGGTTATCTCATGAAATCATAATGGGGCTGCAGATCAAGGAAATCATGTAACAGCGACAAGAAGCTTAATTCAGAGTGAAGGGTGCCTAGAGGTTTTCCAGAGCACTGAATTCAGCACAATTAAGACCTCTAAAAGGGAAGAGAGAGGCCAGGCAGCTCTTACTCTATCTCCTATCCCTTGAGCAGACAACTGCTGCTGGGAAGTTTTTCATATCATCTTTCTGATCTGCTTTGTAAGGAAGGAGAAAACTCCCACACTTCTCCAACCCAGATACTGTTCCAGTGGACTGAAGTCACACTTCACCTGCCAGCAGGAGTTTTACCACAATTGAGAGAGTTCCTGGGCTATTAGCTCTGTGATTTTATAATTTATTTTTTTAAAATTGTACTTTGTCCCAGTTTATAGGCCTTGGGATAAGAGAATAAGCTATATCCAGGAGATGAGAAAGGGGGAATTTGAAGATAAAGCCTCATTAATCGTTCATACTGGTAAGACTGCTCTGAACCACGCTTCCCAAGGGAGAATAATGGCTACAAAAACTCCACTCTTCCTTGTTTTATTTTTCCAGAAAAGTTTAGGACTAAAAATAAAACTCAACAGTAAGGGGAAGAACGTTTGGGATGCTTTTTTGTATAATGAAAAGTCTTACTTTTTCTGTTTAGAAAAAAGTAATTTCAAAAGAGTTTAAAAGTTGCCCTTCTTGTTTTACACTCCACTTTTTGCTCTGCAGGGCAATGAGGTTTTTAAATCCAGAGCTCTTCTGATCCTCCCCAAGACATGACAAGTCTCCTTACTGATCAACAAGCAGAATATATATCCATGTCTGACTTGCAAACATTGATCTACAACTCATTAGTGAGCTGTACTTTTCCCTCATTTTCAAATTACCTTTTAAATATTCAGGAGCCTGGTGTAGAATAGGATTTATCTACATGCCTCCTATCAGCATCACCGAGGGGTCTTATTTTGGGACTTTAGAAATATGTATATACACAGGAAAGAAGCAAATAATTAGCATGATGATTGCCAAGGAATCAGAAGCTAGGCTCATGAATGATAGCTGAGATACACAATGAGTTCAAGTTGCAGCACAAAGCACAGAGAACAAGTGGGAACAATCACAGTTCATTCACATGGGCTCAGCTTTCCATAGCCTCTCAGCCAGGACACCCCTGCTGGAAGATGGGCTGAGAAAACAGAGACTGTCCAAATAGAAAAATTCAGTTTTCTTCACAAAAGGAGAGAGAAAAATTGCTTGCAGCTTGCAAGGGGAGTGCTCTGGGGCTGTCACATTTGGCATAAACTCTTTATCCCCGTGGGAATGCAACCTGCAGACAACACTGCAACCTCCTCTGTTTTCCTTCACTTCCCTCCTCGGCTGCGGGGGTCCTCAGTAAGAAGACAAACCTCTCTACCCACAGCTCTTGTGCACTGGCACAGGATCAGAGGAGTTAACATATGGTATTACTTTTATTCCATTTTTTTTTTTTCAATTTGTGGGGATGCTGCCTTTATTCTTCTCCTTGATGTGAATAAGTGGGTGGTTCCTGCTACCCCCTATGCCGTGGTAACAGTGTCATGACACAGACTGTGCTCTTGTTACCTATTAGCAGAGCTTGAATTAATCTATTTCTTTGGATTTAAAGATAGCAGATGTAGGTGGCAGACAGGACTGATTTTTGAAACGTCCTTTTCTTCCTCTTAATCAGAGCTGTGAATGTGGCTGGGCTTGATTATCTACAGCTCAGACAACATCATGCCTGAGCAGCTGGAGCAGCAGGCAGTCTGGTGGATGTGATTCCTCCCCTCCACTCTTCTCCTCAGCTCTATCTCCCCATAACCCTGTCAGATGAACCTGTCTTCACACTTTTGCAATAGCATGGGGGTACTTAGCTGTATGCTCTTGAGACCTCTTGCCAAAAATTGTGAAACCCACTTTCCGCCTCCCTAGATGGATTCTTTGAGTGAGAAGTAGGCATTTCTTTCAGGGAGAGAGGCTTTGCACTGTGTGAAAGATTGCTACCGTACCAGTCTAGAAATTAACATAAGTGCTTTAAAGGAGAAGTAAAAAGATTTGCCAAAGCTAGAGTGAATCTTACTGATAGATCAATAACTAGCTGAAGTACAAGTATTTAAAGTGGCTTTAATGCAGAAAGTAAGTTAAAGAAAAAATGAAGAAAGAGCAGTAAAAAACTACTGTAGGAAGATGACCTGAAAATACTGATCACGTTCATCCTGAGTTAAAACAATTATAAACAGGAGTAAAAAGAAATCAGACTCTTCAAGATAGGTTGATCTGGTACATCTCTGAAAGAAAAGCATTAGGACAGAAATACAACAACGGCAGAAACCTGCAGTGCTGTTAGCTCTGCGTTTGCCCCTTCCACATACTTCTGCACTTGGTAATTTATTCTAGTATTACATATGTAAAATGGACTATGTCAAAGCTAAAAATACTTGCAATAGGCATGGTATGTCTATAATAAATGATAGTCAAATAACTTCATGAAACAGTGTGAATAACCGCAGATTTAGATGGTGATACTCGAGCATACTAAACACACGTATTCTTTTAATGTCATGACACAACACATCCCTAGGCCCCCTACCCACAGTTACGTCCCCAGCTGCAGATGTGTATCAAATTGGAAAATATTTTGGTCCAGATACTCTTCTTACACTTTTTCACTAACTTCCTTCACATATCAAAGAATATGCCACGTTTGGTGTTACTGGAATGGAATTCAGTATTTTTAAGCATAAAGCCACTAGTAGCTGAATCACTTGCTGGTGTCTTCCTTGGATTTAGGGTTGGGTTGGGTTTTTTTGTAACAAATATCTGTTCTAGAAAAATAATTACTCTATGTCTGCCCATCTACTGAAAATATCTAAACAAACAGTAGTGGTACCTGGTATGCCAATAATCACATGGTATTTCACAGCTTAACACATATCCTTGCAAGGGAAGAAGGATTCGATCCATTTTTTACTAACACGTGAAAAGCCTCACTAAAAACGCAATTTTGTCTTGAGTTCAGGGAATCATGAAAGATGGGGACAAGAAAGAATTTTAAAAGGATCTCTAACCCATTCCTCTGTCCCAACACACAGTCAGGTCTACTATGTCATTCCTTGAAAGTCTTTGCTTTAGCATTCAGGTTAAGTGAGAAAAAGAACACTGAAAAAAATTACCCAGGGAAAAAAATTGGACACAAGACTGCAACAGTAAACAGACAGGCTGTCAGCAAAGGGGAGAGATAGAGGCAAATAAATAATCCAAGGTCAAGTCTCACCAGTAGTAAATCAGCCTTGAGTCCATTGCCTCTACAAGCATGGGGTACAGAACCCATGCAGTCCCCCTCATGGCTGACACTTTTCTTGCCATCACAAATATTAAACCTACTAAAACTAAGCTGCTTTTGCCAAGATGTTTGCCGCAGGGCCAATACATCAGGCAATTTCCTGCCAATAGGCAGGAAAATGCCTATCATGGGTGCTAAGTTAAAAAAGGAGACCTAGTTTCGGAGGCTTAACAGCTTTTCTCTAAAATCTTAAGTTGTACAGAATCATAGAATGCTTTAGGTTGGAAGGGACCTTCAAAATCATCTAGTTCAAGCCTCACACCATGGGCACAGACATCTTTCACTAAATCAGGTTGCACAAAGCCTTGTCCGACCTGACTTTGAGTGGTTTCAGTGATGAGACATCCACAATTTCTCTAGGCAACTTGTTTCATCTCAAGGATCAGCTTGAGGTATTAGCAGGGTTGTTCACAGGGAGGAATCTCTAGTGACAGAAAGATGGTAAAAAGGCAGCCACCATCAAAGCCCAGGAGGTAGTTGAACAGACAGGGTTGTATTGCTTCATTCGCATTTAGCCAGTTGTGTGTACCTGCTGGTTCATCCGGTCCTCAATGCTATCGCTAAATCTCAGTGCAGCTCAACACTTAAATACACAATTAGCTTTATACATCTAATACTTCAAGTGTATTCACAAAAGTCATACCTAGTTCCTGAACAAATCAATCAAATGTACTATTCCTTTTAAATTTTCTATGTACAAAGAAATGGTAGCTATTAGCCCAGAGGGAATAATCCTAGTAAATCCGTCGATCTGAATGTAAGACACACCTTATGTGAAAGGCGCATCGGCAGTATCACTCCTGAGATGGACTGAAGAGCTTTCTCACTAACGTCAGTCCAAGATACTATTTCACAAAATAGTCATTGCCAGTATCTTTTCAAGCATTACCCATTAAAAAAAAAGAAAAAAAGAAAAAAAAAAAGAAAAAGAAAAAGAAAAAGGTTTTCTGCTAAGTTTTTTCTCCCTCTGCTGAACTGCATGGGTAAAGCTTAAAACTGAATTATTGTTAGCGTTTTCATGTTTACTTTTGGTTTGGGGTTTTTCTTTTTGGGGCTGCGTGATGGTTTTCTCTCCCTGGCTCTGCTGCACTGTTCTTTAAAAGACAGTTCTTCGAACTTCTTCAAGCATTGGACTCATTTGTGTCCTCTTCTGACACAGGAAAATTAGTATTGGACAAAATGTTCTTCCAACCAGGCAAATTCTCCTGGCTGTATCACTTTTTCTAGCACCAGTTTCTGAGCGCAGTAGAAGACCAGATGGACTCATTAGAGAGACACCCAGTGGTGCTTTTTCGCTCCGTACCCTGGTCCTCACATGCATACCCTGCTTGTGCAGGAGATGGGACCCTTTGTGAGCTCGTAGGGAGGTTATGGCAGCATGCTGCAGTAAGGCCTGCATCTGGAAGACATGGGTTTTACATGAGAGTGGGTTTATCTCAGAGTTGGTACTCACCTAAGGAACCAGCCAAAATGGCACACACACCCCTCTGACAACATCATCACTGCTAAGTGCAGAAACTTTTTCCACATCAATCAGTATTGGTTATATGCAAGGTTCCACAGAAATCAGAAAGTACTGGGCATTATATCAATAAGAGTATACACTCTGGACTGGGCATTTAGGTATCATGGTTTTATCTCATTCCACAAGGAAAAAAGCCCATCAATCCAACTCATTCACACCACCAGCAAAAGACTACAAATTGGCAGTCTGTGATGCTTTGTGTACACTGCTAGAGGGAAAAAAATATGTAATAGGATTTGTGTGGTTTAATCTCTTTCAGGGAAGCTTTTATCTTTTAAGGCTGTGGACACTGTCAGCAGGAGAAAACTAGGCTGGGAAGAGGCTCACAAGTCAGTGATTCTACCACGCAAAGAAGAGGAAGATACACTGAAATGTAAAAAAGAGGAGATACTTCCTTGTTCTCCATCACACTCCAAAGGAGGTGCAAAAGCAGAGTTATCTGCTTCAAAACAACCGCCTCTTCAGGGCAATGAAGGCATTGCTTGTTACAGCTCTCTCTCTGAAAGAGCAGCTCCTGAAGCCTCCAAACACAGAATTGACTTTGCTGAACTGAAAAAGACGTCCCTCACCACGATGACAACTTGCGTCATTCCTCCAACAGAATCTCTGCTTTCCTCAAACTGTGAATGCATTATTTCAGGGAAGTAACAGGGTCACTTAACTACGAGGGGGAAGAATAAAGGCAAAGAAGCATTGCTGAGCATTTTGTGGGAAGCTTGGAACAGAACAGCTCATGCAACGTCTATGCAGCCAGCACCAATTTCTTCATAACTGTGTTCCGACAAAAGTCAATGTTAAACCTACCCAATAAGGTACCTACGAACTTTCTGGTATTTCTTTTCCTCACATCATTTACTGTGTCCTCTGCCTTTTAATGGTAGAGCAAGAAAGGCAAGCTTTTCTGTCCCAGACAGTTTTTTTCACTTTTTGAAGGTTGGCCAAGGTGATACTGGTCAGAAATACACAATTCCCTCCACAAAATATGTTTTCAGCTGAGCTGATAAAGATATTGTTGGTAGGAAAAGTTCAGTTCTCCAGTCTTTATTTTTTTGTCTTCTCCAAGCATAAAGGGCTTCCAGCTTTCAGAGCTTTTACAAGACCTCAAGGGAGAAAATCACGTTCATATCCTTGTTCTTAGAATTAGGTTTGAAATGACGTTACAACACAATTAATCCTATCAAAATTAATTAGTAGATCATCTTGATAATGATAGTGTTATTCTTCTAGCAAGTAGGAAGATCTTCTATTCTGACATGGGCTGGATCATAATGTCTTTAGTGGCCTTTGACCAGCAAATGGGACTTTTACCAAGGAAATGATACACTAGAGTAGACAAACTCTACATGAATATTTCTTTACAAATGCACAAAGTAGTTCAAGGCAGGTTTTATAGTCCCAATTTAGTGCTTGAAATTTATTCCTCTTCTTCTTCATGTAAATTTAAATGTTTTCTTCTGTTAATTGTTCTGAGACATGAATGAAAATAAAAATATATTACATAAGTAAAGATGATTTCTGAATACAGGATATCTGCAACAGTACTTCCCCTGCTCCACCCTGACACATCTTCTATTGTGTTGCCCCTCTGAGGAAAATCCACGTTTTCACCCTCCACTCTTTAGTTCTACAAGACTTTTCTTCAGTGATTCATTGGTTGCTAACACAAATTTTTAGATGCTGCTAAAATAAAAATTGTTGGTGTTAATACTGCACAGAAAAGAAGTTGTCATATCTTTTTGGATATCTGTAATAGTTGTTTGCACACTTTAATTCAAAGGGCTAAGTCCACACTCTATATTTAGCTGCAGGATGTATCACTGGCTTTTCCTTCTCTTCTACTTTTCCTGGTACAAATCACAAGGAGCAATGACTCATTAGCATCACTTTAGTTAAAATTAAAGCTTTATCACCTGGATATGCTCCTTTCTACACACAGCTCAGTCTCTTACAAGACCGGAAAGAACATTAATTTTAACACTGCACGTAGAAGTGGCAGATCTATTAATGTGTGATTTTGGAAAAGCTATTTTTAAAACTTTGTACTGACTTCCATACGTAAAATAATACACAGGACTGAAGGACATTAATCTTGGAGCAAAATTCTTCCCAGGTGATGGTGGATTGGGAATTTAGACTGCCAGTAAACCCATAGCATTTGACATTAAATAGGATTTTGTTCATTTCACAGTGGTAACTTACAACAGACAGATGTACAGGCACCAAAAATTAATTTTGCCAATGAGGACCTTGCTCTGTGAACGGTCATCCCATTACAGCCCCCAGGAGCTGGGGCTGGCCAGTGAAATAAATGTGGATATCTGGGAGCAATCCTTTCTCATGGGTAGCAAGAGCGATGCATTTCTGTTCCAGAATGGATTCTGTAGCCTCGTAGCTCTGCAGATCTTATCACCTGTTTTGGATAGCTTAGAGGGCCCTGCTCCTTTCCTAATAAACCCATGCTTCCTTATTTCCCTGTCTAAAAACCTGCAAACTTTTAGACAGCATCCAATCCAGAATTCAGCTATTCTGTTTAAAGCACCAGGGGAAGCCAAGGAGTGAGTAGCTGCTAACACCAGTTTAAACAGCACAGACACTGTCTGTGAAGCCACAACACTGAGATGAAGCCTCTCTGTGTATCAAAACTTACAGTTCTTGCAGACAAGAAATTATCAAATGCATTGTGCATGCATATATAGGTGTAATTAATGCATGCAGCTGACTGCAGACCTTTGATTAAGATCAAGAGAAACAGCAACTAATTACTTTGGAACAGTATGAGCAAACTAGCATTCAAATCTTGTTTTGCAGGGATAACTTGACACCACTTTAATAGGACACTAATGAATTTTGTGTAGTCTTTACAGAGCAAAATTCCTAATGGTGTCTGTGGGAGCTAAACTGATTGCTAGAGCAACCTCTTTCTCCTGAATGAGCTGCAAAACCCATTACCCGTACAGGGGAAGAGCACACAGAACAAAATCACAGGTCCAGTTGATTAACTTTTCAATTTATGCTAAATAAATTTCTTATCCGTTATGTGTAAAATATTCTGCCAGGTGCTGGGAGGGCACCACCAAATTTCAAACTCGAATTTGCCCATCTGGAATAAGGAGATCATCTCATTTGACACTGATTAGCATGTAAAAGACTCCACAGTGCTCAGAATAAGGGTATTGGAGAGTTTTCCAGACATCTCAGTTTACTGTATATTTGCATATATTCTTCTTCAGATTCAGGTCCAAGTCATTCTCTTTCCTGCTTTGATCCACAGCTCACTGCTCTGGAGGGAATCTGCAAAGCCAGGGAGGTTGGCTGGGACATAGCAGTGATGCCAAATCAAACCATTCAACATTTTGTCAGCAAAACCTCACAAGAGAGTCAGAGCAGTAGGTGGCCATAAGCTCAGAAAACAGTGGCAAGGACATAAGAAGAAATAACATTATCCTTCCAGTGCTGTTGTCATCATTGTTTTTTTATGTTTTTATGAGAAACTAGAACCTTGGCTCCTGTATTATACTTGGGAACACACAATGCCAGTGAGAAAAATCACTACCCCAAAGATCTTAGTTTAAAAAGGAGGAAGGAAAGAGAAGGACACAAGCACCACCAAAAAGGACATCGGGACTGTAGGTGAAAGAAAGAGGTGGCTACTTTAGATATTATACAGGCAGCTTAAGCACAAGAATTACAGGAGTTATGATTCCTGCACATTTTCCTGTTAAATTGAAATGTGGAATTGAGTTTGCTTTCCAAGATGGCCTGGGTTGCTCTTCCCGTGACCAGGCACAATACAGCGGGAGAAAATAGAAAGGTTCCTGATAGAAGGAGAAAGTAGGCACATGAAAATAAGCTCTTGTAGTAGGCTATAAGCCTTCTACCCAGATAATTTCCCAAACCAGATAAATACAATCTGTATTAAAACCCTACTCTAAGCTCCTCAAGGTGAGACATTTTATCCCAACCTTTGGGTTTTGGGTCAGAGATTTGCTTTGGTTTAGAATTTCTAGGTGGAACAAAAGAGGTCTCCAGTCAAACAAAAACTCTATTTGTTCTCTCCTGGGGGAATTATGGTATTAACCAAACTTTATATTAAATATTTTGGTATTTCTCTGCAGTAAGTTTCTGCAGATTGACTTGCTTTTTCAGAGGAAATGTTATCACAAGACACAAATTTTGCTCTCCTGTTTTAATATGACTAGGCACAGCCTGAGTCAACAACAACGTATTTTTACCACGGAAAATCTTTAGCAAATGTCAAAGCTTGTGTCAGTAAGATGTATTCACAAGGAGCTCATAAGCATTCTGCCTGTGAAACAAGCCTGAACTAATACAATATGTGTTGTGTTTGTAAGGCTAAGAGGAACACGAACTGTGACAGTTTTCTTCACAGTTTAGACAATTAAGGTCTGTTTCATTCCATGGAGTACCTGTTGCAGAAGTAGATGTATTCTACGAACAGTTCCACTTTAAGAACAGAGTTACTATCGCTGCCTGCTTTTGCCTCTAACACATTATTACCTGAACTAAAACAAGACAGCACAAGCAAGACCCCAACTTCTGATAGCTACTAGGCACTCAGCACACTGCATGGACCTCCTGAGCGAAGAGTCTTTAAAGCTTCAATTACATCCCGTACAGGCACAGGGAATAATTAAATTTTATTATTTCTTTTTTAAACCTTCATGGGAAGGAGCCAGCTAGCTGCCAGGGAAGGAGCCATAGAGCTGCCAGATTGCTGCCTGGGGGGCCACCACACAATAAGAAGAAAAAAAAAGAAAAAAAAAAAATCAAGTTGTATGCTGTCAGAGAATGGCAAGCAGTGATTTACAGGCACGGCTTTGCCATTAGGAAGTAATCACAAATAGCTCTAAATCCATGAGAGTTATGATGCTTTGAGTACATTTTAAAGAGCATCCTTCCACTCCAATGTTTTAACCTGACTTTTGTTTAAGCAGCTAGAATACCACTGGAAACGTTTTGTTCTTCTACGGTGGTTTATGTTTTACAATTTGTTATCACTGTAAATGATTGCTCTGTTCACACATGACTATCGATGGCAGAAAGCTACAGGAAGATTCTGGAGTCCTGCTAGATTATTGTTCTGGTGAGAAAGGTTTAGAGAACTGGAACTCATACATGTAACTGTTATCATTATCTCTTTACTGGATAGATGTAAAATTTAGTAATATCTCTAGAATAGCTTTCACAGATCTCACTTATCACCACAGATAATTAAGCACAAATATACTATTCTGTTAAGGGAAAAAAAGCCAGCAATATGCTCTGACAAAAAGTTTGTCATTAACTGATGGAATCTATTTTGTCTTTATATTATTCTTATTATTCAGTTCATTGTATTTTTTTTTAACATGCATTTTTATTGGAGGTTTTGGGCTTTTTATTGCGTCCCTGATAAACTGACATGGGTTTATTGAATGACTTCGTAGAGGAAGAATAGAACAGCTAAACCACTGAAAATATTCTGAAGCATTATACTAAAAGCGAGGGCACCTCACTTCTCATTACAAACTGCACCCTCCTCCTCCTCCAGTTTTAGCTGAGATGTCAAAAGGAGCCAGCTAGAACAGATAAGAACGTGACAGCCCTAAATGCTGGCAGGAGGGAGCTGGAGGTGACAGCCTGCACTGCAGCACAGGTGGAGAGGACAAGCACGGCCAGGGCATTTTTATGTCCTCAGGACATATGGATATTTGTCACATATGTCTCCGGGCTGCAGGCAGCTAACTCAGACATCCTTCAAGACAGGGAGCAGCTGAATGTTCTCCAGGACAGGAAAAAAACAGACATAATTCCTGAAGTCATCTTACCCAACCCTTCCTGAGCTGCTCCAAGAACTAAGTGAATTTTCTTTTTTTCCAAGAAAATGAATTGCAGGGTTAAAAACCATAAGGGAAGACCTCTCGTTTCTCATTCTCCTAGAATTATGTATATTAACTCTGAAATTACTTTTACTATGACTATGTGATGGGAGAGGAGGGAAAAATATAAAACAGACTATGCCTATTACAGACAATTAATAATGTATACAGTGCTTGCAACATTCTTATAACTATAGATTTATAATTCTGCTTCGAAATGGGGAACAAGGATAATATGAATTTTTATTACTGACTGAAGAGAAAGCAATTACGTGGGGTTTTTTTTTTTTTTTTCCAATATTCTTTTGGCTTGCTGAAATTTAAATTGCACTGAAAGGGCAAATTTGAAAATCAGAATGATTCTTGGGAATGAGATATTTCCAAGCCCTGTATATTTTTCTAGTCAGAGAGCAAAGATTATACACCCTTTCTGAGTTCCCCTCAGAATTTTGTTTCCAGTTATTTGTAATGTCTGGGAACTGCTGTGAACAACCTCTGGGGCTATTGCAGCATATATTTCCCAGGACTCTGTGATAGCTCACATAAGTTTATTCCCTCCAAAAGAAGCATACTTGCATTTTTCATGAGTGGAAATAGGGTCTACATTGCAGGACGCTTATTTTTTTTTTTTCTTGAGAGTGTATCCTGATGCCTCTGCATTCCCTTTTGACTGCTGAATCTATATTTTTATGAAGAATATAGATGAAATATTAAAACCTTAGAAATTACCCAGCTTTTCTCTGGCTATTTAGGGAGATGGCCATGCAAGTATGTGTTGCAATCCATTGGAAATTTGCACTAGAGAAGGCAGGACTCAGCCAGGATAGAATAACATCGAGGAACTCCAACTCCTGCTCTGCCGGTCCTTCTTCCTCCACCTTCCCCTGCCTTCATCCATCTTCCTCCTCCCCCTCCGCATCTCCTGCTTCCTTCATCATCGTTTTGCAAAGGAGCTGGTCTCGCTCAGTATGTCCACAGTGAGCAGGATGAGATATCTCTTTGACAAGCAGAAGTAGCACGTCACCTCCCTGATTTCGAGCCCCTCTGCCTCTGACAGCCCTGGCTATGCTGAGGCATCACTGGTGCCAGTATGAGGTGAAAACACAACACCAGCAGGGACAATTTCAGGCCAGAGAGCTAAGTTTTAATCATGTGTCTCCCACTAATGTCAGAAGAAATTATATGGCTAAATCCCTGCCAGCTGTTTTGAATATCTGAAAGTTAATTTTACAGTTAGCGCTGGGGCAAAGAAATGGGACTGCCCACTGGCACACACAGTGACTAACAGAGACTGGCAGGACAGAAAAAGATTAGTGGCTGAAAAACACATCCCATCCCATTATTTCCCCCTGAAGGGTAAGGGTGCTTTTGGAGTGTGATACATTTCTGTCATCCCCAGAATGCAGGAGCCTGCACACCGCACATACCCCTGGCCCTGCTCCCCTCTAGGGAAGGGCACAGACACAGAATCCTTGCAAGGATTTCTGTGCACAAGTACTTCCTCGCCTCTGAAACACTTGGACAGCTGGTTGCCAGGCTGAGTAACTGCCTTTAAAGGCAGCCTCTGACTTGCTGAGCTAATTGCCAGTGACAGAAACGTTATCATATCTCTTCATATTCCCAGGCAGGGCTCAATACAGCATCCAGTGTCTCCATCATCCAAAACAGCTCCACTGACTGGGCCCATTTCTGAAACACTTTTTGTCTGAGGTGATGGGCACTCCTCTGTTTCTGGAAAGAGCAGGGAATAGAAAAGCTCCTGCAAGCTCTTGCTCTAGCAAGAACTCTGTCGCTCATTCCTTCATATCAATGTTAGCAGTGATGTCAGTGGTTTGGCACAGAAGTGAGTTTGGCTCTGTATATGAATTTTAAAGTCTTCCTTAGGAAAATCAATGATGGAAAAAAGCAGAGCAGAGCTTTTCACACATTTTTAAATTGAGGGAGAGGTGTTGAAGTTAACAATATTTACTTTGCTGTTCCTTGTGCTGATTAAACCAAATACAGAACAAGGATAAACCCGTTGCAGATAATATTTTTCAACACTCACTGCTGAAACCATTTAACTAATTGTTCTCTTGGGGTCAATAACAACTTATGTTAAGCACTTGAGTTCATTCAGAACCGATAGCTGAATCTGTTTAATCTGGTATTTTTATCTTGTAGAAGTGGCTCTTGCTGTAAACTCTTGGAGCACCTCAGTGACTGCAATTTTTTTAAGTTTATAGAAGCATTACATCCGTGGCAGTTGAAAGCTACCGTTGCTCTTGTTTTAAACAGTGATAAAGTTGCCTTTACAAAAATATTAGCTTGTGAAGAAAAGAGCATCTAAGAAGTACTAATGGCTTCTTTTTTTTTTTCCTAGATGGAGTAAGGATAACCCACAAAACCTCGTCTTCCTCTTTGCGAATAGATATTCTGAAAGATTTCACCCCCCTTTCTTTTAGAGATATAAACACCTTCAAGGAAAGGAAAACAGATTGCCAAAATTGAGGTCTTTTTATGAATAGTTATAAGAAAATAGAATTTGTGTATTTTCTATAATTAGGCATAAAACAAATAAAACTAAAGTAAAACGTAATATTTGGGCATTTGAAACACCACATTAGGGAATAAGCCCTCTGATTTCTTCTGGTGTCAGCTTTCCCCTCCCATTCTCCCCCGGAGAGCAGCCAACATTGCGTCTGATAAACACACCTCCTATCACACAGAAGATGTTTCCTGGTGTGCAGTCAAGCTTGGCTTAGTGCTGATGTAAATTGGCCACATGAATTGTCTTTTCAACGTGCAACTAATCCAATGAACTGGAAGTTATAAGAAATCCTTTTGCGGGAGGGATTATTTCCTATTCTCTTTCATGGACATTAGACCACACAGCAGGATCTGGACAGTCTTCAGGTTGCACCAATTAGCCTCCCAGTTGCTAACATTTTAGGTTTTCTGGTGTTCCCTAGCAAATAAGCAATGCAGGAACCTAAGGCATGAAGGTTTGGCAGCACTAGAATAGCTTTTAGTGCTTGAAGTAGAATGAAAGACATGGCAGTTAACTATTTTAAAGGCTTTCCATACCAAACCTGTCCCCTGATGTCATCAAATTATTTCTTCTGCGTCTACTGCGGTGGAGCTGGGTGGATAATTCTAGAACTCAAGAGCTAGCAAAAGATGAAACCAGTAAATAATATGAAAGCATACAGGGAAACAGGGGGTTAGAGGTGTGCACAGATGAGCAGTGAGAAAACAGCCACAAGCTTTCTTCAGAGCTGTCTGCTCTGATTTTTACTTTAAAAAAAAATCACCATCGTAAGAGTTAATATTTTTGGGATAAGCTGGGGCTTTGAGCAACCTGCTCTAGTGAGAGGTGTCCCTGCCCATGGCAGGGGGGTTGGAACTTGATGATCTTTAAGGTCCCTTCCAACTCTAACCATTCTATGATTCTATTATTCTATGACTTCTCACGTGATACCCCTTTCCTACAATCTGTTGTCTATTAAAATTTTAGTATGGAATACTGTTTCTTCAACTTAAGGAAAACAAGATCACTTGCCTTTGTCAAGGTGGCTGAGTCCTCCCAAGAATCAGTACGTACCTTAAATTCCCCAACCATTCCCACCAAGGTGGGTGTCACCAGCCTGGAATATAATGCAGAGCTGACAGGATCCCGGGAAGAGCTGAGCTTTCCAGGCATCCTGGTATTCTTTCAGCATGAGCAAAAATCTTTTTAATGTCAAGTGCCAAAATCAGGTGATACCAGGTATAAAACTATTAGCCTGGAAAAGTGACTAGCCTCTGCTTAACTTGTTGGTAAATGACCCAGTTTGAGCATATAATTTGTCATCCTACAGAAACAGTCATTGTTACTTGAAACAAAGCTTAGACTTAGTATTCATCAAGGATGAAACCATCCCATAAAAGTAAGAGCATTTTAGTTCGAGGCACTTGATTATGTGGCTTTTGTTTTTCAAGCATGTCATACAAAGCACTTGAAAAGCCTACATCTGGGGGTGTTTTTCCATTACCAAACAGTAACTTCTTAATAAGGAGGAGATCTCCTCTGATATATTAACATCTTGCTATATTGGACTGAAAAGAGCTATAGAACAGAGACCTTCTGCCAATACCATGAATTATTTAGCTGCTGGGGTGTAACACAGTTATTAGGTTGTAATTGCTTTGCTTTTGCCAAAAGGAAGCTGTTTGTCACTACCACCTCTGCATTAGCACAAAGTTTATAGCACTGGTGTGCTTTAAAGAGAACCACATCTGTCTTGAACTGTTGCCCTTCTGCTTTGATCTAGTGGTTCTTGAAGCAATGAGAGCTGGACAGTCCCATCACCCGCTAGCATCTACAGAAATAATGCATATTGGGTTGAATTATGTTAAGGATTAATAGATATTTAATGTTGACAATAGAACTCCTGTGCAACATCCAGACGGATTTGCCCTTCCAACATGGAAACCAGTTTCTCTTGAGAGTTTGTTGCTGGTCCAAAGTAAATGGATTCAGCTACAAAGCTGGTCACTAATGAGCTCTGAGCACTTGCTGAGGATCACAGGAGTAGGAAGTTTGTACTACAGGAGACTGAACGTAACTGATACTCAGAAATTCTACTGGATAAAGGAGTCCTTTTCCTTAGAGGCATCATCTGAGCTACGTACCTTGTAGGGCAAAGCAGGAAAATTGCCGTTTCGTCTTCATTTTTACAGTGGGGCACATTGAATGTACTGAATACAGACAGGACATCCAAGGACTAGCAAATAGACACAAAAGCTGCTCAGAACCCTCAGATTTATTTTTCTCCTCCACTGTTTTAAATTGTAAAGTGACTAGACTATTGAGACAATTACAACATGTTGATTGTTCATATTCCAGAATGTTCGTTCTCTTTTCACATTTAATATGCTGAAATATATGCACGACCACACTGAGCAGGGTAATTTAAAATTAAACAGCCAGAATTACTCATGACAGCAATATTTTAAATTCAAATAAGTTTCATAACATATGGCATTTGTTAGACAGTCTAACAAAACATTTAAACAAAGCAGGCACTTTCTTTCTACAGTGCTGGATCTGCACCTGTATTGCCTAAGACACAGCTCAAGTCGGCTGCAGTGTCAGGGACAGGCCTGGCCAAACAGGTTTCATATCAAAATAGTTCATCAATAACCTTATTCCCATGATAGACTCTCCAGTGCATCTTAGATGCTGAAAATGTTTATAACCGCCCTTTTGTCAGGAAAGCTGATGTCTCCAAAGCAAATTTTTCTCTGGATGTACATAACAGCAGCACACAAGGTTATACATGCATCGATTTAGGCATTAGGTCAAGGAGGAGGAAAGCTGGTACACCTTGAGAAGAAGTGGCGTGAGTGACACTGTCAGATGAAATTTCCTTTATCCTTGCAGGGTACAATACCTCTTGGGCATTTATGAGTGCAAGAACTGTTATCAGACAGCTTAAGTGGCATCTCGAAATATCAGACAGACAGAGTACTACCACAGCATAATTAAGATGTCTAATATATGTGCTGAAGTTGGGAGCAGTGAGTTCTTCTGTACTGCATGGAATTTCTGGAGGTGATTCAGAAGATCAGCCCTTTCCAGCTCCCGACACAGGGACCCAGCTCAGCTAATGCCAACGTCACACTCACAGACACAATTAAGGGAATGGTGCTGGGATACCCCAGTCATCTTCAGTGACTGCAAAACTGTTTTCTCAGATTTGAGACAGGATGGAAGTTTTCCCTGCAGAGTGACCCAGAACATGCAGTTACTCTTATTATGGGCTATAACTCCCCAAACGAGGGATTCAAACAAATCCGAGGCAACTCCTTACTTCATACCTTTGCCTGCAATATCAGGAGGAATATCTATATAAAAAGCAGGAGATAACATCAGTTAGTGTTTTTTCCTAAGTAATTATTTAATTTTTCCTTATTTATATCCTTCAATAAGTATCTCCTGTGAATTTGCTCATTCTGGAGATTATTCATACAGGGTTCTTGTAACTGAGATGCTGTGCACATGTATGTTTGTTAACAAGAAGGTCTTAGTGAAAGGAATGTCTACATTCACATGTATAAACAATTGAAAATATATTAGAGTAGACAGTAGAGGTGCCTTTTGTATTCTGAAAGGCTTTGGATTATTAGGGTTTATATCAAAATATCAAATAATTTACTGTATTGCCCAGTGTTTGGGTACACCGCTGCCTGATCACCAGTTTGACTTGACATCCAGAGTGACACAACCGGAACTGCTGGGGGAAGAGCCCTGATTTTAGATACCTGGAATTCACAGGCATGTGGGAATGGAACTACAGGGTGTTAATTACTTTCCCCTTTAATGACAGGTAGCATTCCTCTGTCAGTCACTGCTCTCTTTATCCCAATGTCGTTTGATCTATTTGTGGGAAACTCTTTTAAAAGTAACGCTCCTTGGCTGGGAAACAATGAGATGTAGAGTAGAAAACTGATGCTCTTCATTACAGTAATTTTCAACCTGTCTGACAGCAATAGGAATTCAATTACAGTCCTCCAGTGGCAATAAGCTCTGTGCACTAGATCTTAATTGTTCAACCATTAGTTTGCAATTTGCATTTGTACTGTAGTGACAGCTGACTGTTTCCATCAGTAGTAGACATTTATATTCATGAAAAAAACAAATATATCAGTACATCTAGCTCAGCGAGGAAACTTTCTATAATGATAAAACAAGCTTATTTACTTAAATCATTGCAATAATTTGCAGCTCTCCAGACTGACATATAGCTCTTCTCTGCTATTAAAAACCAGAGGCAGAACTGTGCATTCTGAGAGGTAGTTACATTTGGCATCTGTATTGTTCACATGTTGATTCCCTTCTCCCTTAAAGAAATCAAGTGAAATTTAATAGGAAAATGTTCCTGGTATAGATAGGTTGATGTGAACACTCCACTTTTGGGGCACACATTACAAATATGCACATATACAAACACAGATAAGTGTCTATTTGTGAGGGTTCAAACAAACCCTTTATCTTTTTATGTGTACAGGGATAGTCCACATCTGCAAGTCAAATAGGTACAGGGATGGGTAAAATTTCTCCTAGCACAAAGCCTTTCTTAGGTAATGGAGGTCAGTCTCCTTTTGTATACACTTGGAGATTCCCAAGTCTGGTTTTCTCAGTGTTATACACCTCTACAGCAGTAAGGGGTCCACATATCCCTCCAGGAAAAGGAAATAAAGCAGAGGTGGACAAAGGTAGAGGGAAGTATTGCTGAAGCCTGACTGGAGGAGATGTGAATGGGGCATGTTTGCAGCACAGAGAAGGATCTATCTGCTAGTGCACCTACTTGGAGTCCCTTTCTGGTAAGCACAGCACATCTTCCCTCTGGTGTAGCCATGCCAGCTCTCACAGTAACACCAGCTAGGCTATAAAAAGCACTCATCTTAAGAAGAACAGAAGATTTTGCTGGCACAACAATTTCAGCATGGGGTAAGCAATTCCCTCCAAAAGAACTTATAGAAAAGGCGGCTTGTCAGACCAGTTTTAGAGCATCCAAGGGGGCTTTTCAAGTCATGGGTGCAGCAACACCCACTTGGTAACTACCCATTACTGACAACAGGCAAGGTGAGGTGGGTCTTTGCTGGTGGCTGCAGTCAGAAACTCCTGCCTCAAGAGAAGATTGACAAGGCCCTGGCAATAATTTATTAACATAATAACTTGGGACCTTCACCCTCCCACCTAGGTATTTGTGAGCACCAATTTATAATCATTGCCATAAAAACACAAAGAGAAAAGAAATGAGGTGAGAAAACATGGTTGTGTCACTAGGGCATGCAAAGCAGACAAAAGTACAGGCACCAGCTGGCAGTATCAGAGAACTATGTGACTGCAATAAGGCAAATTCAAGACTGGGAAAGCAAGATTCAGTAACTGAACATCACGAGAGAATTAGGCAAAATACCTCCTCTTACATCACCTTGATTTGGCAATTTGCACCATTCCTCACCACTCTTCTTTTTTTCCTCCTCCTTTTTTCCCCCCTAAGCATGTTATTAAGAGCTGGGAAAAACAATGACAACTTGATGTTGTGTCCTGCAGGCAGCTGCCTTGCCCTGATGAATTACTGCTGCCTCTCGCTCCACAAATCACTTCAAGGCATGGTGAGCAAGAGGACCGTTTTTGTGGGAGAAAAATACCAGAGACTTTTGTCCAGGGCTAAAAAAATCTTATTCTTTCCAAACAAACAACATAGCCTAAGACTTGTAGTTTTGGGATGCTATCCAGCACAAACCTCTCAGCCTAAAAATGCAGTGTGCTCTACCAGTCTCTAAGGAATAATTCTGGTGGTGTCTATGTTTATGGGTTCAGGATTGAGCCTGCCCATGACAGCTCTGCAGAAGAAAGTTTCCCCTTCATTATAGTTTTCCCCGGTGTGGACACTGTTTATGCTCTCAGTATTCGCATCAGATATGTTCTCTGGTGTCCTGAATCTAAACAGTAATTTATTACTGACAGTTTTTATTTTATGGGAGATGTTGTACCTGCAACAGTAGGGGAAAAAACCCACAAGAACTTTTTTTTTTCCCATCTTTTACTTTTCACATTTAGAATATAAAAAAACCCAAGTATTTTGGTTCAGGACAAATTAAACCAACCTAGTTCAGTTGTGTAAGCTGAGTAACAAAAACTGAGCCTTGATTGGTACAAACAGCAGTTGCAGCCATGCTTCAGCAACGTTTGTGTAGATCTTTCACGTGCCCGTTTTCCTTCAAAGGCTAGACAAACCCAGAGCACTGACAAGCACTGATTTCTAGGGCCCAAACCCTGTTTTCTTTTGCGGGATTATCCCTATCTTAACCTAAATTTCATTTTCAAATAGGTTACAAGAAATCAGTTAAATCTGCTAACTGTAGGAGTCAACTGAGGTAGTAGCTGTATTTTCAGGGAAACTATTTTCTCACAGGAAAGAGGAGGTTCAATTCCTAAGTGCTGAGTAGATCATAGTCCAGATCCTTTTGCTGTAGAGAAATAAGTCAATCACTAGTACACTGTCCAGAAGGAATAAAACCACCACCAGCATTGATCTGGGTGCAGCATAAATAATCCAGGTAACTGCTTTAGGTTGCAGGCTATACTGGCAAAATATTCTTGACCATGATAATATAATTATCGCCCTCCTCATAGTTCTTTCCCCACAGATGCAGCATGGATGTAAATCTCTGTGACTGGAGCCAGCAGTCTTTCAGATGAGTAATGAGAAACTCCATGAACATGACACAAGAGCACCACGAGACAACTCGAAGCAGTAAAGGTGCTGTTGAGATCTACATAATCACTTTGAAATGGGGAAAAAGCTCTATCAACCTGAGGTATGCAAGGTGTCAGATGCTATTGTCAGCTCTCAGCTGCCTGCTCCGAGCCTGATAATAGCAAGGAGTTGTAATGAGTGTGCTTGCAGAAATATTACAAGCAATAAGCTCTGAAAAATCAATGGAGCATGTACCCTTCCAGCCAGTCTGGTGGAGTAACATCAAGTGTTATTTCAGGTGTTATTACAGCTTTGCATGAAACATTTATTCAGCCTGATTTTGTAAGACAAGCCTTTTAAGCACTTTTCCCAACCCCAAAGTATACAATCAGTGCTATTATTGAACGTAAACAAAAAGCCTGTTTAGATTTGCTTTGTGTTCCCTAAAAATTATAAGTCTTATCTTCCTCCTGCCATAAACAAACAAAAATTCTGAGTGAGGATTGCCATTTAAGACAGAAAAAAAAATCTTGTATCTGTTTTTTCCTCCTTTGCATAAACATAACTCTGCTTGGCTATGCATCACACATCCCAGTGAGCTTTGACTGCAGAAGACACTATCATGATTCATCATGCATGTATGTTTACTAAAATTTATAAATAGTGGAAAATAGGCCATAAATGCTGCTTTATGTTTTAAATCACTGTTTTGTCTAGCCAAAAATGTGTCTAGAGTAGTGGTTCTAGAAATTCAGTTGATGAAAATTAAATAGGCATGTGCTTTCCCTTTATACAGTAAACTGTACATTGATGGGACGCAATCTCTGAAGCGGTATGGGTACAACAAAGGACAAGATGACGCAAACTGCAGGAAAACAGCCAGGTTTCACAGTCTTCATCCTGAGCCAAGCTCTACTATGCAGAACAGCCCCCAGAGGCACACAATCTGCCTTTCCCAGCCTAACGGGAACAAGAAAAGATCAGCTAGACTTTGTCTTATTTAAATTAAATATCATTCAACAGTAAAATATTTTTTTAACATGAATTCTGCTTCAGCTGCTGCTTTGCAATGCCAAAAGCGAGGTAGTTTTTGCCACAGCAGCTGAGGTTCTGCTCCAGGCATGGCCCCTGCCCAGCGGGGAGGCTGCAGGAGGATCGACAGGCAGCTGCCTGCTTCTTCCAGGCATCTCGCCAACCCATCAGGGCTATTCTAATGCAGGAGCAGACAGCTCTTGCACGCCAGAAGATGCTCATGTTGGATTCCTTTCCTCCCTCCTCCCTCTTTATAAATATACATATTGACAAATCCCCAAACCTTCAATGTGAACTTGAGGCGTTCAGAAGGAGACGTCAGGGTTTTTCAGCATCCAGGTGGTTCCATTTTGCCTTCACTTCCCCACCCCACCACATGTGGATCACAGAGCCTTCTGCTGTCCACCTCTCTTGTCAGGGTGTTGTTGACATGCTGGTGAGATAACCAGAGAGAGCAGCAGCTGGTGGACCCACCACAATGTGGGCTCTCAGCATGTGCTGTGACAGTGAAGTTTATGGCCACCAGCCAAATGTGTGCCCCAAGACGGAACTGCCAGAGCACAACAGAAGTGGTTCAGTTAAATGCCACCATCCAAGGACAAGCTCAGGCTCATTGAAGGTTTAAATGTAACTATGCCCTACCCTTCACAGCTCACTCAAATACCTTCAAGGAAAGGGCCAAATCCAAATGCTTATCGGGAGTTTCCTCTCAATTATTTGAGTAAGCCTTAATGGTTTGGCTGCACCCATTTCACTGAGGTCCTCTACTCTCTCCTGCTTCAGTCTGGAAGGGAAATTGAGGTGTTATAATCAGATCCCACCACTTAAGAAAGGTAGTGAGGTTTGTCTCCATGGAAGAAGGGAATGCTTTCCCCAGACTGCATCATCTACAAGCTAAGAGGATTCGAGTGAAAGCTTTCAGGTTGGCTTTTGTTCCTGGAAAGCACATTTGTGGTCCCTGCCTGTGAGCTTCTTTCACTTGAAGACAGAATGGAGATGAAAGCTTTTCCATGATAGATACTGGTATTTAAGCACCTGATATAGGATGGGGACAGATTCACTGATAGTGATAGTGTTAATTCTGCTAGAAGACTGAAGATTTCCCACACTACAAGTTTTACCCATTATTTGCAGAAAGGTGAGAATATACTCCACAAGTTTGACGCAGGACTGAACATACATGCGCCATGGTCTTACTGTCAGGCCTTATTTACACAACTCTCCCAGGCTAGATGTTAACCTTTGGCAAAGTCAAAGATTCCCAAACTGATCTTTTAACACACTTAATCTTGGATGAAATCCTGAGATCAGTTTTTAAAGCCTGTAAAATCTAGACCTGTACTAGTATTTCAGAAAAAAAGCTGATGTAACTGCAATACAATTCACAGTAATACAACAAAAGCCATCTTCTTTTTCCTCGATCTCAGAGCTTTGTTCTCAGTATGTGCATTTACATCACTGAGCAACATCCTGAAATTCCTGTCTGACTGAATGAGATGTTAAAATAAGTAGACAGGGCAGGTAAGCTTAGGATCCTTTGAGAGAAAGGGGAAGCCTTTGACTGTAGCTTACTTCCATGAAAACATTAATTAAGACCCCTGAACTGCAAAGTTTCTTATTTCTTTGTATCCTTTTCCAACAGCAAATTTCATAATAGATTAAGACACGTATTTGAATGCACAAATTCCCATGCACTGATACAGAAAATACAAATGCTCATTGCATGCCTAGTCCTCAGTAACTGTGTAACAAAGATACAGGAGATGGGGCAGAGGAGGATAAAAAAAATTAAAAAATAAATCAACTAAAGCTTAATAGGTGCAAAACTTATAACCTCTCTCAGGACGGGTTGGAAGTGATGACTGCTCTTTGGTTCTAAAGACAAAGGGAGAACAGAGATGGGTGTCTGTTACAGATAGTTCCTTTTTATCCACTGAAGCCTCCAGCAGATTTAATTAGTATTCTTTTACAGCTTCACAGTTTCTAACATCATGGATTATTTCTGCATGCAATGTTTCTTTGTTATTTAAGTGAAGTCACTTGTGTCTTGAAAGAGTATGCTATGGAAAATACAATGGAGACTGATATGTACAACAGAAAGGAGGATGCTCTAATGAAGTACTGGTTATTACTGGTAAATAGTCTACCAAATCTCAAAAGTCAGACCAGTAAGGAAGTAGTTTTGAGTGGTATACCTAAAGTTTTGCCAGCAGCAAACAGAAAACCACTCTTCTTCTCTTATGTAGCTTTCCTATAGAAGGAAAGGAAATAAAGTATTTCCAAAAGTGCAGGCACAATCAAAGATCTCAGCACCAAGTGCTGTAATGACTTGAGTTTCTTTCATGGCTGGCTTCCCATTAAATTATCAGGCTAAATTTAATAATCTCAATCCTTATCCTGCAGGTAGCTCTAGAACTTGGGTACATAAAAAAGACTGCCTCTTGTTCCAAGAGAGACCTGCTTCTCAGGCACAGGACAATTTCAGCCACAAAAACACATCTCATCTCTGATGAGCAAAATTTTAAAATCAGGAGTGGTCCACAGGCAGCAGAGGGCTCCTGGATATCTTCCCCACGATCTCCCGCTCTAATGAGGTGGAACCAATTTGCCTGCAAAAAACATGGAGCAGGCTGGTCATTTTGAGAGCATACTCCTCTCCGCTGCATATCAAATTCCTCCTTGTGGGAGCAAACTGTGAAAGAGACAGTGACCCATACCAAGCACGTTCAAGTTGGGTGCTTGTAGGAAGGGCAGGAGAGAAGAGGAGCCAGAGGTGCAGTGGGAAAACAACAGGCAACTGGGAGAAGGGAAATCCAGTATAACTTGATGGGTGCTGTTGGGTTCAGGTTAGAAGAGCTCCAACAAGCAAAATATGCCATGAATAATCAGTTTTCCTATCTCAGCCTTACTGCAAGTAGTATGGTTTTTGCTGTCTGAGCTCCTTCACTTGTTCACTAGACTCCTCACAATCCCTTTCTATTCCATCCGCAGCACATATCAGGAAGGATCATATCAGCAGTCAGGGAGGAATTAGTCTCATTCCCAAGAGTTTTGGGGGTAGTCACCTCATTAGCAGGAGATGGACAAACTGGAGGTAGTTCAGAGAGCAACAAAAATTGAGGCAGATGGAAGGAGACTGACTTATTAGAGAATATTAAAAGAGCTAAATCTGTGTAGTTTGGTTCAGTGACAGTGTCAAGGGAGCACAGACACTAAACTATTAAGGGTTTTAGGGCATAAAAATGAAAAATGGGCTTTAGATTGTAGGAATGTGTGGAACTAGCCCAAGCAAAAGGGAAAAATAAAGACACTCAAGAAATTGCTGTCTCAGTTCAGAGTTAGTTCTTACACAGCTATGTTTGTGTCTTCTGCAGATATATTTAGCAATGACAGTACACTACACTGATGAATTTGGCCTTCAGAAAAGCTACAATGGAGAATAATTTTGATACTGCATAAAAGGAATGTTTTTGTTAGTTGTTAAAACCGTAGCTCAATGTGGAACTATGGATCTCTTTTCCAGGTAAAGAACTCAGTACAGAATATGTCTTTGGGCATCCTACCTAAAGGACTTTCAGACCCAACATCTTACTTCCCACCTGAGATCTGGCTTAGCACCTCCCCAATTCTCTTTTACTTCAATAGTTTCAGCGGACCATAAAAAAAAGTAAAATCATAACTGGCTCCATTCCAAGCATTTCTTGTACAAAGATTTGGATCAAAACCTTTTCAAACAAAATGAGAAGCTTTTGTGAGTTCGAGTTAGGCTATAAAACCATTTCTTACAAGCTAATCTAGCAATTTGGAGGCAACTGCCAGAGTCATTTACCCTGTTGGGCTTTTTCTGTTGGATGTCAAGACAACTCCACTTTTAGTGTTAAAATCTCAGGCAAATGATTCTGAACCGACTACAAGAAGTCAGCCTTTGGGAAATATCTCATATTCCTGGCAAGCCTGAATAATCAAGTATTTATTTTTAGTGCATCTCTCATTTAAGAACACTACTGCACTATCAGTTTATCGGTCTTTTCCACAGAAAGGTTGCCTGCTTTGCTTTTCCATTCATAAATTGAGATTCTATATTGAGCTTTTAGCAGACTTCTGGCATTAGAACACCACAGTATATATCATACATCATAAAACGTGTGATCAAAGGCAACTACCTCCTACTAAGGTTTCTTTTCTTCTAATCTTTCCTCCTTGGGCAAAAACCTGGATGAATAGATAAGTTAGTCCCATGAGATAGATGAAAGCTTATGCTACATACACTAATACTCATTCAGATTTTTCTAAAATCCATTTATACAATGATTAGAGAAACAGAAGACTTTAATTTCTTCCAGAGTTCAAATATGTTGCACTCACAAAATAAAATCGAGATCATCTTCTGTATGTTTTTTTGAAATGTAGGAAAAGCATTAGTGCTAACTCCCATAATAGTTTACAGGGGGGGGAAAAAAAAAAAAAAAACATAAGTAAGGAAAGAGCCTTGTTATTTTGTGTACAAAGATAAGCCAGTAAAATATAGCTAGACTGTCAGGGATAGTAACTTTAATGTATTTGATTATGTAGCTAGAAATCAATGAATGTGTTCCAAAGAACATCTGGTGTACTTAAATAACAAACACAATCCCAAGAAACAGGAAGGTGAAAATTTCAGATACCTCTTTGTATCCTTCTGATCTCAGTTTCTGGACTAGTTTTTACACCTCTATTATGACTGATTTTCGAGAAACAGCTAGAAGATTTAATGCTCATTGAAAGATGGAGTCACAAGGGACAGAATCATTGGACTTAAAATCCCTGCCAGCAGTTTTAATGAATAAATAAATAAGTGCCTCTTTGCTGTTACCATACCAACCTGAGCAAAGGGTGGTATCCTTTTATTCTAAGTACAGATGTGCAGAAAACCCTCATCTACTGCAAAGAATTAAAGTAGCTTTCTATTAACTAGTTGAAAATACCTATGACTTTTCTCAAGTTTTACAAGTTTTGCTCAAGGAAGAAAGCCATGAAGTTACTTTTTTGTTGAGTTTTCTGTTGTTGTTTGCTTGTGGGTTTTTTGGAACTTTTTTTTTTTAAGAAAGGAAATTGTATAAGGAACTAAAATGGAGAAGGCTAGGAAGATTTTTGATCAGCCTTTGTTTTCTGACACTGAAGAACTTGAGAGGCCAGGATTGAGCCTCACATGTCCCTCACAGCAGCTTTCCACTGGCTCACACCAAGTCTCCAGACTACAACCACCTCCCAAAGCAAAATAAACAGCAAAACTAGAAGATAAAACAGCTTCTGTATCTTACAGAACACCTAGTTCCACCTTTGACATAGGAACAGTTCAGAGACGCCACCCTGCTAATTTCAATATATTCAGGGCTGGTAGATATATAACAGTATTTAAACTACAAGGAGGTGTAGCCAAGGGACACATTTCTTGCAATCTGAAAAAAAAAAAAAATACATCTCTATGCATATGAAACTATTTGTATACACATATATACATGCATATACACTAACTGCATTACCCAAACAGGTCCTTGAACAGAACAACCTCTGTTTTTCTCTCTACGTACTACAAACTCCACAAGTGCTCTGTGACCTATTGAGAGATAGTGAATTTCTGCTGGTGTTTTCTGGATCAACAGGTTTATTCTTTGAAGTCTCACCTACATTATTTCAATATCCTCTGCTGCATATCACCAGGCAGGTAGAGACCTCTTTTGCTAGAGTGAAAGATGTGGCCTTAGCACAGATGCTATAAATTCATGCCTTTTATAGTCACAGACCTGACTCTCGACACAATCTACAGAAAAGCCAGCTCTAGTCAAATATTTGAAACCCTGATCGGGTGATAAAGTTAAATAGCTCATATAAGGAAAAATCAGGAAGACAAGTGCACCCCCCAGGGATGCACCCCAAGGGCTGTCAGTCAACTGTCAGATAATATCAGCTTCAGTTGAACTTGAATCCAGCAATTTCACCATCCTGGGGGTAGTGTTTTAGGAAAACAAGAAGTAAATTACTTCTTCCACGCTCAGATTATCTGCAAGGAGACCTGTCATTGTAAGAGGATTTGCACTAATTACATAAAGTATCATATAAAACAGTGTTCAGAAAAGTAATAGATTTGAAAGCCAGAAGGTTAATATGCACATTGATTTTGAACCTCTCACTATCCTGAATACCCATCTAGAAACATACAGTCAGGATGCCTAGTAAAGACACAAACCACAATTACTTTATGGAAATGATTACTTTGCAAGGAAATGTTTTGGAGTTCCCTTCCACACTCATTTAAATGACTAGAGAAGGAAATAACAAGATCAATAACCACGAAACTCACTCTTGTTTTTGTAATTAAGAGAGCTGAGACGGGATCCATCCATAATTTGTTCGGAGCAATCACAGGGGTGATTGCAGTCTGCTTGCTTTATTGGGCCAACCAGTTCATTCCTATGCAGTAAAGGAACATTTCCTACGTAAATTCACTTTAAATTGCTGTAGTGGGTACTCTGCAAACACCTTCTATTCACGCATAGTTTACCAACCCAGGTATTTTTTCAGCTCAGTGAATGTGCGCTAACTACTGACATCGGAAATATGCTTGGTTTTAGCAAAGAGTACAATTTAGTAGAAACTTGACTTTGCACATTTCACAGAAGCATCCTATGGTGGAAACACACATTGCTTCAGTGGCAGAGTTTTGCCATGTGCTATTTTATAGCTCTGTGTTAACAGAGACATCTATGAGAAGAAACTGCATCCCTGCGGGAACGTGCAGGGTCAAGAGGAGACGTGATAAAAGCCTGCTCCTTTTACAGCAGGCTGAGAAAAGCCATTTTAGTCACTGCATCAAAGGAAAAAATTATGTTCTCTTTTCCAGCAGGGGCTCAGGATGCAAGGAGACAGAGAAAGCCTTGACTGCACCAAATCCACAGGTCTCCCACTCAGTCCCAGGAGAAAAACAAGCAGAATTAGTGTAAATAACCCGTGCAAGGGAGTCTCAAGTCTTTTGTAACACAGTCAAATACTGAAATAGCAGTGAGGAATCAAAATCTCCAGTTTTCAGCAACATAAAACTTACTGGACTACTCTAAAATGTTAGAATAGTACAGCTTCAGATTTGCTTTGCTTGTGCTCCTGCACAATTCGAAAACATATTAGAAATTACCAGCTTTGATAAAGCTGAATCAAAACACGCAATAAAATTAGAGAAATCTTGCAAAACCTCCTGCTTTCACCAAGACCACACTTTTGAAAATTAGGTGTTTTTTTAAATCAACTTGACAATTATCACCTACACTGTGTGTATATACAACCCTATATGACCATCCTGCTTCTCTCAAAATGGAGTATTTCCCTCTCCCTTTCTCAATCTCCGGAGAGGTCCAATCAATTATTGAAATATTGATCCTACTGACAACAAGGAGAATTCTGTCATCTGATCCTGTGGCAGCCACTTGCCCATCACTGCCTTCAAAATTTGCTATGATTACACAGAGCTAATTTTCCTCATGGGTTTTTTCGACAAGGAAGATTTACCGAATAACCCATATGTCATCGCAGGGACCCACTCCTTTAACAATATTAAGTTAAAACACGATAACTCATGGGCATATACATTATTCCTCTGAGGTACAGATGAACACCTATAGAGTTTGGGGAGGCATTGGGGAAATTTTCCCACTTCTTCCCCCCCTTTTTATTTTTTAACTCTGTTTGCAAGTCATACACAAGCAATTACATGGTGCCCACAGGAATAAGAGCTCCTTGGAGAATGCTTGTTAATGATTGGGAAAGCGGGGGAGGAAAATGAGTACGAAAGGCACTCAGCTGGTTTCCCCATATGGTTGTTATTGCAGGTTTATTTCTTAAATTATAAACAAAAGGTACAGTAGAAAATGCATTGTATTACAACAAAAGAAACTGCATCCCGCCCTCGGTTCTGCATTGCCTCACAATGCTGCGAAACGTCAGCCTAAAGGGATCTCCTACTCCTGGACCACGTCTCGATGAGGAATTCTTATGCTCAGATTGGATGTAAAACCCAGGGATGCACACAAATCCAAGTAGAGTCAGGGTCCTTGAGATGCAGTGAAAAACAAGCATTTTTAAGATTGAGACCAAAGCACACTGCTATTTTAATAGTTTTGAAATGTGTTATATGTCATACAGTTTAAGCCAAATCGGAAAGATCTGCAACTCTAAAACCAACCACAAAGGCAGAGGAGCAGGACTAACAAGGCCGATGCTGTATGAAGCTGACCAGTCCTACGTTTGCAGCTAAAATCCACCAGATGGCTCAGTGAGGAGCATCCCTGACTGAGAACGCTGATTTCAGGCTTGCAGGGCATCACATTTATTCCGTAGGAAGATAAAGAACAAAAGGCAGGCAAAAAGTTGTAATCCTGCTTCACAAAAGCCCAAGTACCTGCCATGGACACCTAACAATATGTAGGTTTTCAAATTTGTCCTTGATAAAATAAACTCCCATTTTTGAAGCTATTTGCACAGAACCTCCATCCTTAATAAAGAGCCCTTTGCAGGAAGGATAATGGGGAGGGAAAAAAAACCCACAATGGGAGAATCTGTTTCCTGGCAGAAGTTATCGTGACTAATACCATATGCAAGTGATTCTGTGCTATTTACCCTCCTAGCTTAATAAGAGTTGGAGTTTGAACAACTGGCAAGAAAGCTTCCATAATTTAGATGTGGAAATTTTCCCTCAATATCAGAAAAACTTCATCAGAAGAGCAGCACCTCCCTCAGGCAAGCAATATAAAGCACTTTTCATACAGATACTTAAGAATGTTATTTTATAATGGCCATCAGCACTTTTGGAGAGCGTGGTTTTGAATCTCAGAGCCAATAAAGCCAACAGCATGAAAGGAAAACAGAGTCTGCAAAGGAAAACAGACGGAATGAAGGATAGATGCACAGAAGGGATTTGGTTGTTGATATCTTTTAAATAACAAATAACCCGCCTCACTTGGCTGCAAGGAATAAAACAATATAAATACTAAGTGAGAAAAGGCTACAAGATGGCATTTTAGAGTTATGGCACAGACTGGCACCCTTTGGGCTTGATGGGTACTTCACTGATAGGACAGCTGTAAGGAAACCTGTATTATCCACACGGAGAAAGAGATTGCTTTAGAGGGTCCTAAAATGATTCTGAGTATAAAATCAGAAAAATATGCAAGCAACAAGGAGAAAAAAGTCATTGTAGCAGTGTACACTTCGTGATGCCAGCCTGCCCAATTGGTAAATAGGTGGCAGCTGTGGCCCTAAAGGCCTTTTGGCACAAAACAAGAAAACAAGGCATAAAAATACCCTGTGCCAGTAGCGAAAAAGAGGCATTCCTCAACCAACACATCCTATAACCATCCCTACCTTTTTTTCTTGTCCTGACTCAAAAGATTTACAATGTGTTTCTGGAAAATATATGTCAACAGTTGCATTAAAACCTTATACCTAACTGTAAGGGTCCTTTTGACACCACAGAAGCATTTCTGCTCGTATTTTCTTTTCTAGCCACAGACAAGCCCCTGCACTTATAATGAATGAGTGTTTTTGTTCAAAGTGCGCTATATTGATTAGCCACTTTATTCAAGAGCACCATCAGAAACTCATCTACTTATTAATTCGAGCTTTATAAATTACCTTAACGCTCTCCCCTAGACACTAGTTCTTCCTCAGGCATATCTGTCATTCCTGTCAGGAGTACTTCCAATTAACTGGCAACAAAACTTAGGAACACTGACTTTGTGGGAAAATGACATTGGCATGAATTTATGAATTGCAGTAGAGATACGTAATGAACAGCAAAACCAAGGTAAGATAGTGTTCCTTGCACCACAACTGTGTCAGCATGGAAAATTAAGTGTAACATTAAGAGAAAACATCGAAAGGAAACAGTACATTACATGATGCAAAATTAAACTGAAGGATTTATACACACATCATGACAGCAAGGGCAGAAGTTTACAAAGATTACAAGCATTGAGCAATATTAACTCAGTGGAGAAAAAGCACCAGGGTTTGTCTATTCTGGGAATAAGCACAGTGTATTTTTGTTTCTAAATAGATGTAAGGAACAGGATAGACAGCTTATTAAATACCGAATTATAAAATGCCACACAGATTCATTCAAGCATCATTCTCAACTGAATCACGCACACTGAACATGCCACCAGGTCATTATAATTACAGTCAGTATTATTTACGACAGTATTTACTGTAGAGTCCACAGAACTGAAGTTAAGTTTAAGACCTGACTGCAAACCAAAGTTCAGTGCTTATCTCCGAAGGGCAGCTCCTGTGGACATTAGGTAGAGCCACATATGAGGAAAAGTATGAGTAGAGCCCCTGAACATGCTGTGGCCAGGGATGGGGCTGGGACCAGTCTCTTGCCCTTCTTTGCAGCCACCGGTCCCAATGAATCCCACAGGAGCAGAGACCCAGCAACTCCCTCCCTCCCCACCCCGCCCAAAAAAAAAAAAAATAAACAACCGCAGAAAGGCTAGGAGTGCACTGGCAATAGCTTTTAACAGCAGCTTGTATAGTACACTTAATTTCAGGCTGTGGCAGGCTCCTGCAGTTAATCCATGCTTGAAAATGCCACTCAGACTCACGGGAATAGATTTAAAATGCCAGAACAGAGATCAGCCCTGCTCCTGCTCTCTCAGCTCTGCTTCACCACTGTGCTTGGAAAGGAGCAGAGAAAAATTTGGCACAACTTCACAGACAAGGCACCATCCTATTTTTGATACTAATTTTTCTCTTAAAACATGAATGCAAGTCACCAGTACTTCAAGAATATTTACTGTCAAGGAATTCAGTAAGTTCAATGAATATTTGGCAGGTCTCGGTCAGATATTATGGCTGTTATAGTTCACACATTAAAACAACCAGGTACTTAAATGCAGCTAAAAACACTCATGAGAGTCGTTGAAAACTGGCCTGAGACTCCGGCCTGGATGTTTCTATGATTCTATATTCACAGATGCCTATTGAAGTATTTTCAGATTAACTAAACGTCACAGACTAGGAGATATAAAACAAGCCTTTTGGGTCTTTAGAAAGAGAATTGTTCAGCTTTCTAGATTTATGCTTAACCTTAAAAAGTACTATTTTGAGGAAAGTAGGTATTTACACTTAAAAGTATGACTTTCAGAGGTAAAAAAAAAAAAAACCAAAAAACCCCCAGTTTTTAATGACAGCAACACTAGAAGAAAAATGCATACTTGATGTTTGTATTATTCATACGCTTAAGTATGAATAATCTACTACTGACTATTGGAATAGCTGCAAAGGAGGGAGGAATCATTATATTCTGCAGAGCTATCGCTGCGCGTGCACACATGATTTATTGCAAGAACTGTGATGAAAACCATAAAAGCGAAAGCAAGGAACACAAAGGAGAAAAAAAAAAAAGTAGGTACTAAATACTCCGGGGAATTTTCAAGGAATTTCTGTGTGCATCTATGCATTTTGAATAGAAATTTGTATTGAACTTTTTCAATTTTCAAGATTTCACACTGGTGGAGAAGGTCAAGTACATTTTTCGGCATACAACTAATTTCTATTTGCATAAAATGGACCTAGGGTGCCACAGCTATGATGACTAAATTATAGCAGCATAAGAAGATGGCCCTCTAAAACATTTGATGGATGAACATGCACAAGACAGTTGACAGCTGGATAACAATCTTTTTTTTGTGCAGCATCATTGTATCATCACCAGCTGCTTTGTGAAGTAGCTTTTAGAACCAGCTAAGCATTGCAAATGCTGTAACGCTTCTCAGACTGTTAACCCTCCCATTTACTTACTCATCTGAGCATCATCAACAAATCCTGTAACATATTGCTTTGAGAATTTAATAAAATTTGTGATTATGAATACACACTCCCAGGCCCAAATCCAGAAAATTAGTTAAAAAGGCAAAAATTGCCTTTTGTAACACTTAACTTACAGGAGCATTTTAACATAGGAAAATACAACAGTGTTGTTCTATTTAATTTTGTCCCTATCTCAGTTTGGCTCCAGCAGCTCTTGCGCACCCCTTCTACCTAAGAGCATCAAGGTGGGAACACAGGGCCAAGAGGTTCCTCCCTGGCCTCTCTCAGCTTCCCATTTCTTCATTCACTCCCTTGGAAACCCAAACATTTATGCTTAATCTAACAAGCCCTTGATAAACCTTGATCACTAGTCAACATTTAATGTTACCATTAAACACATGGTCTCGCCTTGGAAATACACAAGAAATTGTTAAACACTTTCAGCAATACTAGTATTTTCAAACAGTAAGATAAAGAGTAAAGCATCTCTTTCTTTTAACGAAAAATACATTTATGCTCCCCTTCACACCTGAAATAATCCAGGAATGTTCAAGGTCTACAACATACAATACATTAACACTCGTGAGCCTGCAGAGCTGAGAAAATTTTGCCTCTAGTTTGAAAATTTGTCAAATTACAGTATAGTATAACTTACTGTCCTCCCACATTTTAAGTCGACTCCAGTAAAGCTTTTGTTTCAAAGAAACAGTTGCTCAGCCATTGCTTCCTAATGAGAGAGGACCCCAGGCCAGCACTTTGAAGGAAAAATGCCTTTCTCTTCAGCAAGCTCCCCGCAAAGATCAAAGTATCTTCAGCCTCCACCAAGGCTTTATTAGAATACAAATCAGGATAATTCACTTTTTAAGGAGAGGAAACACAAAACCATCTAGATCAGAAGAAAAAGAGTTGCCAACCAAAACTAACCTGGTCCATACAAGCAGACTGTATCTCCAAGGCTCAGCAACCAAACAAGCCCTGGACCCAGCTCCATCCCGCATCACCTAAAAGCAGGATCCTCCCCAGAAAGGCCCTTTTAAAGCAGCCCCACATAGCTAAGAACACCCAGAAAAAAATACCCACAAGCCCTCCCCAGGACACCTGCCCTGCTAGAATTAATCACAGGTGTCTGCTCCACAGCTAAAGGACACTTTATGGGCTTTCTCGTTTTTTTTTGTTTTCCTGGTGTCTTTCTCCCTCCTCCCCTTTAAAGTCTATGATTCAGAATATATAAAAGGATATTTCAATATTTTGCTTTCTTTAATGTGTACATGCTAGAGGTTTTTGTTGTCTGGTGTTTTGTTTTTTGTGTTTTTTTTTTTCCCTGTGGATAAGCTGGGGTCCTGTAGATTGTTTCTTGCTAGATGAGGTTAATGAACATCCTTAAAAGATGTGTCCTTCTAAGTCTAATGTGCTTAAAGAAGCGTTGAAGTATCTTGGGAACTGTTACTGAAATGTCTTGGTAGAACCTATCCTGTATATCGTCATTCTTCTTACTCTGCTCACGCTGAGGCTTCAGAAGGTTTGTCAAGCAGAAGGATAGGGCAACGTAGTTATTTTGAAAGAGCAATATGCTCTTTCAGAAGAAAAAGAAACCCCCAAACTATTTAGCATTGGATAGTTTAGTCCACCCGTCCCTGAGTACTGGAGCTGCAGTGTGCTGAAAGAGCTCAAGGCCATCCACGGTACAGTTTTGAGAACATATTCAGAAACCCACTAATCTGCAGAAGTGCTGGTCCTTTGATGAAACTCTACAATAAACATTAGAGCATGTGGGTTTATAATGAAAATGGCACAATTTAACTTGGAAAACTTCACAGAACAACATTCAATCTAGCAGCGTGTTATAATACTGGAAATAAATATTTTAAAAATTAAATGCTGGATGTTATTCCTACAGTTCCTTAACTCTGATGAAAAAAAAAAATTATAAAAATTTAATTGCAAGCCTGTAAAACTTTGCATTTCTTAGAGAGAAGAGGGCCCTGGGGCAGGAAAAGCTATTTGGAGGCTGGCACGTGAGTCGAAGGCATTTTCTAAGCTGCAACAGCCTGTCTAGTAGCTGCAGCTGGCAAGTAATCAAGCCCTGACGTGTTTTAAGTCACCAGAGTAGCAGCTTGGTTGGAGATTGCTCCTGTGGCTTTAGAAAAGAAAAAGATAGCTGAAAATTAGCCTGGAAAGTGATATTCTGCTTTACGGCCTAATTCAACGAAGCACTTAAAGATATATTTAACTCCCAATACTTAATCTTTTAATTAAGCACGTTCTTAAGTAGTCTGTTATCTAATTTGGGCCACTTGACTCTATCCCTTAGAATTAAATATCACTTCTGAAAAACGGGGTGTGACATGAAGGATTTTGTTTTAGGCTTGATAGTCGTTTCTTTTCTGGAGCAGGGGGAAGTTTGATTTAGGAGGCACCAGGAGGAGGAGGATAAGATGCAATAAAAGCTCATAAATGAGTAATTGAATTAAGCTTTCTGTACCTCACAGGAAATCGTCAGAAAGGTTTTCCCACCGAGTTTACCACACGTTTAGAGACTGTAATACTGCCTTCCCTCTCCTTACTTATTGAAGAAAGCTAGAGTACTCAGTTTTAGGGTTTTTCACTTTGTGTCCTTCCAGTTCTGCCAATGCAGTAAAGCTGAACGGCACATGGAGTACAAAAAGCCCAAACCCATTCTATCTCCATCCGACTGGCAGGCTCCGGGAACCTGTAGGGTTGGTATTTTCTTGATGTACAATTAGAGCCAGCAGGCTGGAAACAGATGGTTACGCCACGCTAAAATTACTAGAATAAGATGTAAACAATTTTCATCCAAGCTATGTTTTGCTTCTGTGTGCAGAAGCAAAAGGAAAAACTGGAATGCAGCCCATATCAGGCCTGTTTACTGCATTTTCAAGGATTTTCTCCAGGCAATCATCCTGTGCAAATTTTAGGAGGGGGGAAAAATGTGGTATTTACCCAGAGGCAACTACAAGTAATAAAATCAGTTCTGGTGAAGTAAAAGGTCTAAAATATCCTTCAGCGCCTTTTTTTTTTTTTAAACAAAAAACCAAAAAACAAAAAAAACCCCCAAACAAACAAAAAAACAAAAAACAAAAAACCCACAAACCCAAAAAACTTTTAGTAAAGATAAGTCTTGTATATAAGAAGTTACTAGCATGGTAGCTTCTACAGTTAAGAAATTTTCAAATTAAATATTAAATACTAGTGATTTTTAGAAATAGTCAGATTTTAGCTATAGGAAAATATATAATTTCTAACATAAAGAAAATAAATTAATCTCTTCAAAGCCTCCACTATAGCAGAATGATCGCTTGACTCTTTGAAAAGAAGCTCTATGAAAACAGTAGTAGAGTTGACTGCCCAGACCTGTTCCATGGCATAATCCTGCCTCCTTCTGTCCAACTTCACTTGTCCGGTGGCTGAAGAACTAAAGAGCAGAGTCGAGACTGACAGCGGATGTAATTACACAAGTTCCCTTTTCTCCGAAAGCTGAATTACAAAGAAAACATTTTTTAAAAAGACTAGTTCTTACTGAAATAGAATGGAATTCAGCAGTCAGGTGCAGGCCTCCAGTTCCCAGAGCATTAAAACTTCATATTTTTTGCACACCCATTCTAACAGATCCTGCTGAAATGCGAAGGGCCCTGCCTGGAAAATGCAACTTAAGGGGTTTGAAAGCATTATGGTGTGCCTGTAAGCCAAAGACGTCTACCATCCTCCTTTCCATGCCACTGAAAAAGGTATAGATTCAAAAAGTAATGTAACGTTTTAGTTGTCTGAAGTCTTGATTTAGCATTAATTTACAGGAGCCATTTAATCGTTTCATAATGGGATGGATAGATAAATTAATAAATAAACCATCTCTTCTACTCTGACTTATTATATTTTGCTGAAGTCTGCCAGAGGCTTCCAATCCCTAGAAACTCTTTTCTGGGACATCTCCAAATCTATGTGTGTGGAAACACTAAATAATGTAAAAGCTTTACTTGCAAAAGCAGGGATACTAAGAATCTGTACCAACACTGTTGTTTTTTTAGATCCTTCCACGTTATTCAAGTTATAGAGCTTCTATTTTATTAGCCACTGAGATATTTGGTTCCATTTCAAGTAGCAGAAGCAAAGCTACAAGCAATTTTCTATAAAATAACCTCTACTAAGTAGGTTTTATTTCTTAGTTGTATTTTATGAAAATTATGCAATAATCTCTTGCATTGGGTCTCGCTGCAATGGATGTTGTTCATGTAACCATGCTTAGGTATTTCAAAATTCTCATGTTGAAAACTTCAGTTCTAATTATTGTTGAGAAACAATATTCAAAAAGGCTCAGACAAACAAGAATAAAGACTCAGACAGAAAAAATAAAGTCATTTCTCCATTACATTAAAAATTAATTTATAGGACTCTAAAGATCTCAGTCAGTCGAAAATATAATGCCCGACTTCAATCTTTTTTTTGTCTGAAATTAACCAAATGTTTTTCCCCTCTCCATATTTTGCTACCTTTTTCTATATATAACATATTTTCTTCCTGGATCAAAATCTTCCTCATCTAGTCTGCACAAATACAAAGGAGGGTTTGTACTCTACACGGGGAGCTGCTGATCCTCACAAGACAGACCATACTGCCGCACGGTGTATTGCTGTGTTGGGAGTTGCAAGCGTTGCCACCTTCTTGGGAGCACAGAGCCTGAAAAGGAGTTAAAAATGCAGTGGTTTCAAGAAATGAGGGGATATCTCGCTGTCACAGCAAGCCCTGAAGTTCTCAGTGTGTCCTGAGCCTACTGTTTGCCACTCTTCCCCATCTACAGGAAATTCCTCAGCAACCCAGGCCCTTGACTTGATATCACCTCTTTCAGGAAAGGTATGTTTTAAACAGTCATTTCTTTTTCTCCCCTCTGAAAAGCAAATCTACTTTCCCATAAATAGAACATTCTTCTCCACAAACCTCTTTTTTTTTTTTTAAATTTTTATTTTTTTGGTGACTTTGAGACCAATCTTTACAGTTTTCCTCGGTTTCATTAACACTGCTTTGTAACAGTCAGCTGTTACCCAACAGTGTGTTGCTTCTCATTTTTTCAGAAGCTGTTAAAACATTATTTTTATATAAATATTTGTCGTGTTTAATGGCGATTAAAAAAAGAAAAGGATGCTTGGTGAACATTTCTACTGTTTTTTCCCTCCCTCTTTTGTCTGTTGCTTAGCCAACCGAGCCTTTCACAAAGCAAAGCCCTGGGAATCGGTCCCTGTGATGAATCACCCTGTCTTACAGTGCTCAAAAAGTCCTTCTATACCATTAAATCAGGCCGATGATCCAGATTTTCTGATATATGGCTCTGTGCTTCAGCTGAAAATAGATGAAGTCAATAAAGTTATCCCAGTCCTACAGCATAAGCGAAGGTGAAGTTTGCTGGAGTTGAAACCAAGGTGCTTGACACTGCTCCTCCAGCATCTGGGGTACAACAAGTTTCCTTCTTTTGGACTCATTCTACAGAGGGGAAATAAAAATATGAAGAATGCACCTGAGGAACTGGGAATTACAGTCGCGCCAAATATCCATGTTGTCTATTACAGGCAAGAGAACACTTGAGGGGGATGGAGATTAAATTGTTCACACTTGTGGCTCTGCAGTGCGAATCCAGAGGTTTTTCTAATTTTTGTCTTACAACCTGTGTGAGTGTCTGTGTGACAAGAGACTGCCTTGACTGGCTGCGTGGCAGTGCACATAGCCCCTTTGGCATCTGGGTTCATTCTTGTTGTGCTCCACATTGTGGAAGAATAGTAAATAGCCTTGTTTGGGTTCAGTGATGCTGGCAGCGAGACAAATAAAATAACTGCTGAGAAAAAACACAACTCCTGTAGGAAGGAGAAAATAAAATACATATTTTAAAATAGAGCAAAAGACTCTTGAAGTTCAATCAAAAATAATCATTGAGCAGCAGTACAGCAGGCAGCATATTGTGAAGAAATAAGAAATCAGTTGATTTCCAATTTTAAGGCTTCAATTAAAATAACATATATAGCAGTTTAAAAGAGGAATACTCATTTTGCTCTAAGTTTTATCTACAGTTCCCATCTTTTCAAAGAAGAGCGTGTGTTTACTTGAACACCGTGAGTATGCTTGTGCGTTAGAAGCAGATGGAGCTTTGGACTATTCTGCTTGTAGATTTGAAGATGAGTTGTTATGAGATCTTCAGAACTGGAGTGATTATAGGAGATAAAATATTAATATTGTTCTAACTTTACATTCTCAGGTTTCCTAGATGATAATTTTAAATGACAGGCTTGAACCTGTGAAGGAACACGGCGCTTTAGTGAGCGCGGAGGCACTTTTTTTGCTCCTGGAAAGGTCACAGGCTATTTGCAAGGACACAGCAAGGTTTTCACATGGGGCCTGGTGAGGAGGGGCTGAGATGCTTTACTGCACTGCTCACAGAAGAGTGAGCAGTTAGTCATACAAAACAGAGTGGCCTAAAACCCCCATCAGTTTGCAGTGGGAACTGCTCCTCAAAAGCAGAAGATACTGCTAGGATACTTGGAGCCTTTTCCCGCTTCTCCAACGATGCATGACCATGTTGTGGGGAAATATTGCCTCTACTCTTTTCTGTTTGCATTAAATGAAATAAAATTAAACCAAACAAGTATCTGGGACTTATTCTATATTCTTTTGAAAATTCATCTCTGAGCTGGTCAGTTTTACTATTTCGTTTATGAAGCATCTTCAAACGTCATCATACAAAACACATCGCTGCTGGGGCTGCTGAGAGGATTGTTTTCAAGAGTTAAGAAAGATGGGCAGGTGAAGGAATTAGCTATTAAGACAAGTCCTGAAGAGGAATGTACTAATTAAAAATCTGAGGAATTACTTCAGCTGAAGTGGTTTTCTTTCCAGAGAAACAAGTATTCTCTTAAGAAAACTCATGATGAGCTGTAAAAAAGAAATGCAGCTCATCTTGTTTTGTGATGGTTTTATGTCCAATATGGTCCCCTTCCAAGCAATTTTCCGAAGTTTTTACATTTTATGCAACAAGGATAGGATTTTGATACAGGCAGAAGTATAGAAAATGACAAAAAGACTAGAACAGAATTACTTTATGATTTTGATATACACATGAAATGCAAACAACAAATACCTCGTGTTTCTGAGAAGGCTGTGTTCTTCAAGAGGGCATGCCATCCTATTGATCCACATACAGATGTGGATTAATCCAATCCTCCCACAGGAATTTGTGCTGACAGCATGTAAATAAAATAAATGACACCATATTGATCGTGTTTCCAGCTTTTTGCTATTTAAACAACTGAATTTCATCAAGTTCCAGCTTACACACATGGGGAAATAAATAGCAAAGTCTAGAGGAGGAGAAGAGTGGTCCAAAGGGGACAGAAATATCAGGAGCAGGTTCCCTTCAGACCCGCCATGCAGTCATGCTGGGTGGAAGGGACCTGCTGGAGCTGTACCCAACTCCCATTTCTTTCAATTTTGGGCTGAACATCATTAGAAATTGAGTTCTTTCTATGAACTCCCATATGACCCCTTGGGGTTGAAGATCCAGCACAACTGCCTTTGAGGGATGGTGGGTATTTAAGCTGCAAACCAGCTGGTATTGCAGCTCATGGGCTGAAATAGTACGTACACCTACTGGGGAACGACAATAAAAGTACTAATGTAATGCATAAAAACTCATAACAGATGGGTCTTTACAGACAGTAGATAACATTTCTTCCTTCACCAGTCCCTACTGTGGTTCCCCAGTAAATACTGCAGGACAACATGAGCCTTCCTTAAATTTTCCTAATTTGAACAACTTTCTGTATAGTTTACTGCATCCAAGAAAGAGAACTTGGCCCATAAATGCCTATAATAGAACATTTTTCAAAAATCATATTAAAGATGTTCTGAATTTCAGGAGAGAAATTCCTTATCTAGGACAGAAAAAAAACTCACAGGAAGATGGTGCTGAATGTGAGCACTTTCTTTTGGAAGAACATCCTGCACTGCGTCAGAGGCCAACCAGCAGCAAAGGAGTGAATGTATTCTCCATTTTTCTCATCATATTTCATCTGCTTGTAAGGGACAGTCACTGCATACGGCCCCTTTGATCATCTACCTTGGTAGTTTCAAACTGGTAGGGTCAAAAAAAAAAAAAAANNAAAAAAAAAAAAAGGAAAAAAAAAGAATCTGATGCAGAATTGATGCTGAGAAATTAATTGAGGTTTTGTCTTATCTCCAGCTGCTGAACCTTGGTGAGGTTTAATAGACTTTTTTGTCTTGGTATAGGACAACTGTAGATGAAATAATGCACTTTCTCTTTTCACTCTGATTATGCATAATAGCAGGAAAAATACAGCTTCTGACATACTTTTGTGGGATCTTGAGACCAGTTGATTGACAGCACTAGTCACTGGAAACAGAGATTATATACTGCAAATGAGTTTTTTGCCTGGCTTTACATATCACTGAGGCAGCTATTCATTGAATTAAAAAAAAAAAAAGTCAAACTGCATGCATATTGAGACAAAGAAGAAATTGAAAATAAAAATCTTTAAGAAGACAAATAATCTTGAAGATAGATTGGTAAACTCCATTACACTTTTTCTTTTTTTTTTTTTCCAACTGAGCTATATATCTTCCTTAGAGTAATTATTGATATACGAGCCAACACAACAACAATAAAAAATAGCTACAATGCTTCTCTGTTGTACCTTAAATGAGGAAGTGTGAGTTTTTCAGTAAAACACGATAAAATGTGGCTGCAATTACACTTGTTTTTTATGACTAAGTGGAACAACAAGAAAAGATTACTGCTATTTTCCTAACAAGAGATAAGGATAGAGAGAGGACTAAAAAAATTCTAGTTTCGTTAGTGGATGAGCATGTGATTGGGAATAGGAACTGAAGGTCTTATACGGGTTCTGAGATTCTGTTTGACACAGAAGGGATTCATAGGGGATTCTGCTGTTTCACAGCAAAGATATTATTTTCAAAAGAATAAACAGAAAACCGTTCAAACCAAGATACTGCTTAGCACTGTTTCAGATTAATTTATAGCCTCTTTAGATGATGAAAAAACTGTGTGGTAAGAAAGGTCAGTGATGAGTAATGTGCAAGGCTCTGGTTGGTCATGGATGTGCACATACGCAGTAACTTTCCAGTTTTCAAAGAAGAAGATGCCAATGTTATTTCTGCCACTTCTGAAAAATACTGGTGTGGAAATAAATAGCAGTAAGAAAAATTTAAAAATATTTTAATTTCTTTTTATTATGCATCTGTTTGTCTGTTTTGGTGAAGGATCACTGTACAGCTTCATATAGACAATAGGTTGTCTTGTGTGTGGATGGTTATGTAAGTTTTGTTTCTTTTCTTCCTCTCTGTGTCAGAATGACCCTCAAATTGTGCTTTCAGCTTTAATATATGCATAGTAAAGTTGCTTTTTTTTTTCTTTTCTAAGGTGTTTCCTTTGGTTTTCTGAGAATTTTAGAACCCGTTAGTGAATGGCTTAAACACTGGAGGTGAACTAATGCGTGCTCTGATTCTTAAACAGGAAAAAAAATGTCCAGTGATGCAACCATGTCTCTCTTAGAGGTTATTTTGAATCTTGCAAATTTCTTGCATTTTATTTGCCAGGATTGGCTAAATTCGTAGAAAAGATACTGCTGGCAAGCTGCAAATATATGCTCTGCAGCTGTAGATACTGGAATTCCTGTATGGTCTGTCAGAGACTTAGGGTAACTCATCCTGGAACTTTTTGTAAAGCATTGTCAGACGCTGATACCAATAGCAGGGAAATCCCAGGAGGTGCTCACTTTGACAGGTCTTTATTCTGAGAACTGTGATTTAGTATTTGAATGGCAGTTTTAAGTGACTGAATGAGAATCAGACTGTGGTTCTACTCATACAGATACACCAAGTGTTCATCAAATCAGCTCAGGATAAAGATTCTCCCTTTAACAATATAGAACCATTTTGCCACGGAGATACTACTCTGATCATCTCTGTTCATCACCTGCATTACAGAATTAATCAGAGTCCCTTTGTGCTCTTGAGTTAAGTTTATGTGAATCTCTTGGTCACTTCTCACTGCCTTTCCTTCATGCCCTTCCTTTTTTTTTGTACTGTTCTGCTTGGTCAGCTGCATCCCATGCTCTCTGGAGCTTCTGGGCACAGTTTTCCCCTTATCTCCCTCCTTTCCCCACCCCTTCCACAGTTCTTTTACATCGTGTGGTGCTGACTGTACTTCATTAATAAATATTCTGCACAATGTCCTCCTTTCTAGCCCCTTCCCACATTATAAAATTATTATTAATCAGTCAGTCTGTCGGTGATGCTCATTATTCATAGACAATCATCCTAGATCTTGAATAAAATAGAGATAACAGTCCAACACAATCAAGGCTTCAACAAACAATGGATAGAGAGGAAAAATGGATCGTCGTATGCTCTGGAAATTTTCCATTTGGATGCCTTATCTCAATGTTGGCAGTCAAGAACATGCAACGGTCAGATGACAGGAGAAAAAAAATAAAATTCCTATTTCTTTCTTTTGAAACAATCTCACCTTCCAGTATTCAGGAACATTCAGCTTTGGTCTTTACTTTCCGTGCCTTCAGCTGTTGTGAAGCACAATTAAGATAAAAACTGTCACATTATTGTGCAGAATACGCAACAGTGGGATTAGAAAACAGAGAAAAAACAGATGCAGTTATTGTACCCTCAGAAAATTAAAAGGAAATGAAGGCTGTTTGTAGGCTTTGTAACAAAAGCATATTTTCTTAATTTTGCCTTTTTTTTCTAAATCTCACTTTACAACATCTCTACTCACATTAATAAATATATAATTTATTTAGACAAACTTTGTATAACTCATTTTATAGAAGTTACACTCCAAAATTGTCAATGCTTAGGTTCAATAGAACTTGGATTCTATAGAGGCAGGTAGAAAAGAATTATTCACTCAGAAATGGACTTTCACAACCAGAAAGTGGTAGTGACTTATAGGTAACTTCTAGGTAAAGGCTTCTAGTAACAATTTTTGGTATACGAGTTCAGTTAATTTCTTTTTAACAGGCGACCTACCAATTTAACATTGTTTCTCTTCAAGATCTAGCAAAAAGACCCCTAACTTTTGGGGCAAACCCTCGTATTTTTAGGTTTTAAGTAGATGTGTTTAACTATAAAACCTAGTTTTAATGAATAACCTCAAAATGCAAAGCTGAATCACCTGCCTCTGGTAGGTGTGTAGTGATCAGTAACATCGGTGAACCAAATCTTAATGAGCTTCGATCTTTCAAACTCTCCAGCTAGTGGAGATGGGGGTCAAGGCTGTGGCTGTTTCCTGTAGTTGGCTTCTCTTCAGAGCTACCAAGTGAAGAGCTGTTGTGAGATTACGTTTTCTTAGGTAATTATCTGACCTGCAAATCTTTACTTTTATGAACTATAGAAGGATTTGGCTCGTGTCTGAGGGGATAATAAAAGAATTGACTGCTGAAGGCTGATATGTAAGATTTCAAGAACAGTGCTGATCTAATGTTGTTTGTTTTTAAATGTGAATGAAGACTGAGTTTCAGTAATTGAATTAACATTCTGTTTCAAATGCATTTATTTTACTTAGAAGAGGTGGGATATGTAAGGAATCTTATTTTCCCAAAGAGATGGATAAAAAGAGAAAAATCTTGCCCTGCAAGAAAAATCTTGTCTTTGCTGAGTTATTGTAAAATAGTTCACTGAGAATCCTGCTTGACTGAAGCAATAAAAAATAAAGGCAAGATACTGCTAGAAGACTCTAAAGGACTCAATGTTTTATGATTTTCAGCCTTTGGTTATACACTGTGACTTTATATGAAGTGTCACGCTTAATATATTTAAAAAGACTGACTTCTTCAGTATCCTTAGAACCATCTTGTAAACAGTGAGTGTTGTTTTTTTGTTCATTAGGTGTGAACTCTGTGTGTCATTGTTCTGCTGGACAACCCAATGATTAATTTGTGATGGTCATTATTTAATTATTATGTCTCATAAATTCTTAACATCTTTGAATAAGGAAATATCTATTGCCGTCCTTGGAGCAATTTGCTCTCGTAAATTCAATGAATTTTATGAAACTGTATTTGTGGTGAGCTAGTTCTTGTAAAATTATCAGATGTTTCAATCTCTATTTCCTTGTTCTTGGTCAATTTTCATTTGAGTTTTCATCACTTAAATCCACACTACTGTTGCTATATTGATCTCTTGCAGGAAAAGCTTCTCCAATGATTACAATAAAGTCTCAGCGTCTGATGAAACTTTCGTTCTTTTTGTAGGAACGTGTTTTTAAACAGCTTCAAAAAATGGAAGCTAATTTTCTTTTCCTGGAAGTCTGGTATTTGGCTCAATTACTCTCTGCGTCAAAAAAATATACAGCAGAATTATACACAATGTCTTGAAGGGTACAGATAAAGATCCTTCATTTTTCTTGGCACGTTCTCCCTGTATTCTGTTGAAATTAACTATTGCAACATGTGTCTGTTACTTCCAATAATCTCTCCTATCCCTGATACTTGTTAGAATATACATTCCTTGTAAAAATAGCTGTTCAAGTTCCTTCTGTATCTAAAAATAGAAAGCACAATTTAGGTTTTCAATACTAGATCTAATCAATGTTGCTAGTCTCATTTTTTGATAATACCCTATTTCAAAGAGTACGGCTCTATAGCATGTCACAGAACTTCTCTCCCTGGCAATTATACACTCATTTCTTACCTGCTTCAACCAGATTGTAGTTTTCCAAGCCAAAAAAGTGTACTAGAAACCCATTTGATCTGCAGGGAGACTCAATTAGATGGATCTCAGAGGATTTTCCGGGGCTTGGTTTTTGGTCCAGGAAATAATGGCAGCCAGAGTCTGTGATTTAACATAGCATTTACTGTATATTTAACTAAATATATATATACATATATGTGTATAGTTACTACTTCTAGTTTAGGACTTAAAAAGAGGAGAAAAAAAAAATAGTAGGAATGTTCCTCTGTATGAAATAGAGGAATTAGCTAGATTTCATGCTGAAAATACATTTTCCTCCATAATTCTCTCACATATATTACCAAGCATTGAAATAACTTTATATATATTTATATATATATATATAATATTTGAAGAAAAGTAAGTAAGCTCAGGCAAAATGCAGAGCTGTTCCCTTTAAATATCTTCCAAGCTGTCTCTGGCTCTGCACTGATCTCCCTTAATGCTTCCCATTGAGTGCATTGCTAGGGAATTTGGAGCTGCCAACTGGTGGAGCAGTAAGGAGCGCTCTCCTTGCGCAATTCCAGCACTAACCCGCTTAGTGAGGAGAGCCGAAAAGGAGTTGAGAAGTAGATTGAAATGTCAAAGTACTCAGAGCCCCGTGGAGCTCCTGCAGAAGAGACTTTTGCAGCTGAGGATTGTTTTGACAAAGGAGTCCTGCTGTGTGAAATTTGCAGCTATACCTTGTGATGAGTAACCACGTATTAGATTCAACAACATTCATCTCGCTGCTCAGATCGTGAGACGTTAGCAGGGAATATTGCTCTAAAGCCAAATTGTTCTTCTTAACTGCAAGCATACTCTAAAAATCAACATATTTATATAAAAGGAATGGCCTGTTTTATGAGCTTTGAAGTCCATTCAGGAGAGAGGACTGCGTTTCTGAACTCGAAATAAGAAGTTCAAATGCAGAATGAAGTAACACGTACAGCAGAAGCCAGGGGCACTTTCTGCAGCAGAATGAAAAACAAACTGAGCTGAGGTCTCTTTGGGATCCATGGTGCAGCTAATAAAACTAAAGATGTCGTAATATGCTGTGTCTGATTTCAAAAGAAGTAACTAAAGCAGTTGATACCCTGAATTTGCAGCAGTGACCCTGAATAGTGCAATCAATGGGGAGTTTGATCTTCTAGCTGAATCTATTCTTTGCAGTGAATTTTAAACAAATGTGTTTCCTTCGTTTCTTTTGGAATAAAAAAAAATGGAAGCAATTTTGACATTGATCAAATAAGAAATACAAACATACATATATATTTTCTTGCATGGTGGTTGATTGAAATTGGGATCCAGGAAATAGTTTGTTATATCTGCACTGAGATGTTGGAATCACACACAACATTCATCTGCTCTTTGGTTTACAGAAAATGATGAACTCAGTACTTCATGGAGAAAAGAGTACATGAATGTNAGAGTACGGCTCTATAGCATGTCACAGAACTTCTCTCCCTGGCAATTATACACTCATTTCTTACCTGCTTCAACCAGATTGTAGTTTTCCAAGCCAAAAAAGTGTACTAGAAACCCATTTGATCTGCAGGGAGACTCAATTAGATGGATCTCAGAGGATTTTCCGGGGCTTGGTTTTTGGTCCAGGAAATAATGGCAGCCAGAGTCTGTGATTTAACATAGCATTTACTGTATATTTAACTAAATATATATATACATATATGTGTATAGTTACTACTTCTAGTTTAGGACTTAAAAAGAGGAGAAAAAAAAAATAGTAGGAATGTTCCTCTGTATGAAATAGAGGAATTAGCTAGATTTCATGCTGAAAATACATTTTCCTCCATAATTCTCTCACATATATTACCAAGCATTGAAATAACTTTATATATATTTATATATATATATATAATATTTGAAGAAAAGTAAGTAAGCTCAGGCAAAATGCAGAGCTGTTCCCTTTAAATATCTTCCAAGCTGTCTCTGGCTCTGCACTGATCTCCCTTAATGCTTCCCATTGAGTGCATTGCTAGGGAATTTGGAGCTGCCAACTGGTGGAGCAGTAAGGAGCGCTCTCCTTGCGCAATTCCAGCACTAACCCGCTTAGTGAGGAGAGCCGAAAAGGAGTTGAGAAGTAGATTGAAATGTCAAAGTACTCAGAGCCCCGTGGAGCTCCTGCAGAAGAGACTTTTGCAGCTGAGGATTGTTTTGACAAAGGAGTCCTGCTGTGTGAAATTTGCAGCTATACCTTGTGATGAGTAACCACGTATTAGATTCAACAACATTCATCTCGCTGCTCAGATCGTGAGACGTTAGCAGGGAATATTGCTCTAAAGCCAAATTGTTCTTCTTAACTGCAAGCATACTCTAAAAATCAACATATTTATATAAAAGGAATGGCCTGTTTTATGAGCTTTGAAGTCCATTCAGGAGAGAGGACTGCGTTTCTGAACTCGAAATAAGAAGTTCAAATGCAGAATGAAGTAACACGTACAGCAGAAGCCAGGGGCACTTTCTGCAGCAGAATGAAAAACAAACTGAGCTGAGGTCTCTTTGGGATCCATGGTGCAGCTAATAAAACTAAAGATGTCGTAATATGCTGTGTCTGATTTCAAAAGAAGTAACTAAAGCAGTTGATACCCTGAATTTGCAGCAGTGACCCTGAATAGTGCAATCAATGGGGAGTTTGATCTTCTAGCTGAATCTATTCTTTGCAGTGAATTTTAAACAAATGTGTTTCCTTCGTTTCTTTTGGAATAAAAAAAAATGGAAGCAATTTTGACATTGATCAAATAAGAAATACAAACATACATATATATTTTCTTGCATGGTGGTTGATTGAAATTGGGATCCAGGAAATAGTTTGTTATATCTGCACTGAGATGTTGGAATCACACACAACATTCATCTGCTCTTTGGTTTACAGAAAATGATGAACTCAGTACTTCATGGAGAAAAGAGTACATGAATGTATTCAGTTTTTTATTTGTTTGGGGTTTCCCCCACCCCCCACCCCATTTACAGAGGCAGTAGCTATAGCAGGCAGTTGTGTTTCCACCAAGAACATGCAGAATAATCTGCATTTGAAGTTGTGTGCTTTCTGTTCAGAAAGAAGACATCATCCTTGAGGAAGGGAAGCAGTCTTGGGGTTCAGAAAAGTAGGGCACATATCAAATTGAAACATCTGGTGTTCTAGAGATTTCAGGGAGAGGCTGCAGGCATCACGTTCCTTCTCACTCCCTGCAAAGTCCTGAGCTAGGCACCAGGGCGAGCAGTGATATAAAGCTGTTGGTTGGCAGTGGCCTTCTGACATTTCTGATGGTACTCGATTATTAAGAATTACTGCTGAAAAAAAAGGGTTGTATGTGTCTAACCATACCATGAAGTGAACAGAGTGTCCATGTCAAATCCATGTCCTGGTCACCCATGTCTCATGGATTTTGCTCGGCTGAACAGTGAAATGGGGAGGGCTAACTGAGGCATTGAGGCTCTCCAGGCAGGTTCTCTTTCTGCACTGGAGAAGCAGACCAGAAGCTCTGATCTTTCACAGACGAGTTTGGCTGTGCAGGAATAGATGCTGAGTGGCACCTTGAAACTTTCCTTTTTTATGAAAAGATCAACAGTAGTGAATTCATCATGTCAGAGCCCAAGTGCTTCCACTGAGCGAGCAGCAGTGGCAGCCAGGGCAAGGTCCGTTGGGTGGAAGGTACATTCATACACTCTCCCTGGACTGTATTACTGTGATCTGGGGACGTTTCTAGCAGCATTGCCCCTGGATTGCAATAATCCTTTAAGATGGTTGAATGCACAAGGAAATGGTAAGGACAGCTTGGTCAGGAGTAAGTAAAGCGAGGTATGTGTGTAGCAGGAGAGGGTACAAAACGAGCACTTTTCCATATTTGCTTCTGGCAGACAAAGAGACAGCTGGGGCTCTAAATTGCTTACAGCAAAATGTGTGCATGGCTTCCCAATACCAAAAGTTAGGGGTGAACTTTAAGTTTTCTATAAATGCCTCTCTCAGGTCAGGTTATGGATTTCTCCAATACTTTTCCAACTCCGGGAAAATTCATTACTTACCTGACTGCTCAAGCTGCAAGCTATCACCATAACAAATTTCTATTAACTTTGCACCTCAGCTACAAGTGTTCTGGAGGAATGAGCCATTATTATTTTGTGGTTTCAATTTGGCACTTGGGGAAGACTTGATAACAAGCTAATATCCAACTTTCTGAAGGAAAGGCTCTGTCACAGGAATGAAAATGTGAATTGCAGATGCAAAGTCTGACTCTAGATTTTCAGCTTTGCTCTCACTAGTACATGGGTGGAACAGTCTATGCCACTGCAAATTATATTGGCATCTTGTCAGAAATTTAGAGCTCTCACTTACCTCTAATAAAACGAGGAAAACAGTTGCTCGTCTCTCACATCCAGAAATGTACCCTCTGCAAAGTAAAGATCCCAGCAAACAGTTCCACATCTTCAAACACTTCACCTAAATTAACGCTTTTGTGTGGTAGGAGAGCTGGATTTTAGTAAAGTTTGGAAACTTGAGTTAGAAAATGATGGGTTGATTGTACATTTCTGGAAATCTCTTCTTATTGTCTCTGCTCTCTCTGCTGTTAACTGCTTCTAATAAACCTTAGAAAGTATTTGCCCACCCCTGCCTTCCCCAAATTGTATTGTGTTGCAGGCAAACTTCTCTGGAGTTTGGGCTTACCTTGGTTATGAGATATGCCCTAGTTTGGATGTTCTGAAGTCATCAAAACATCCTGGATCAGCCAAAATTTGCTTGAGAACTCTTGAAAACAGGCTGTCTCATGAGCTTTCTAATGTTTCTGGCTTCCAGTCAGACTGGAAATGCCATGGAAACAACACTTGTGGCAGTCCAGCTCCTGGCTGCTACCAGAACTCAGCATTTGGGAGGCAAGGAAAAACAGCAAATTGAAAACAAACTGTTCAAAGCTCAGGAAAGGTTCAAGTATGGTTTTAGGTAAATTCTAGTAGTTCTATATTTAGTCAGACCTGGTTTGCATGTGTCTTTTTCATTTAGGAAGCGGTGCCCATCTGGAGATATTCTACTTCAAATTTGGATTTTCAAAACTGTTCAGTGCTGGCCTAAATTTATTTTCTTTAAAGCTAGTGGGTAGAATTTGGATTTCAGTGGGAGTCGAATATTTTGCAACTCATGCTCTGACTACATTTTTGATCAAAGGCATTTCTACCTAGTGTTCCTAAAGCAATGTGCACAGACGATAATCAAGTTTCACAGCACTGCCTGTGAGATGGGTTGTGCTTTTTGGAAATCAGGCAATTATGACTACTTAAACCTGTTAATGATTTTACCTCCTATTGGTATCAAAAAGAGAGGAAACCAAAGCATTAAGAATTCATGGGCTTGATAGTCAAAGCTCTTGAGAATCTGGAACTTGAGCTGAAATTGATCAAACTACAGTTTTCTTTCTCAGAACTTGAGAATGATTTTTGTCCTGATTTCTATCTAGATTGGGGAAGTTTAAAAGAATCTGGGTTTCCAAGGAAAAGTGAAGTGATGAGCAATCTATTTGATAAATATTGTGAGATTCATTAAATCAATGTGAAAGTTGCTCATTTCTCCACTAGAGCTTGCTCCTTCCCACACACCTTGCACTGCTGTTGGTAGCGTGGAACTGGCAAAACCTTTAAGGAGATTGGTGTATTTTGAACCTAGTTGAGAATTTTTAAGTCTCTTCTGGCATGAGGAAGGTGGGATTTAAACAGGAACGTTGTCTTCTTAAAAAACAAAGGAGAATATTTCAGCCCTTAATCAGAATTGTGGCAATGCTCAGTGCAGGATCTCCAGTGTACCTTGGCATCAGCGGAGGTAGCACAAACTCATGCATCTCCCCTGACTTTGGTAAGATTGCTCAGGTTTGCAACTGCTGCATAAGTGTTAGACCAAAGGTACCTTTTTGTTCCCCTGAGAATGAAAATATTATGCTTTCAGGCACTGTGACCTACAAGAAAGTGCTTTATGCCTGGGTGATATTCACGTGGGGGTGTTGGGAAGCTGGTACTCATATAAAGCAAAGGCTCTGCGCTATGAGTGATTCCAGCAGTGTTTGGGAAAGAGCTGGATGCTGTAAATGAGAACCCAAATAAAATAGTTTGTAGCAATGAAAGCTTTTACAGCTGATTGAAGTTTAAATTATTTAAATACTTAAAGGTAATATAAATATGGGTTGAAAGGAAATCCAAGGAGTCGAGGCAGAAAAATGTTACATGATATTAAACACTACCTGATTTACCCAAAGCATTTCAGTTTTCTAAATTATAAACAAAACTGGGGCTGAAGACCCTTTGTCTCACTTCTTTCCCACCCTTTCTCTTTCTCTCTGAGAATAGGTTCGTGTAATATTGACTTGCTGGTAGAATATGTGGGTTGGCTTCACTCAGAATCTAGGATACCTTAAGGGAGACTTTTGCTTTACACTGGATTTATGTCTTTTATTGTCTTGCTTACGTTGCGGGTATTCACGAGACATAACACCTGACTTCCAGCTGAGGGCAAACCATATAAATGAAAATTGCATTCCAAATGTAATTTTGATTATATATAACTGTGGTTTTTCCCTTCTTTGGGGTCACCTCTTCCAGAAAGGTTGTATTTACCTTCCTAAATGCTAATTCATTTTCTCAATTGACTAAAAAGTCTTGGAAACATTTGTATGCAAATTTCATTGGGAAAGGTCATGACAGTTTGTTAAAATATACAACTGTCCATTCAGCTTGCGTTGATTCTTCTTGCAGTTTTCTTTTTAAAGAGATAANCGTGTTATGATATTACAGATCATTAATTTATGATGTGATATTTTCCTACATTTTGGAACTGGGTCTGTTCTTCTCTCAGAGCAGTACGTTTCAGCCTTCAAAGATAAAATGTGCTGTACCAGGCAAAATTTCACTTGGCAATGTTGCAGGCATAATCTGTCTTGCACACTTGTGCCCATATGCTGTTGGAGAACTTACAAATTCTTCAAATAAAACAGTTGTCAATAATTCAGGAATTGTAGTAAACAGAGAAATTAATTTTAATTGAAGCAATTCTGAAGTGTCCAAGTACTTGCACTTTGTACGCTAGAAGGATTAGGATGACTTTACCACCCTACATATGACAACTGCTAAATACATATGATAACTGCTTTATGCTTTTTTAACAATAGATTGAGCTGATGTTGCTGAATCATGTAATGATTTTGTAATCTCATTCCAACCTACCCCAACTCCTGAGCGTGTGTATAGTGTTAGGGGATAAATGAGGCTGACACTGTGGCTGCTTCTGAGATATGTAAGAGAGCCTGTAAGAATAAGTTCATTGCTGTTAAGCCTTAAGCACAACTTCCATATAATTGATCCTCACAAGGTATAGGTCATGTGGTATTCAAAAAAATGTATACAGTACATGGCAAAAAATCATGCTGTTCACTCCATAATTTTTTCATTTAAATAGAACTATTTTTTTCATTAAAACATGTTTCATTATTTTACAGTGTTGGCAAACTTAGTGTGTGCTGTGTGGGTGGATGTGTTTCTGAAAAGAGAGGCCCTGTTTTAAACATTAAATTCCAAAGCAATTTTCACAGAAGAAAGGCAAATATACCATAAGGAGGCTAACTCATTGCCCCAGTGAACAGCCTCACTTGATCTGGCCATTGTGGATGTAGGGAAGCTGAATAGACAGAGTTTTGGTGATCACAGCCCATGAATCCCGTTTTAGTGGTCTATTCTTAAGTGTGAGCACCTAGCATCTCTCCATCTCTTTCTACTGACAAGGACCAAAAGCTCCACCTCTCACAAGGTTGCACGTAGTCTAACTCTCACTCCAACATCAGGTTGCCTATTTCATCCCTCTGACCCTTGGTAATCTGCACACTGTCTTGAACTCCAAGATGGGTAAAGGTCTTCAGTGTATCTCCAGCAGTTGCTTTTCCTACCTCTATTTCTCTTTTTTTTCCTTTGCAATTTTACAGTTCTTTTCCCTCAGCATGTTTCTGGTCTGGCTTTGAATAATCAAGTCTTTCCGTATTTGGAGCTGTGAAATGCGTCTTCAATTGAGTTTCCTCCTTTGTGACCATTTCTCTTTGTAACTTCATACTTGCTCCCACTTCCATCTTATAATAAACATAAAATAATGTGTATTTAAAATTATTTTGAAGGACTTCTAAGCTGGTTTTACTGGTATTATGTTTACTCCCAAGCTCTGCATATCTCTGTACTGGGAGCAGAAATGGATGGATGCCTTTCGGAGCAAGAACAATTTGTCTTTCTCGCTCTGTGCTCATGCAAATCCTCATTCCCTTGCAGCTTTCCTCCTTAAGCACTGCTCCCAGGCAACACAGTGAGGTACATGCTAGGAGTTTTGAGAGCTGCTCTTGTGTTTGAGCAACCATAAATAAAACTGGTTTAGTCTTCATGTAAAAGTTGCATTTGAGAGGGAAAAAAAATCTTTACTGCTTCTTTTCAGCACTAAGTACGAACTGTCAACAGTAAAAAACTGCATTCCAGGTCCCTTTAACTATCTACCAAAGGAAATAAACTTTGAAATGTTTACTCTCTTTAAAATCCGTATGCAAGAACTAAGGGAGACATTGCAGTTTTTCTTCCATATCTACCTTTTAAAATTTGGCCTAGTCTGTCAAGCTGGGAATCAACATCCCAAGTTAAACTGAAGTTTTTGACAGAAGATAATTTATAGGTGGCAGACGCAGCTTTAGAGGCTGCAGTGTGCTATCATTCAGCCTGCCTAACGCTGAGGACAGAGAAGCCTATTCAGAAAACAAACATGAGAAGAGTCGATAAATAAGACCACTGTTCAAATGCAAGGACACTCGATGCATTTGCAGCCACACTGAGATGGACACAAGTTCATATCAATAATAGAGAGTGTATATAAAGTTCCTCTGTAGCAGATGTGCTATAACTTGTTAGAATTTTAACCATGGTCATCACCTAGTTATCTGTGCAGTACTTATGGCTTTATCAGAGTAGGACTTCAATAATCCCAGATGCACTTAAACATTGGGATAGAAACTGTAAAACATGTGCTTGCAGAACAAGTGGGAAGGAGCAGGTCAAAGAAATTCATTGGATGGAATATGTTGCTAATATGCTTTGTTTTCAATGTGAGCTCACATTTTTCCAATGGAAAAAATTATTATTAAAATAAAAATCCAGATAATTGTGCCTCCTATTCATTAGCCCAGGCACTGTGCACAGGTGTAGAGCATGACAATTTGGATGGCAAATCAAGAGACAAGCATTTTCCAACATCAGTTTAACATGGAAGTTTAAGTAATGTCCCTTGATTCTATTTACCAGCTGTTCTGCTGCATGGATGCTGAAATCTCTGGCCGTTGCAGCTGCTCACTGTTATTCTTCTTTAAGCCATTTACTCCACCTTCCACCTTTTGGGCTTACAAAACGACTTCTTCAGCACGTGCAGCTCTGAAGACTAGTAAGAACCTGAGATTTTTCACTTGGTTGTTTCTTTCTTTCAAGGTGCTTGGACCACACAGAATTTTAATAATTGTCTCAATCTTTGTCAAACTGCAATGAAATACATTTAGTCTGTGTGTGAGGACCTGGCACCTAAAGCATCACCCAGGCAAGCATTAGGAGTGGAGTGGTAGAATCAGACTTGTCTAAATAATGGCATAGACTGCTAAGATCTCCAGCACAGAAGCAACCATGAGAGGTTTTAGCCTAAAATTAGAAGTGAATTTTCTACTGTGCTACTATTGCGTGTGTGGTTTGATGGGTGGCTGACTACTTAAATGGATACAGTATTTAGCACTGCAACAAGTGAGCAAAAAAAAAAAAAAGAGACTGACTCTAAAGAATCAGAGATGCAGCCGTAGGGCTCAAATTAAGTACTTGGGAGCAAATGGGAACATCCACAACCTGTAAAAGCCATAGTTATAGAAGGGAACTCCTGTCAAGAAAATGTTTGTTTGTGCTATTAGTCACGCTTTGTTATGTTTCATTAAATAGGTTGACAGTGAAAATCAGAGGATAAAGTCTTAGTGCTTATTTCAGTGCAGTATTTGTACAGCAAGCACGGCTGAAGCAGAAGGAGCATGAAAATTAATGGGATATTTAACTTACAAGATACTCAACTCTAACATGAGGTTTTCTTGTAGACTAAGGATATTTCCATGTTTTACTGCTGGTATTGAGGAGTTCTGGCAATCAATTCCACAGGACAATATTGGAATGCTTGATATGGAATTTCAATATTTCAGTTAGCTGGATCAGGAAGGAAATTGCTTCTGAGTGCATCGTTATTTTATTCTTTTTGTATTGGCCATTTCCAGGATAATTGCAGCTCTGAAATCCTATCTGTTGTTAAAGAATTGCGCCCTAATACCTGTTAAAGATGTTTGGATTGTGCATATGGCTGGAAAACAATTTATTGAAGTTTCGTATGGGATTTAACACTGAAACTCCAGATTTATGCAGTATTGAAATATATCTTCATGTAGATTAAAGGCACAGAATAACAATTGTTTTGTCTTTGATTTTACTTGCACAGAAAATGGTTATATTATGGATGAGAGGTGAATGGAGAATATCTTCCATATAGTACCATTTTTGCATTCCTCAGATTTCCAAGAATCTTTTCTTTGAGTTATTAAGACTTTATGGCTGGGAGAACATCAGGGCAAGTCCTGACAAAATCCTTTCAAAGTTTAGTTGAAAATAGCATTTCAGGCTGAAAAACGGAAGAATATTTCAGATACACTGATAGATACAGTTTGGGATTATTATTTCTTTCATGAACAAAGCATCCTTGATGCCTTTATATAGCTGCTGACAAAGCACAAGTTAAGCTCAAGTGACAAAAAATGCCTTTTAATCTTTTCAACAACGTTCCTGTTGCACTGATGCCTGAGTTAAAGTCAGTGGGGACTGGATCACATGAGTCCCTCTGCGGTCTCAGGATGTGAAGAGTCTCAAAAATCTCGTCTTTCATATTGTGTTCAGGATGGTAGTAAAAGATCAATCTACCAGCTCCCAGTTCATGTGATGAAGTTTACACCTTAAAAATAACTTAATTTTCATGAAAGACTTCATTAGGTGTTGCATCATCCTCCTGTTGTGTTGACAATCTGGTGTTGAGCTGTGATTGTAAATGAAGTTCTTGTCTTCATGTCATCATGTTGTATTAAATGCAACATTGAATCTGTGGTGGGTTTTCCTGTAGTAACAATATAAGGGGGAGGATATTTACGTCCAGCAAGCTAAATGAGAAAAATAGAGGAAAGTATGAGGCACTGGAGCAAATTGAAGCAATATCACACATATTTGAAAGAGAGTTACCAATAATCAGTCTGCTTGCATTCCTCCAGGTTTGCAAAGTACTTCATATCTATCTCCTGGCAGGTGGGTGTATTTTTCTGGGAGAAATTGCTACACCGGGTTGGTAACAGTACCTGGATTTATCTCTGCAAATAATTTCAATACTATGTGACCTACTGGAGGTTCAAATAGGTCACGCCATTGAATCTCATCAGAGGCACCACTGCTTAAAATCCACTGCTCCTAGAAATTCTGCACCTAAAAGGAGCAGAAAAAGCATTGGGAAACTAATCGTGTAACTATTCTTTTGTAAGATTAAAAGCAAAGAGCAAGAGTCGAGGCCGGAGGGACACTTGGAATGGTTAATGCAATTTATAACTTGTTAGCTCTGCTTTGCTGTCTTGCTAATTTGTTTTAAGATGTTTCCTGATGTTTCCTGTCGTCTAGATTTAGCATGCAATTCACCTTTCAGACAAAAAGGAATTTTCCACTGCTGCTGGAGCAGTGGGAGAGCAGATGGCTGGGAGCTGGGGAAGGCGGCAGCTCCTCGGTGCAACAGGGGAGAGGGCAGCATGCGATGCTGTCCCCAGAGCCAGGATCCCTCCTGGGTGGGGAGGGTGAGGCAGACTTGATTTCTGGTTCACTAATGTTTAACAAATAATTTGAATTGCCTTAGAAGGGCATCTGTAAGCCATTAAGATATGGAGATAAGTCTAGCTGCTTAGTGCTAATCTTGTAAAATCTCTGATCCTGTGAAAGAAAGAGAGGGGGGAGGGGGGAAATCTGTGAAAAGAAACTGTGCTTGGGGCTCAGAATGCAACCTCAATCATGAAGTGTACTTCTGAAAGCACCTCCTGGTCTTCTGTGTGGATGGAAATCTCTTCTTTCCATTTTCTTCCATGAAGATACCGCGATTTTACTCTAATAAATACTCACATTCCCTTAACTGTCCTGAGTCCTGCAGTACAGTATGGCAAAGGCAGTGGATGATGTTTTAGGAAGCACTTTAGGACTGACAAGATAGGCAGGGATTTATTAGCAGATAGCTTTGTAGCCCCTTGGCATCCTCTTGTGTCCCTGAGAAATCATGGGATTTCTTGGCTGTTTTGTGTTCTTCTGCTCCACATCCATCCCCACTTCCCACTCCCTCACCTCCAGGGCTAAACAGATGTGTCAGTTCAGATGCCAAATGAAAACAGAGGGTCCAAAAATAAAGTAAAAATGGAAGAACTACTTGGTTTTGATGGACTAAAATAACTTCTTCAGGTTCTATTTCTGTTGTTTGTCTTGTTTGCATTTGGTTAAAGTGCTGCTTTCTTCTTCCCCAAAAATTTAATTTGGAGACAAGCTGAATCATTTGTTCTGGTTTTACTTTGGTTCTATTGAAATCTTTTGACCTTTATTTTTTACCTTTTTTTTAATTGGTTCAAATTATAAAATGCTTTCAGTTTGAGAATTGTGAAATGCAGCTGTCTGCGCATGAGACAAACCCCCCTTCCTTTCAGAAACAAAGATACCATGTCTTTCAATGCTTCTTTTGGTATCCGTCTCCCTCATTTTAAAACAAAGTTATACTCAGTTGCCCTGACATAGGAGCTCCTCTTGTTCTACCATTCTGAGCCTTCCCACATTGAAACCTGTACTGCAGACTGAGACTTGTACACAGTATTAAAAATAATTTAAAAAAAAAAGCCAAGCCAAAACCTCTTTGAAGTTTTACCTTTTCCTTTCTGCCTGGATTTTTGCCACTTAATGACTCAGAAACACTGCCATAGTTCAAAATTTGCTGTGTATAGACTCTCAATGCTATCGGTAAATGGGAAATTTGAATACTACAACCGCATATGGTGAGCTTTGACCCGTAAATGCAGCTCTGGATTCGCATTGGGATTCAACAGATATTGTAGACTGCTGATTGCGGCAGTACATTGCATGGCTCCCTTGTGTTGTCTCCAGGTAGCTGCTGGAGAGCACTTACTCTGACCCTCTGTCTAGCTGGGACTCTGCGTGAAGAATAATTGGATCTTACTTAGTCTTTGGCAAATTAATGTGTACAGGAGAATTAAAAGGAAAATATGATATTTTTTTTTCCTATGAGATTGCTACTCTAAAGGAAAATAGTCTTGACTGACGAGATCATCTGCAAAGAGAATCACAGCAATTGTGAGAGAAGAGAATCTCTGTATCTCCTGAGACATCATCTTGTTCAGAATATGAACAACAAACCAGGTTATTGTCACTAGACTTTGACTTAGTTCATTACAGGACGTTATTGGACTGTTTTTGTAAAGGCTGTAAGTCTGTTAAATTATTAAAACATACTATGAGTGTCCAACCATGGTTTCCAAAGCAGGAAGACCATTTTCCACAAATGGTTTTGATTTTCCCTGCCTAACAAGAGCACGACGCTAGTTTGTGGGTGACAGTGTATAAGAGGTGCTCTGGCTCTCTGGGGAGGGGAAGCTTTTGTGGGAAGGACACTGGTTGGTAAGAACTGTAGGTTCTTTCTGCATGCTGATTTCTGGTGGGCAAGAGCTGAAGTGGGAGAGCACTTGGTATCTCAAGGTTCAAAGCTCAACAAATCCTATCCAAAATGAAAAGCCTCTGACAAAATATAACTTGAAGGAAAATCATCTTTCTTACTATCCCCAATTATTGGAAGGAAAAAATAAATGAAGGGACAAAAGCTGTTTTCCATTAGCTTTGGTACATAATAACCAAGTTGCCGCAGTATTTCTTGGTTATTTTCTTCACCTTGTGTGGAATGAACAATTGTGGCAAACTTTTCCATCTGGTCTTAATATGGAAAGGCCTTTGCAGTGAGACTGCTTCCTTGAGGACAATGAAGGTGAAAGAGCTTCCCCTAAGTGTCAAAATGAAATAGAACAACACTGAGACTTTTCCTTCAACGACTTCCAGTAAGCCATTGAATTAAGGGCATCAGTTGCATAGGATAACACACATTCAAAGTCTTTTATGAGGACCAGAGCACCCAGCTTTTCAGCTATAGGTTAGTGCAATGCTCTCTCATGCTCTACTCCACCTTATTTGTCACTTGAACAGTGTACATCCATGCAGTCAATTTAATGTTGTATCACCCTTGCCTTCCCTTTATGAGGAATTTCATTTTAACCATGGCAGAAATATTAACTGTGATAAGGACAACTCATAGTCTATTAATTTCTTTCTCCATAGTAGGTTGCCATCTCTAATAAGCATTATAGGCAGTTCATGCAGCGCTTAGCTGTAGCTGCCAGCACTTTCCCCAGTAAAACGTAGTTTCAGAAGCTTTCCAGATTCGTGAAAGTTCAAGTGTTTATGAGGAAACTACCCATGTAGAATTAGAAATAGCTGTGAATTTTTATTGCCCAAACTGAAACATGTAGTAAAACTGTGCCTGTTTTGAAGAAATTTAATTGGGAATTAAAATTGGACATTTATCATTTCGGAGATAGTCAAAATTAGAGAGAGATGGAAGATGAGGAACTTCAGGATCTACATCCTTATCCTGATTTGCTCTGCTACCTCAAAACAGCTAAATGTTTCTTATATCCAGCTCGATGCGTATTTTGGGATAAATCTTTGTTTATCACCTTCTGGATACAAATTTTCAACAAAAGAGGCCTTCTCCTTGTTTCTAATGATACTGCAGCATTTCCTTTTTTGTTTTCCTCTCTCTTTTTTATTTTTTTTAATTTTTTTCTCCTCTGTGTTCAGCAGCTATGTGGGAGAGCTGCAAGATCTGGTCTTCAGGGCTCTGCTAAAGGCTCTAGTTATGTAGTTCAGTAATATTGCTTTATACTGTATAATTAACTGCACTTTTGAGGGAATGAACACACATTTCCAACATAATTCAGAGAAAAATGTTTTTCATATTCCTCTTATTAAAAATGAAATAATTCTTTTTGTATTTGCAATTTTGATCTTAAACCAGGGATAATAACTTCAATAAAAGCAACAAAAATGGTTCTTTACTCCATACTAGGGGAAATACAACATGAAATGAGAGCTGCCTGGGACAATATCTCAGCCAGAGTAAAATCTGCAGCTGAAAGAAAATGAACGAATTATAACTTGTATTGTAATTTCCTCACAGGCTTTGTCCACATGGTTAAAAACAAAACTGTCTTCTCAAGCAATGCATTTTTCCAATAAATGACAAGGATTCATGTTGAGAAAGGGGCAACTGGCTACTGAGGTAAGATGTTATGGTATGTATTAGAAATTGCAGAGTTTGTTTGGCTGCTTACTCTAAATTTCTGCTTGTTTGCATTAGCAACAGTTATTTAGCAGTGTTTTAAGCATCTGTTAGTAGTATTCTACTTGATGTACCAAATTCAACTGAGTTTTCTTCTAAAAATTGCAGATATGCAGACTTATTTTTAGAAAAAGTGTACCATTTCCATCAGCTTTTACGTATCCCCTCTGAGATTAATCCAAGTCACTGCCTGAAACTCATTTGCCTACACATAAAGGATTAAACTTCCTCTACCACACTGAGACGTACCGTGGTCAGCTTAATTTTGTAATTGAATTTTCTCAACTGCATTTTCTATGCTCATTAACCCCGTGAAAATTAGTAGGAGTTAACATAAAATAAACTGAACAGATGAATAAGCTAGTACTTGAAACGTTCTGTGACAGTTAGTTTGGACCTGCACTAAGAGCAAAAGACCTGGTGTTTTCCTTTACTGCAGTGCCCAGGGAAGCAGAGAGAAGTACCAAGATTTGCTCTTTGCATCCCATAAAATAGAGATAAAACCCAGGTTCTCTGTAGAAAATTTGGGTCATAGCAAACTAGTTTAAAAATATTAATCGTCCAACATTTAAAAAAAATTTTTTTTTGAAAGATTTTCCATAATCTTTGAACATAAGTATGAACATAATAGTTACCCACATAGGAAAACAGAGCATTCAGCTGCATCAAAGAATAAAGCAATATAGTTCATCTGCGTGATAATCGCAGATGAGGATCAGCGATTTGTATCTTCAACAGGAGTCCGTGGGGAGGTACAGAAACCATCCGGATCCTAAACATTTTATACATCTCTACACATCAGATGTTTTCTCTGAGCTTTTCTTTGATCCTATGTGTGGTATTATCATTGATCAGAAAACCGAGCTCAGCTCAGAAATGTCTCACTTTCTTCAAAATCGGTCTGGAACCTTCCCAGGGATGCATCTGCTCCTTTAATTTGCTATGGAGATGAAGAATTTGTGAAGAAAATTAAAGCTGGAATAAGCTTTATGCATCCTAAATCTTGATGCTGTTGTGGTAGAAAATGTGTAAAACAAGTGCAGAAAACCCCAATGGCTGTTTTACTTTTAATCCTAAACTTTAACAGATGACACATATAGGGGACAAGTCTGTTGCAAAGACAGTCCTTTGTCTCAACCGTTTGTATGTGATACATATGTTCTTCCCTGGGTGCTATTTGGAAGATTCTCACTCAGTTACACTAAATGGGAAAGTACTTGCCTACCTGAAGAGAGATTTTCTCACTTTGGTTGAGTTGTGGTTGGTTGTTTGGTGGGGTTTTTTGGGTGGGTTTTTTTTATTATTTTTTTTTTAATTACTTTCTACTTTCTTTCTATTCTATGTGTGGTCAAAAGTTGGCCTCTAGATATATACTTTCAGTGAGACTGCTACTTAATATGGTCAGGCGTAGTCAGTAGCAGTCTAAGATACTGTAATATAAAATGAATAACCACTTCTTCAATACTGAATCATATGCTTGCTTACCTGGGTCTTCCTAAAGCTCATTTCTGCACTGTTCCCTCTGTCCTGTCATCTTCTATACTTTCTTTTCACCATAACGTACCTCTGAGAAGAGTTCTATTTAGGTTCCTCCAACCTGACCTCTGTAGGTCTAGCTCACCCTAGGTCATTCTGAGTAGATGTTAGCCATCACATCTTCTCTGGAGCCTTAGCAGCATGGTACAGACATCTAAATTAGCTCTGCTTTTTGTCCCAATTCAGAGCTTGCCCGCCCTTTTCTGCACCGCTACCATCTATCATATTCTTCAAAAGAATCTAATGGCACCAAAAACCTGCATGACTTGCTGGCAGAGAGCAGGTCTGTGACTGCTGCAGTTAGCCTTAACCAGCTAACTTGAGCATTAAATCTAGCTGTGGAGTGAACTGCAATTTTTCTGCAAGAAGTTGAGGAAATAATCCACAGGGAGTCTGTGCCCCACTTTATGGGCCAACAGCCAAGGTGTCATTTCAATTTCTGCTGCTCACCTCATCTGGAGGGGCTTACTCCAGGCTGTGGAAGGGAGTTAGCAGGTGAATTGTGGCCAGAAATTTATAAGCCCCTGGGGTCTTGTTGCTCTGCTCTGACAAGGTCTTCTCCTAGTATCACATAGGAGAGTACTTTTGCTGAAATTCTGCAGAACACGTTTTGTTTCTCTCTCCTTACACTTTCCTTTCTCTGCTTCAAAATCCTCAGCTCATTTCTTGTTTCTGTTCCCTGTAACTGGCTTGCTTCTGCTCAGCCAAATATCACCAGTCTCCAGAAATTATTCTCTCTGGTTCTCTCTTCAGTCTGAGTTCTTGGGTACAGCTTTGAACAAGTACATTTTGAACATACTTGCTTTGAGAAGGAAATACATGAAATATATATATAACGCAGATAGCTTTTTTTTTTTTTTTTGGAACTTAGCGGTATGAAACGAGAATTATTGCAAATAAATCCTGGAACCTGGTTGCTTATTACTTGTCCCTGACAGCTACAGAATGGATGAAATTCCTACTGTTCTTTCACGTATTTTCTGTAACATCAACTACAAGATATTAAAAAAAAAAAAAAAAAAAAAAAAAAAAGGTGCTGGCAAAAGTTAAGATGATTCAATGCATTTAAAATAGAAAAGAAGGTGATTCTATGTGTTCATTCTTGTTTTCCATCCACATCTGGAAGAGGGCTCCTAACATCAGTTTGTGTTCAAAAGGAGCATGATGCTGAGTTGTCAGTATATAGTCTGATCTGGAGTAACTGTCCTGGGCATGCGATTGCTTGTAAATGCAACTGCTCTTGTTGAATTTCATGAAATCTTGAAAGGAAATTATTCTAAACATGTCCTTATTTTTTCCTGCAAACCATTTTTTCCTGGTGTTATGCAGCTATTTGAAACAGGAAATGTTATCCCTTTTTCATTACATAGATTGTGTGTAGTGGAAGGGAATTGCATTGCAATGCCAGTAAATGTCATGACTAGTAACAAATATAGAATCTAATTTCAGAATATTAAACCAGTTCTATACATTATCCACCTCTGTGACCCCAAGAAACACTTCAGGCTGAACCTGGTTAGTGCTGTTTGACAGAAGAGATCGATTAAAACTTAGCTTCCTGAGAAAAAACATTTGAGATACATTTAGGTGAATCAGGGAAAAATAATAAAAATTCTCTGAGACTTTGGGAGTAGATTAAATATTTCTTAATAGCCTACTATAACTGGGACACTACTACTGCACATATACCAGAGCCTAATCCTGTATTTTCAGCAATGGAGTTACAACTCATTAAATGGTGTTTTCATGAACCAAGTGCTGTAACCATGAGTACTTTCCACAACCTTTCCCTGCCTTCCATGAAAATATGTCATGTAATATGAATGTTTTTGCAAGTGTAAAATATGAGCAAGGGGGAGGCGGCTACTCAACATTGCAATGGTATTTACTCACCCTTAGAAACTGTGTTTCCATGTGAGTTTCAGTGTGCTTTATTTTGTTTCAGTTTTACTTTGTAATTTATCCTGAAATGATACCTTTGCTGCTCTTCATCCTGTGCAAGTATTTTCTTCGGGAGCAGCTCTTGCCCGCAGCTGCACATGCAGCTGTAGCTGCAAATAAAAAGCAGACCAAATATGTCTGCTTTTTTGTTTCTACAACAAAGAATGAGAATGCACAGAAATGCTTTTGTTCAAATTACTACATTCAGAGCATTTTTAATTTTTTTTTTTTATTTTCTTGAGTTGAAGTGCTACTTCCATTTTCACTTTTCTGCTTGAGTGAGAAGACGACTGGTGTGAAGGTGAGCAGGGGTGGAACAAGGGTTGACTACTTCAAAAATTGACTATCTCTTTGCCCATGCTACTGAAGAGAAAACTTTCAAACACGGTATTATTGTGTCAAAATAAAGATACAAACACCAGAAAATATTCACATGTCGTCCAAATCCTGGGTCTTGTTGATGGTTTGGTATCATTGTAGTGAATAGGTGTTTTATTTAACAGGAATTTTTTTTTCACTAGAATCCCCTTATTGTTAACTCTGGTTCTTGGGGAGGGGAGCAAATTTCACAGAAGACAAATCAGAAAATCTAAACAAAACTTTCTCACTATAGAGCTCAGTTAGAATAAGAGGACTATGAACAAATTATTGACAACAAAGTTTCTTGAACAAAAGAGTCTGTCTGAAAAATTGAGTGCAGGGAAATCACACCGATATAAATATTTTTACTTAATGGTTATAAATATGGAAACTCCCTGAGATGCTCCATGAGCTTATTCTGGTTTTATACTAGGACTGGAGGCATCATGTTCTGGAGCTGAAGCGTGGAGTACAGAGGCTAATGCTTTTTCTGGGGAAGTGTACAGTTTATGGAAAGACAGGGAGGAAATGTTCTCACTTGGTTTACAGACAATTGGCCGAGTTTTACTAGCCTGGCCTCTCTGCTGTTCTGCTTCTCTTTCGTTTGGGGCAACCCTGGATTTCATCTGTAATTATTTTCATCTTTTCACCAGCTTTTATAGGAATGTTATTTCTGATTTATGTTTAATGTGCTAGGATATCCATAATGTATAAAAGTTCTTCAGACTCCATCTCTTCCAATTTTAAAGGTTTAACTTTCATTTTACGCCTGAGAATTGTGACATAAGGAATAGCCATTGGAAGATCCCTAAGAATAACATTATTCTTACCTACCATGTTCCACTTCAGGAACTTCACTTTCCAAGACTTCATTTCTACTTTTTTTCCTTCTCTTTCCTGCTATATCTTTTAGCCATTTAAATCGAGCTGTCCATTTTCCCTTAGATCATAAACTTCTCTTTTTCCTTAACAAGCGAATGCATCATCTCCGAGTGGATTAAGCAGAAGGATAATGAATCACTGCCACAGAACTGAAAGTCATAGGGAAGAGCCAGCTTGGATGCTAGTTTGTTTACTAGAGCACATGGCCTAAGGATAGAGAAAATATGCTTGTCTTTTGGTTCAGCCCAAACTGGATTTAAGGGCTTTCAGCTCCCTCTGTTAGCAGCAGCTCTTTCTGTTTGGTTAGGGAAGGGTTTCTCCTCCAACAGCCTCTCTTCCTCCATTGCTGCTGCAGCTACATCCCCTTGTCATAATGACCGCTTGCACTAGGACCAGTGTCTGGGCAACATACCAAATTTTCACTCATACTGTCTGGGTAATCCATGGGTGGATTATGACTTGGATCATGCCTTCTGGAAAAGTCATGCGATGGGCATGCCTAGTCTCTTCTCATTTCAATCTGAATTCTTTAGTTTCCTAGACCACCAGCCCTCTTACATCTTCAGTCTCAGTGCCTCTACCCTGAAAGGTTATTTACACTTATGCTCTTACTATTTAAAAAATAATCTATGCATATGCCAAGTTAGAAAAATATTAAATAAAGTGGGACAGCCTTCATTAAACAATTTAGGTTTTGTCTAGTCAGTGTGATTAACTTTTGTCTCCATAACCCCCTGAAACGATAGCACTAACAAATATTGCAAGACATTCTAAAATTAAATGAAACGCTCCTTTGATTACATTAAAGATAATGCATTTTAGAACTATTCCTTCGGGAGCTGTTTCTCACCAGCGACAGCACTGAGCAATTTGCCTTCTCGTTCCCTCCAGAAGTAATCTTTGAGTCTCCTTGAGTCATCATTTGATCAAAGAGCATGTGCAATTGGGCAATTTGAGCAGTCTGAGCCATCGTCTTAATGTAAAGGTCCTAAGGGAAAGTAAAACCAGAGAGAGTGTGCTTATGCATTGGGTAATAAATTGATCTGAGTATGTGGATGATTACATACAGGTAGCAAAAGGTTTGGGGAAAAAGAAAAAAAAAAAATAAAAAAGACCTGTTCTTAAAAGGCTTAATAAAGAGCTATTTGAGTTACTTTTTTTCCCCAGAAAATCAAATCATAACTACTAATTAGTGCTACCCGCAGGTGTTTGTAGGGAAAAAACAATTCTTGGATAAAAGGAGTGGGGTAGAGGCATCCAGTGCTCTTATTTCTTCCACAATTCATAGTTTCTTTGTAGAAATTCTTCCAAAGGAGGAAACCACAAGAAGTGTTTCCAGTGCTCGTCCAATGAGTTATGAAGGCGTGGTTGGTTCATGCTACCATAAAGACATTTGATTTGCTGGGGAAAGCTCTGCAGTCCTCTGGAAGGACTTGACCAGACAACTGTCTTGTGATTTCTGATAAGATTCATTTTTCTGTGATTGTTTCTTAATTTTCTACTAGCCCTCTCCTCTCCTATTCCCTATTCTTTTAGATTTATTACTTGTGAGTCCACAAACTATGGCAGATATTTTTAGATTAGCCAGAATAGATGATATTAAGCTAAATATGTGTTAAGATTCATATTGGTTCCACTCACCATAATTAAAACTGCTAAAATCCTCTAAGCCTTGGTCTGAGAATTTTAGCTTTGGGGCTACCAGTTGCCATCATGATGAAACTTGGATGGAGCAAATATTCCCATTCCCTTTCCTTCTTTCTTAAATGGATTTGCAGCTGCAAAAGTTGTCAGAAATTAGTAATTCCATAAGGGTCCTCAGCTTCTTAAAAGTCAGAAGTGCAGTTTCTGGAAATAACATCTTTCAGTACTATATTTCAAAATATGCTTTGGTATGTTTAGAATGAAAAATAGAACAATTTCACTTATAACTAGAGTTTAGTTTGTCAGGGGTCATTTAAGAAAAATTAAATAAAAACAAAGAGTATTCCATGGAGCTGGCGTTTAATGTATGTGAAGAGCAACCAAAGTAGGTTATTGATTTAGTGCTAAAATACTCATTGCCAAGAGAAGCCATTATTTTATTCAATCAGTTGATTTATTTTACATGACCAGCACCGTAAGAACTTGAACTGATACTAGAAATGAGAAATTGACCATTTTCCTTACTTTTAACCCTTTCAGCTCTTACTGGTTTGAAAGCTTATTCCACCTTGGCAGAGCCTGTGCATAAAGAATCAAAGAAGCTAAGCTTAAAACTACCGTGAAGATGGAAAAAGAGTTTTCTGACTTTTACAAGTATGGTTTGTACAGGTTCTGCCACTCCAAATGATAACAACAAAGTTTATTCTTCTACTTTTTCACAACCAAATGTGTAACAGGCTGTGTAATCCCTGAGGTTTTTCTGCATTGGATAGTGATCGTTGCTTTTGTATACTGAAGCTAATTGCTGTTAGTTAATTCAGTAAGTTTTTGTGCTTTCAATTTACCGATTTCGAGCTTCAAATACAGTTCTGACTAAAGCAGTGTGAAATTACTGCTGCTAAGCAGTAGCAAGCTTGCTCTGAAATTCAGGTTGGAAATCTCACCCTCTGTTTGAATATAGAACTTTTAAAAATTATTATTATTCTGACAGGATGCTATGCTGAGTCCTAACAATATTTCAAAGGTTGTTCTAGACACTTACAAAAGCCTCTTTGTGGGCTAGGAATTTCTATTGACTTTAAATTCCTCAAGAGGAATCTGGATGATTTTTTTTGGGAAAAAAATTTAAATGCTGTGCTATGCAATCTTTCACTACATGGTACAACTTGCAAACTTGCTATTGAAAGAACGTTTTCTGGTGTACTGGCTCTCATCTTGTTTTTTTTATATCCTACGATAGACAGGGTGTGATCTCTGAAAGCATGCCAAGAAAGTTTCATTGCCTAGCAAGTTTTATCTGAGGTACTTCTGTGCTGGTTGCCCGAATCCCTTGTGCTTGTTCTTTGGTGTACTGTTACTCCAGTATTCCGTAAATTCCTAGCGAATGCCATCTTACACTGTTTATAAAGATATGTTTTATTTTTCTTTTAAGATAAAAACATCTCAAAACATCTATAGAGATTGTATAATTTACCAAATTAAAGAATTTCAAAAAGTGTTTGCTAGGAATTAACCAGAAATCCTAATTTTTTCTCTGTTCTTGAATGTTGGTGCTGAGTGTTTTATATGTTCCCATGAAAACTTAAAAATGTTTTTCTAATATAATTTCTTTGAAATAAAACTTTGAAATAAAAGATAGGTTTGTGTAGTAAGATGTATCTCCTAAAGAGGCAGAGTCAACAGGCTTTAGCATATTTCTTTTTTTCTGTGAGTTTTATTATTCATAAATAAAATTGATAATAACATTGAGGTATGAAAATCTTGTATTAAACTGTTATTAGCATAATTCCTTAAATTGTGTGTAATATTCTTGGATTTGATCCCAAAGTTAAGAAAGAATGCAACTTTTGCAGAGCCAAGCAAGTCTGAGCAAAATCCAAAAACTATCCAGAAAAGATTTAGACTCCTTTTGATTTCCTCTTAAATCTTTCCTTACTGGACTTCCTCAAAAATTAGGTTATTTGAGCAATAACTCAGCTCAATGTTTTACATTTCTAGTAAGTAAACAATGTTGCCATTTTCCAATAAAAACCTCCACTATGATTAAAAACCTGTAAAGGCAAAGAGCAATTTCCTGAATAATGGGATGTCTGAAAACATACGCTCTGGTGGTTTCAAATTTTATAGTCATACAGAACAAAGGTTTGGTTGGTACATAGTTGCATTTTCTGACTTCGACATTTGCCTTTTCGACAATTACATTACATATATGCGAGACGGTCATTGTAACAAGAATATATATAGTACATGAATGTATATTTATGTATACATACTGGCTTCTTCAAAGGAGACTAATATATCCATATTTACATAATTCCAATGTTAGCTGAAAGGACAGAATTTTGCTGTCTCCTATCATGCTATGTTCCCCACAATCCTCAGCTCCTTAGCGTGGGACCACACTTCTGTAAATCAAAGCAGGTGATGCCTCCCCTGTTAAGTGAACCAATACAGAAATCAAAATAGCCTAACAGCCTATTTCAAAAGCCTAGTCATGTCAATTACTGACGTTAGATGTGTCAGTATTGAAATGTCAGCATCATTCTACTGAAAAAATTTTTTTTTAAAAAAAAAACATACTGAAAACATAGTAGAGGAAAGGAAGTCGGGTTGGTTTAATATGAACTATAAGATTACTTCAAAGCACAAAGGACTTCCCAGCAATAATGCATATTGAACAAAACATGAGAATAGAATTGAAAATGCAAAATAAAAGCCTTTAACAACTCTTAGTAGCTTCATTTTGACTTTACAGTTAGTTTTGGGGATGAGAAGTTTAGTATCAAGATTGTAGCTTGACAGATACCAAGGATTTGAAATCTAAAGTCTTTGACTTCTCATAAATCTTTCTGTTAAGCTCTTTGATAAGTTCCAGAAATTCAAGCAATTGGATCTGCAGTTATTTATGTGCTACCTGACAGTAGCTAATAAAAGTGTCCTACTTCCTCAGAGGTATATAAAATGTAAATTGTTTTGAGACGTCTCTAATTTTCACATCAAGTCTAATGAAGTATATTTCACTTTTGCACATTTTTGCTAAATGAGCATTATAGCCTGAAGGGAGGAAAAAAATACCTGTAAAATTCTAAACTACTTTATATAGCCAGATAGGCTTTCTGGATGCAATTCTACCTAATTATTAACACTCTCTAACATTGTTCAGCATAATACCCAAGAGCCTCAAGACTAGGAAAAATTGCACATTGTGAACATAAGAGCAATTCCTGCATTAACTTTAGTTTCCTCATGCAATGCGATGTTTAAACAGCAAGCTTCAGGCATCTGAGTAATCCTGTTTAAATTGTAATGCCTTGGTAAATACTTAAGAAAAGCTTTTCATTGAAGGAGAAAAACATGAGCTTTTTAAGTGAAGTACACATTTTTCTTTATGTGTATATTGTGGTTCATTAATTCCTCTCCTTGCTTGCAGAGTACCCCACAGATGACATTTTGATTACTAGATGCAGTCTTATGACAAGGAATTGGAAATTCTCTCCCAAATGCATTACTCTGTGGGGCAGAAAGGCTGAAAGAGCTGAGTCTGAAGAGGAATTGTAGAAATGACTCAACCACCTTGAACATTGCAGTGAAGCATTAGAGTCATCATCATGGAGGGATATATTGAATATTCCTGTGGGAAAACAGCTTTAAAAAAGGGCTTATTCTTCATAACACATTACATCTCATAAATTTCTTTTGCCTCTTCTGCACAGGACATGATTTCACCATTACTACCTGGACATAAAGAACACAGAGATTCTTCCCAGACTAATTAATTGTATTTCAAATTTTATACTGAAGTATTGCAAGTTACTCACAGGATTTTCCTGGTGGGATTTAGCCATGTAGTTCCTGTTAAATTACAAAGTCCCTAAAGTCATTGGATGACTTTCACAAATCACAGGACCAATGCTCTAATGTCAATAATGATTTCACTCAATTGAGAACATCAGTTCCCCTTACATCATACATTTTTCTTACCTGGAAAAAGCAAATCAGGTTTACTTTTCTCCATGGGCTGAATTGTAGAAGACGGATCTGCCTGACAAGATATGACATAACACATTGGAAAAGTTTTAATATTGAAAGCAATAAACAGAAGAAACTGGGCAGGCTATTGGGTTTCAGTCTTGAGCACACATTCCTTATTCCTAAAGCAATACTGATGCATAAATCAGGAAAAAAATTGCATGCTGTTAAGGGGACCATGTGTTTACAACATCTGTTTGTAAGACTTTATTCCCTTCTGTTTTGCAGGAGTTTTAGGTGGTCAGTTCTGCATTTACTCTGTGTACAGTAATCCTCTGCAAGCAGAATTCCTTATAGGAAGGCTTTAAATATGGCCAAACTGCATAGCAACCAAAAACTTGTTTCAGCAGCTGAACCCAGTCACCGCAGTAGATTTCTCTTTCTGCTGCATGAGAAAGTTGACACAGTTTACAGACTGCTTACAAAAACCCAAGGACTCCTGGAACTGCACACCCAGCCCCAGCTCTACAAAGGACAACAGGACTTCGATAACAGATTAAATTTTATTGTACTTGTCTTTGTTTATTGATGCTGATACAAATGAAGTCAGAGTAAAATTCGAAGAGGAATTTCCATTTATGGAATGCGTTCAGTTGGTTCTGAAGGAGAGGAAGAGATGCGCAAGTAGAAAACCTTATCAAGAGAACGAGAAAAAAATACAAAAAATCCGGTGCCATGATGCCAAATGAGCACTGACTATTAAACATCATAATTCTGAAAAACTCACTTTGTTCATACAAAAAGGAGAATTGAGTGGGGAAAAATAATAAAAAGGGAAGTATTTTTCTTTTTACGTGGTTTTGCTACACACTGATAACTCACTCTGTCTGTCTATATTGATTTCATTCAAACCGTAAAAATCTCACAAATTATGGAAAATATTCTTGCATTTATGCAGTGCTAGGTCTTCTTGGGCTGGATGCCATAATTTATTATGATGCAAATCAACTAATTTTGCTTTATTAATGAAGGTAATTTACACAAGCAGTGCCTAAGCCTGCTCTAATAGAAATTGGTGAGAATGTTCTCCTTTCCTTCAATGCAGGAGGGAACAAACCTTTGCAATACTATGCATCTTGGGAGCACAAACATTTCTGGGAAACCTTTTATTTCTCTATGCAATTGGTAAGTGAGAAATGGAAAGACTATGTTCAACCTTAAACAAAAAAAAAAAAAACAGTGGAGAAATATCAATTCAGTTGTCAAACTAGTAGATAGCATTTCTTCGAAAAAATCAGTAAGCAGAATAAATGGAGTAAAAGCTGAATAAATAAAGTTTATATAGAAAAGAACTGTGTGATTTCATCATCCAGTTTGTAAAGCAATTCTGTGGAGAGATAGATATATACTAACGTGAGCCAATGAAAGGCTGACTGAATGCAAAATACTGTTTATCTTATTCCACTACAGACTAAAGAAAGAGTGTCTCAGGGACGTCTCCTAGTCCTTACTTCAGATATATGTACATCTTGAGGTCATTAAAAGCAGAGGTGTCAGTTCACTCTGACTGGAACTGGACAAGCCTCACCTAGGGAAAACTGGTCACGCTGTTTCCTAACAGGAAATGTGAAGCTCATGAGTGACCATGCTGTGATTTATCAGTGGCTCACATCTTTGAGCTCCAAGGCTTGGCTAGAATGGACATGGAGTGAATGAGCACTAAGTTGTGAAACCTTAACCAAACAACTAAAGAAAGTATTTTCTTCAGTTAACGCTATTTATCCAGTAACAGATCAAGCCAATCTCGCTACTTTACTTGCTTGTTGCCTGAATTTAGATGGAGGAAAAGAAGTTGCTTTCCAGCATTGTGGAAGTACAATAACTTGATATATTCCCTCAGCAGAATGTCATATATTCTCTCATCCTGCAATTAATCTTGTAAAAGAGCAAACAATGACACAGAATTAATCAACCACTGTGACAAAAAAATTGTGATTGAAAGATGAACCCGTCTAAAATTAATTTTTTTAGAGACTGCTTGAAGCTTAAACAAGTGGAAAACATGGTGCAAATTGTACCTAGCTGCAAGAAAGGGATTTTAATAAGAAATGCATTGGCACAGCAATACTAATCAGTTACAAAAACATGATCCACCTTAGACCACTGAGTGAACGTCCTCCCCTTTTCTGCATTTTTCCTTTTCTCTTGCAGCACACCAGAGGGAAGCAACAACTTTTCTGCATCCGTCTCCCAGAGCGAGCTGCAGAGGTGAAGTGCTGGTGCATTTGAGGGAGCAGCCGAGTGTATTTGTGCTCTGCAGATGATTGAGCCAATGTCCTTTGCCAAAGGCTCTATGATTACTGAAAATAGAAGTTGATTGAACTTTCTGTGTGTGCCCTGTTCCTTACTAGGCATGAGATGAACAGAAAGTGTGCTGTGAGCTACCCTTGTGCCTGTCACACTGACAGCTGTCAGGTAAGGAGAGGAATCCTGGGATTCTCGTGCAGGCATCATTCTGCAGCTGCAGACAGGACAAGCATCAAGGAAATCACATGAATATCAGCTGCTGTTCAGACTGTTAAGCCTCGGTTCCTGGCTGTATTACAGCAGACATCACCACTTTCTTATATTTAGAGATGTTCAGCTTTGTGTATTTTGCTTCTTGGATGTTTTTTAGTTTGAGAGATTTCTTGGAGTTAGAGAAGTCTTCTGTGTGCCTTATTGCCTTGAACCTTAAGGTAACCTTTACCCAAAAAATGTGTGCTTTCCTGTATTGCCAAGGTTGATGGAAGACAAGGAGCAGCCTGATTTCTCCTCCTGCAAATTTCTGGCTGAAGAGAAATTAACCCTCCCTTGTTGCAGCTGAATTTCATCTTGAATAGCAAAAAGGGTGGATAAATCCCAGCTATTTCTTATGGCCTGCCCAACTGTTCTTGAGCTCTCCTTAGTTTACCTCTGCTAGTACTCTCTGAATGACTGCAGTACTGTTTATTTCATAGCAATATTCTTACTTTTCATTGTAACTGTTTTGAAAATACCAGTGTAGGGTATTTTGCTTCCACAGTTTAACAGCTTGATGGACTTGTACAAGTGTGCAGCTTTGTTCAAGGTAACTTCCTAACTTTCCCTTTTTAAGGTTAAAAAAGGCTGCTTCAGTCAGAGTTCCTTTTTTCTTCAGTTTTTACAAGTGAAAGTGTAAAGCTAGTAAATACTTACGTAGTTGTAGTGATGATAATGACATGGTTTCTCTTGGTTTTCAAGCCTGCATCAGGACTTGTAAAATCTTATTTTTGAACAACACAACTAACCCTGTGAACTTCCTGGCAGTATGCTCTCTTTAAGTTTTGTGTATGTTAAATTTGTTTCTTGAAAGAAGGCTTGAAAAAAGGACTCTGAAGTAGAATGATTTTAAAACTCTGCAGGAATAAAGTACTTTACTGTGATAAAATATGATTGATTGGCTCAAAGAAGGCTGTGTAGGTGTCTGTATGCCTTACTGTCTCAGATGGAAAGTGTATCTTTAGCTCATTAATAATCATGTATTTTTCTATGATTCCTTAGAATGACAAAAAAGGTACTTATAATGGACCTTTGCATGGAGGGGAAGATGAAAGCCTGAGATGTGCATGAGATGCATATTAATAGTGACTATGTTGAATCTTAGTCCTCTTTCTTGCTTTCCTGTTCAAAGTTCTAGAGACTCTAAAATGGAGATAATTTGGTAGATAACAAAACCACATATGACTTACAGAGTGATAGGGCTGACTCCCATGCAACACTGCACTCAAGCTAGTGGGATTTTACAGACTTCAAAAGAGGTCCTCTTGGGTGCTGTTGGCAGAACAGGGTTTGAAATCAACTCTGTGCATCTGCAGCTTATTCCCCTCACTTTTTGATGTATTCTTGCTTCCGTTGCATCTTTTCAGCCTTTCTGAGTGATGTTGCGCATGTACAATTTAGTGACAGAATCTATCCCTTACCCACCTAAGGTGAGATAAGCCATTACAAAGTGATTTCTAAACCAATGTGGCATCTGAACATATTGTTACTCTTTTTCTACACCAGCATATGTATGATGTGAGCCAGATTCCTACCTTGTCTCTGTTACTTCCGAATTCTTATAAAGTGGATATCTTTTTTCCTGTTGTTCTCTTTTCCCGCAGTTCATGTACCGAAGATCTGAGAGCAATCTCGAGTCAACATGCCTCAGTCTACTTATATTTTGCAAGAATTAAAATGCTCTTTTATTTTCCACTCTTACTTTTCTTATATATATTCTTTTTTTAGTTGTACTGCTTAGACTATGACAGCATAAGGAAAGCATTTTATTAAGACACAGGAACCCTCTTTTTTAATTGATTGTAATTGCAGAAAAATGCACTCAATTGGATGCAGTTCTTCATAATCAAGGCTGCCTCTAGACTCTCTCACCATAAATAACCCTGTCTGTGAGCTGCAGTAGCTCATCTTTCTCCCCCATGTCTTTCCCAGGTTGAACAGTTGTACAGTGACATCTGTGAATAAGCTCATCATGCTGTGCACCAGGGCTGAACAGTAACAAAGTTGGGAGAAAGCTGAACTTTTCAGTCTCTGTTATACGTTGTAATCTGTATTTCACCAGAGCCATGGAAAAGAGTAAAGGCAGTGGTACCATAATGGGGGGAATTATGCAAAAAATTCCAGCTTGTGTCAGCTGAAGAGAGATCTTGTAGTATCTGGAGCATCTTAGGATTATAAGGCAAATGCAAGGAAGTCTGGTAGTTCCATCTGGATAAATAACTCTTCCTTTTGGAAAATATCTGGTGGATGATTGCTCCTACAAATTCCTTCCTTAATTAGTAAGCCTGCATTTTCAGTTCAGAAAAAGAGATTTACAAATGCCCTCTTGTTCTTCATTCTCCAAGACGAACAGGCTATAATACTTCTATCACTTACACACCCCACTAGGCTGGTTAACCTCATAGCTTTCCATTCTCCTCTATCTGCCTCCTAATGTTAGGTTGCCAGATAAAGAGGGTCTCTACTTACTCAAATTTTCTCTTTCAGTCGTGTGCTATGTTGTCTTTCTCCAGTGGGATGGAAATAAGAAATATCTATAAAATTAAAACCATAGTAAGGATGGTTTATAAAACTTTCAGTTAAAAAATAAAATTTAAAGTATCATGTAGAAATAATTTCAGTAACTCCTGGAACTGAGTATAAATTTTAGGATGACTAAAATTTGAGTTGAATTCCTACATTCAAGTCTGTCTCTGGTTTGTAAAATTACTTGCATCACAAAAGAGCGACAGATGTGATTATAATCTTCTTGTCAGTTCCACCTGCTGTATTGATTTATTTGTCTCTTCCTTTGACTGAGTTTTGCTCCTGTGATTTATTTTTTTTTTTTCAGGTAAGTAAAAAGATGTCATCAATTAAAAAGTCTTATCTTTGGTTATTTCTGCTAACATGCCTCAGAACTACACTTGGGGTTTATTTCAAAGCTTTAGTTTCTCAGACCCCTCTAGAATTCCTCAATATCCAGACAGAAGTATGTACAACTGAGCTCTCAGCTTGGGACATCCGGTCCTTCTGAGAAAGTTGAGGGTTACCAACTTTCTCAGAAATGACTATAATCTTCTAGATAGTCCTCACACTGCCAGATCTGGTAGCACCCTTGGCAGCAAACAGCAGGGGGAAAGGATGATCAGAACAAGACGACCAACTCACTTTGGGGAAAAAAATTAAATCCACATTGCCCGTCTAATCCACAAAACCTCAGGACATCATGCAGCTGTAGATCCCCTGTCATTCTAGCAGTGTCAATTTGAAGTAATGGGAGAGAGAGAAAGAAGGACTGGGAGACCTCAGAGGAGCATGAGAAACATCTGCTGTTCTTGTCCCTTGTGGCCCTGACATATGGACTCTCATGAGTACTGGACTTTCTGGTCTGCTTTTCAACATATATTTGAGACCTCTGGGAGCTACCTTGTTTCAATATACTGTGGACACCCAGCTGTATTTGTATCTTCTGCAGCAGATGTGCTCTCCAGATGTCCCCAGGACTTAAACAGAAGTATAAGTGGAGCAGCAGCCAGTGACACTCAGCTCTAGAGGAAGAGAATGTTGATAGAAAGAAGGCAATGCTCCAGGAGCTTGCCCTGATACTAGCTTTAATTCACTGCTCTCCTGCTGTCGTTGAGGCAAACTGGAAGGTTCTGCACTGATAAAGGAGAAACTTTTCCCCATGCTCTCTGTGAGAACCTAAATGCATCCTACACATCTGTCACCACTAAGCCACGCTAGTGCAACAGGGTGTGGGAGGTCTCAACCTGACAGCTGGTTATAGGTTGACAGAACAGTGGTTGAGCACTGCATGATGCTGTTCTCCAGTCCTTCTTTACTTCACAAAAAAAAAAAAAAAAAAATTCTGATGGAAAATTTTGGGGGGTTAATTATATATGGAACACAAGAGAAAAAACACTATAGTTTTTACTTCCTAAAATCAGGATATTCTATGGCAAGTCTTCTTTTAAAATTAGTTGTGAAGCCAGCCAAATACATATTTATTAGCAAAAAGCAAACACAGCTTAGATACAGTCAGTGAGAGGATCAGCAGCTCCCCAGGCAGCATACTGCAGGCCCTTTATTCAGTGTGCAATTGCAAGTATGCTGCTGTTGTGCTGCACCCAAACTCTTCTTGAAGTGATTTTTCCCAAGTCCCTCATCAGCTTATTAGCAATAATACCTCCTGACCAAGCCTCACTTCTTTAGTTTACTTTTCACCTCTTTTCTGTCTCCTTTACTCTGTACTTCTCCACTCACCCTAGGTTGATAGGGTATTATAATGGCTTCTGCACATAGGTTATAAATGTTTTGAGGATGAGAGTAGCGGACTAGTGGAACCAGAATGGTAATTAATGGGGTTCATGGTTGCTGTCTTTCAAATGCCTTACCACTGTATAATTAAGAGTTTTATCTGATTGCCCTTTTTCATATCTGTGTTATTGTTGAGACTGAGATGACTACTGATACGAGTAAAGATTAAAAGATGATCCCTAATGTGTTTTAGGACTGTATATTAGTGCTACTGGAGGTCTGTAGTGTGTAATTGTAGAACTGAGCTGAGTGTTGCTGGCTGCATATTTAATCTGTTCGGTGAGATTTTGGGTAACACTCATTGTCTCTTTGAACGTTATGGTCATAGTTGGTGAGCAATGCTGCAGAATAACAAAAGAAAACCCTACTAGCACATGTTATTGTTATTTCTCTTAAGGCAAGGAGCTTAGTCGTGCATCATTTTTCTACATCTGCCATGCGATGGTAGGTGCTGACATTTTGGAGTTGTTAGATATTTTTCCCCATGTAGGCTTCAGTAATTAGCCGAGTATGACAAAAGCCTATATGAAGCTAATATATCACTTTTATTTCACCAACACTTCATTTTGGGAACATAATTGGTTTTTATGTGTGTGTTGGCCTCTCTATTAGGCATAAGGAGCAGAAAATTTCTCATAAGCCTAGTAATTGTTCTTAGTCTTAAGCCAACAAATTCCTATATAACTATTCCTGAATGAATAAGGCAGCATTCAAGAAATAATAAATGGTAAACCCAAGCATGTCTTTATGCTTGTTGTCCTTTTTTTTTTGTTTCAGTAACTTCGTTTTTCATAAGAACAAGTAAACTTTGTTGTATTAGCGGTAGTAGAAGAAAGAGCGAAGGAAAAAAAACACCACAGAATCCAAACAGCTCATTCTCCTGCAACTCAGAATGTCAGCACTAAGGACAGACAGGATGGGTGAAGAAAGGAGCTGGGTGATTTTTTTTATTTCTTTGTTTCTTTTTAGGATAAAATTTCACGTGAGATGACGTACAATCCTGCTGTGCCTAAATGCACCAATAGTTAAAACAATAATATAAACAGAGAAAGCATAGTTCCAGCCCAGAAATACTTTAGTGCAGTTGCTTTGACTTACAATTGCTGCTTTATTTTTCACTGTTACATGTCCCTATCAGCTAATCTGGCCACTTCTGCTGGACTGGTTTTCATGTCGATCATGAAAATTTTCATGTCTGCTAACAGTAGCAGACTCCCATTTTAAACAGTGGGGTTTTTGTTATCAGAAATCAACTTCATCTTCAAAACAGTTATCTTTTAAATTACCAACATGGAAAGGATGAGAGAGAGGTTTACTTTCCTATTATTTTTTCTCCAAGAGCTTGCCTTTTAGGCACAAAGCCTCTGGAAGGAAAAGCGTCGTTAACACAACATCAAAGAAGCCAAAGAAGGAATAACCTTTACTCAAAGCAGGGGTGGCTATTTAATGAACAATTTGATTAATTTTTAGCCACCTTCGTCTTTCAGATGAAGAGCAATAGAAATGCATGTCAAAGAAACCAATCAAGGCGAAAATCTCTGTCTAATAGGCAGGGTCTAGGAGAAAGAGATGATAGTACAAAGGATTGAAACAAGCAGCTCCTCTTTCTTTTTCTCTCTTTTGTTGAGAGCACAAAGATAAGTGCATGGCAATCAGATGATTTTAATGAACAAGCCAGTTGTTTGGCCTGGATGATATAATTCCAGCTGCAATCTGCAGAAGCTGTTTGAATACGGACTGGTTCCTTTCTAAATTTTCACGCATGTGGCAGGAGCATGCAGTTAACTTATGGCAAGGCAGTTCTTTTGCAGTGGATCTGTCTTCTCCAGAGGGTGTGGGCAAAAACGTGTGAGGGGGCAGCTGCAAGAATAAATGCTTTTTAATCCTTTATCCCTCACACACTTTGCAGGGGTCCAGTTTTATAACAGTGTGCAGACCTGTCTGCTTTTGAGTAAGGAGTTCCATCTGCACTGAATATAGCATCTGTGGTGATTATAAAACCCCCTAAGCCTTGGAGATAAAAATTCTACTGCTTGCAATCAAAATCATACATGAATATGGAGGCATAATGTGATCTTTTTTGTTACGCTTGTTAGCCTGTTTAGGAAACCTCTGTGTGGCAGGTGTGATGTAGAAGTGGGAGACGGATACAAGACCACTGATAGCAGCAATTGAGCATGATGCCACAAAGAGATTCAATTGATACACAGAAAATTTTAAATATTCAGTGAAACAGTCTGCTCTGAGGGTAGTTGGAGAAGTCATATGAAAAGCCTGTTTTTACCAAACACATTAAAAGATCTCTTAAAATTCCAGGCAGGTTTTGAGCAAGTTGGGATTTGTGGACGGGATTTTCTGCTAAACACTGTCCTCTTTGCCCCTACTTCTTGTTACCGCAATCTTTCTGATGATATGTTTGAAAAATCAGGCCTCAAGCTGTATTTTTTTCCCCCAAGGATGTCTACCTTCTCCTTCTTTCTATCTCTTCAAAATTCAAACAGGCATATGTAAAACCTGAACATTACATTCATGTAATCATTTCAATATTTTCTCAAAAGCAAAATATGAAAAATAGCTCTCTGTAGATAGAGGAGTTGAGAGGACTTCAGTGTATGAAGAATATTTATGTTGTTGACAGTGATTATAATGTTCCTTTTTCCCCCTAATGGTTCTGTTGCTTGAATTATTATTTCTTTTCTTACAAAATGAATTATGTCTGGGAAGCTTGTGAAGACAGTCCGATCTACTAACTAGACGTGGGGAGGTGAAGCTAGGATCTTATTCATCACTTGAAGCAGCTCGTAGTGAAGTGTGGAAATAATAACTAGTTGGAAAATTAAAGTGATTTCCATGGTTAATATTTTGTATTTACTTGTGACTGTAATTTATAAGGGTTTATCTTGGACTCTGAGAAATTTATAGTTGTATACCTGAATCCAAAAGATTAAATATATGCATTAAATGTTGCCTGGATGACTGTGCTTAAGTCTAATCCATTGAAAAAGCAGTGTATTCAGCACTCAGCTTCAGTAATACAGTATTGGAAAAGTCTTTCTCTGCTGGACCTTCGTGTGAAAAGCAGCCTAAACTCTTTAAGGTGCTGGGCTTCCCAGTCTCGCAGCTGGATGTACTGGGGTATTGGATGTGGAAACAATTGACGTCTTTGTGTACTACCTACAACTGTAATGCACTGGCTTAGCTCTGCAGCCTGTACCTGACAGTGCCATGAACATCCTGTGGCTCTGTAGAGATGGGAAATTCTAGGATATTTAGGAAGGGAGTCCTAGGGTATTGTTTCTATAGGAAGTTCAGCTTTTTAGCATTATTATTCTTTTGGAAATATGTATTTGCCTATCTTTTGTAGGTGTGTTGGGTTTTTTGGCTTTTTTTTGCTTTGTTTTGGTTGGTGGTTGTTTTTTTTTTCCAATCAGCCTTCTTGTTTGACTGTTTCTTCTCTGTGAATCTTAAACATAATACAGTAGAGCACATACAGATTTCAGTTCTTTGCCTTTAAAGATACACCCTCAGATTTCCAGCTGGTAAACTCTAGAGATTGAGAAGTAATTAAAAAATACAAGTCATGAATAAAAACATAACTTGAACAAACCCAAGAATTAAAATATGTATTTTATCCATTTTTATTAAGCCTTCTTATCAAAATGATAATGCTTTGTCTGATTTGAAATGTTAATTGCATACTGTGGGTAAAGGATCAAGGGAAACTAGATGTGCATAAAAATGCAGCTTTGTGGATGATGCTTGATCTGCATTTGCCAATTTGTGTAGCACTGGGCTGACAGTGTCCCACAGGTTTGAGATGAGATCTCCTAATACAAGTGTAACTCTTGCCCTTCAGCTCTCGCTGCTCTTGCATGCTCCGTCTCTTCTGCTTTCAACTCAAGTTGATGCATTTTGCTTTCTAATGATAAAATCCCCCCATACTTACTATAAATAATTTTGCAATTTTTCTTCCGTATTTCTGTAGTCCTTAATTAAGAAAAAGCTGCATCAAAGCTATTTGGTCCCTTTTCTAACCAAAGTAACTAAAGTCAAATTATTTGGCCTACTATGGACTTGTCTGACCCTTTTGGGAAAGGGAAGAACTCCTAAAATTCACAGCTGCACTGGACTCTTGAACAGAAAAAGTCAACACCTGCTGAAAAACATCATAATCTAAGCACATGAGAGCTGGATCTGACGGGTGCTGACAGGCAGATGAAAGTAAACACGGTAATAAGAAGATATTTTTCAGCGTGATAGGGGTTGATATGCACACACCAATAGACTGAATCCTATCAAGACTTCTTAAAATTCTTATGAGGGGGAAAAATGTGTGGTTTGAGAAGAAACAATTAGGTGGTCTAGCAAATTTTGAGGGAGTTAGGTAAGGAAGAGGGATGGTAAGTGAGATGGTGATGTGTCCTTTAAAATTTGACACACAGAGATGGTGGAGGGAGGGTTTGTGGATGCTTTAGAGCTCTATTAACTGCACAGTGTTGGACGAGTGAATTGGCTTGTGAAGGACCATGCAAGGGTGGACAATCTGCTCATGTTAGCAGAGTCTGAAGTGAGGAAAGTATAACATGAGAAATTACAGATATCACAGCCACGAGGCTGAGCAAGAAAAACATTACATAGGAAATTTCAGAATGGACAAAGAAAATAAAATTGTAATAAAGAGATGAACATCTATATTGGACTTGAGAAAGGGGATAAAAAACATCAGGGGAAGAATCCATAAAGGACATGAGGTTTTGGATGTGTGTGATAAACATAACTCTTGGAGTGGAAAGAGATATATGAGATGGTGTCTAGATTTTTTAGTGTCAGAGAGCTGATAGAGCTATGTTTACTTTTACAGAAGGTAGAGTCAGACAGAAGTAAACCCCTCTGAAAGGCACTGATTTGTGGATTGCTGCTAACTGTAGTGTGGATGGGGGTACTTTTGCAGAATTGTCCTATGCTATGTTAGGAAAGAAAAATAGCAATTACCTAGCTTAATTTTCTCATTCTTGAGTATTGGTTGAACTTTCTGCCTACCAGTGTGCCTGTTCAAATGCTTGAAGGTCAGGAAAATAAAGTTCTAGCCACTGTTCTAAGAACGTAACCCCAAAGTTATCTTAAATTTCTGTTATTTTTAATTTACAGAATCTGAACTTAGTTTGTGTACATAAAAGGCAAACATAGATAACTTTTTCTTTCCTGCTCTTTTGTTCTCCAGTTCTCTCTTCTTTAATCCCATGATCTTCTCTCTCTATATTTCTAGATGAGCAAGAGATTTTTGTAAAAAATAGTCAAACTATCCAGGATGTATAACACTATTACCCACAAGCCCTTCCTATGATGTCTCTCTCTTTAATGTAAAGAAACGTGTATGTGTTCCACCATGCCTTGTGGCAAGAATCTCATGATGTGAGAGAAACCGCAGGAAATGGATAGTTACTTTTTCACAGCTGCTTTTTTTTTTCTTTTTTCTTCTTTTGTTTTTTCCACATGAGCTTTTTGCCTCCAGCTTAGGAAGATTTTCTGTGTCTACCTTAGCATGCAGAGAGACTGGTAAGGGCAGATCTATTATAGTGAAGTAGTTCTTCCTGAGGACTCATGCCATGCATTTAAAAACGTTCAGTAGCTGAAAGCTTTGGTGTCCTTGAGATGGACCAGCTCATTTAGCTATGGAAAACTCTAATGTGAAGGTTATTTGTAAAGTCTGACTATTATTTCTCCCTTTGCCAAAGTCAGGTTGTGACTGGGAGAGTGTCTCTGTCCTGTTAAGTCTAGTATCAAAACTACAAGTAATATGTTGTACTAATACAGTATTAATCCTTTATGGAAAAAGAGATGTGGAGAACACCTTTAGTGTTCAGAAGCACATTTAAGGCTGGGGGCTATATAATGCTGTGGTTTTCTCATATTTGTTGTAAAGAGCTGTTCTTCTAACATAGACTTTTATGAAATCGTTTGGATGAGTCAGCCTTACATTTATCTCACAGGACTTGGACATTTTTTATTTTTTGGATCTGGGTGCAGTAGTTCAGTAATATATTTTTATAGTGAGGGTTTCAATTTCTATTTTAAGCCAGTTTTAATTTCCTCCTTGGCTATATTTAAAGGGAATCAATTACTACAGTCCATTTCCCCAGAGTAACTTGATGGACATAGCTTTTGTAACATTGCATAAATTAGAAATATTTTCTCTTTATTACTTCATGTAGCTGCTTCATTTATTAACTTGTGTTGGGGAGAAAAAAAAAATTTGGATCTGAATTTTTTCACCTGCAAGTAATTTACCATGAGGTGTTTTGCTTTATTGGAGTTGGGGTTAGCTTCCAATATGGCAAAGGAGAGAATTAACAGTTTAAGAAGAAACATGTAGTTTGGGATTGCATAAATATATTTATGTTTTTACTTGGCTCCTAATTTCAGCTTTAGCTCTTGCTGTTGCTTTCATATGACAATTGGAATAGTCTTGCTAGAATCAATTCTGTGTTAGAGGTCTTGGAAGGGGTAAGTGAATGTTGGTGTATTTTCTAAAACAAAGGTCCCCTGGAAAGGTTAATCAACCTAGCCTTATCTAATCAAAATACAAGCAGTACCCTTGTAGCAGATCTCTGAGGTCATCTGAGATGCCTTGAGAGAATTTGAGAGGTCCCTTGCGCCTTTGCTGCCCCTGATTCCCAGCACTATGGCAGGAGAACAGAAAACAAGACATAACTCTGCTCTTTACATTATGTCAACTAGCTTTGCACAGAGGGCAAGTCCTTCTGAAAATAAGAGCAAAAATACTGATAGTGTTTATCTTATTCTAAAATCTTGAAATATCTGGATGTTTAAGTGATCCTGTTTCTCTCTTCCTGTCTGGAGTCCCAGCAGTGGGCTGACAGAAGTAGCCAGTGGCAGATCTCATCTTTCATCCCTTTACCAGGGTTTCTATCAGGCTTTGGCTCTTCCACTGACAACTGTTCCTTCTGAGCACTTTGCAGGACACGTTACTGAGCCAGTGTTGAAGACAGATACTTGGAACAGGATTGCCTGGATTATCAAAGTCTGGAGTCACAATTCCCTGATTTTCCACTAGCTTAACCAAGTACATCGCTTTGGCCAAAGTCCTCAGGTTCCTGTTTCCAAACAGGTGTTCCTCTTCCCACATACAAGCACTTGGGCAGATGTGCTGGCTCTGTAGGGCACCATAAATGCCTGCATCCCAAAGAGGAATCAGGCTCTCAAGTCCTCTGCTCTCTGGTCAGGAGCTGTAGGAGTCGCTGTCTGCTCCTCTGGGCAGCAGGTAGTGCTTATAAGAGACACAAACCTTTGCTGCTACCTGCTTCTTCAGCTTTCTTGTAGAAACTTGATGTTTCTTAAGTCAAGAGGAGTTTCTTGATGACTTGACTAAAACTTGTATGTGTTTTCTTTTTATGGACTCAGTGAATAGCTGGCACACATCAAAAGTTTAAGCCTTCTTGGAAAAACTGTTTCAAGAATAGTTGACTTTGAACCTGAGAGTACTGACTTGCAAAGTCAAGCAGTGTGTTGACTCAGTGCCTTAAGTCAATGCCATATTTTCTGCAATCTCTGTAATCTAGCCTGGTATTGGACAGGGACCTTTGAACTCAAGGTCCCTGACTCCTTTCATATACAGATGAAGTAGTAATTAAGGCAGAAAACTTAAAAAAAAATAATAAAACCCAAAGAGAAGTCTTCTTTCATAGTTCAGCAATTGGCAATGGAGCCCCAAAAGCATGTTTCTGTTGCTGGCTGTGTCATTATGTCTGTGTGATGCTGGGAGGAGTGAGGAAATCTCTGTGCCTGTGGAGCCTGAAGGGAGACTGCAGAAACAGCTCCATTAAACTCTTTTGTGTGTCTGTCTTTATACATAGTTTTTTTCTGTAGGCAATTTCCTATATTGGTTTATAATAAGGAACAGTTTTCATGTCTGCTGCACTGCAAACTCCTCTATCTATCAGTGACTCATCTGGCAGTGCAGTGCAAAGAAACAGCCTGGATTAAAAATGCTTTTGTCTATGGAACTGGCGGAGCTTTGTCGATGTTTGAAACTTTCTCATCATGAGACATTTTATTTCTCTTTTCTTTGGCTGTTGCTGTCTTACATTATCATTCCTAATCTTTTAAGACTCAGAAAAAACTAAAGAAGAAAATTATAGCCTTTTTTTTTTTCTTGTGTTTTTTTTTTTTTTTTCTTCAGTGTAAGAGGAGGGAAGTGAAATTTATTGTTTTTTCAATTATTGTTGCATAGTCTATTCCCACGTGGCTGCTGGGTTTTCCTGCTCTCTGTAAACAGTGTCAACAGCACTCATAGTTAGTTTGATTAATTTCATAGCCTCGTTTGTGGCTGTTATCTGTCTCACAGGGAAAAACCATCAATTTTAGCACTGTTTAATTTACTTTTAATGGATTACAATAGTAGAAATGGATGCTTCTGTGAGCATTTGATTACACAGAAAATTAATCTTTTTTATGCTTTCAATAAATATGAATGGTAGCCCAACTTTTTGTTTGTTTTCCGCTTCTTTCCGGCTCAGTTACCTTTCCTTTAAAATTAGTTGAATTTTGCTATTTATCTCAATGTGACAGGAAAACATGGAAGTAGTTAGATTATTTTCATCCTTTTGTTTAAAAATGACTACAGGGGTATCAGGCACGTAACTATCTCAGAAACCACAATCCTACAGATAATTTCTCACATAAGTAAAATCCTACTGTTTATGTTGGATTACCATAAAAATCAAACCCCTGCTGCTAGAAACTTTCACAGTTCACTCTTCAACTTAAAATGATACAGCTGGGGTGTATGAACTCTTGCTCTTTAAGTATTATTAAATTGACGTTTTGAAACTTCTTTTCATCGATGACGAGGTTGAGACGCACATAAATAACATCACATGATCAATAAATAGTACTACTAAAGTAGAAAGTAACTGGTCACTCTGCAAGCAAAGCCTCTGAACTTAATGCAAGGTGACAGTAATTCTAGAGCACCTCCCACAGAATCTCACCCTCTACATATAGGCTATTAAAGAGTGACCTCCACTATCAGACGTGGATCCTTCTGTTTGCAAGAGGACTGCTGCCACTCAGTCCTGTTCTAATGAAAACACAACCAGGCAAATCTAAATTGCAAAGTGTTTAACACATTCCAAAGGAAAAAATAATATTATTACAGACCATAAACTTTTGGGGTTTTTTTTGTGTGTGTTTTGCTTTTATTCTGTAGTTGTTACACAAGGTGCTCTGTAAAGGACATCCAAGATTATACAATGGCTTCCTAGAAACTTTATTTTAGCATGGGAAATACCACTGTTTGGGTTTTTTTCTATTTATTTTATTTTTTTCATTTGAACTTATTTCTGGTATTGTAATAGCGTGAGGCAAGCACTAAATGCTGCTATTACTGACTAAATTCACGGGCTGCTTTTCTTGGTATATTTATCTCTACGACTAGAATGACACATGCCAGACACTCTGTTTGGGGCATTCTCCTGCTGTCACTGAAGTGAAGAGCAAAATGAATATTCCTTATGTTTTGCAGAAAACGGGTGGGAGGCAAGAATAGCATAAATGACACATTTGGTCTATTAAAGCAGAGGCTGATGTTGGTTGCAAACTGTAGTTAAATTCTGTCAGGGAAAAGCTTTGTAACTTACTGCCAGATGTTGATCTCTTTTGCCATGCTGAGAAGTCTGGTGGATCGTAAATTTTGGGCTAGGATTCAGCAGAAATGAGGCTGTTTGACATTTTTCTCTCTCTTT